>NW_024121111.1:22806203-22883703 GCF_016745375.1 Pimephales promelas
CAAATTCTGATTAGAGGGCCATGAGACTTAGACCTGAGTGCAAAAATGGAGGCTCTAGCCCCTTCCCAGAGCTGAGATATCGAAACTCAAAAATTCGGCCCGAAAAAAAAAAACGACAGTGGTACCCTTACGTTTTTTTTTTGGGCGAAAAATTTAAGTTTCTCCAATCTTCCAAAATTCTGATAGAGGGCCATGAGACTTAGACCTGAGTGCAAAAATGGAGGCTCTAGCCCCTTCCAGAGCTGAGATATCGAAACTCAAAAATTCGGCCCGAAAAAAAAAACGACAGTGGTACCCCTTACGTTTTTTTTTTGGGCGAAAAATTAAGTTTCTCTCCAATCTTCCCAAATTCTGATAGAGGGCCATGAGACTTAGACCTGAGTGCAAAAATGGAGGCTCTAGCCCCTTCCAGAGCTGAGATATCGAAACTCAAAAATTCGCCCGAAAAAAAAACGACAGTGGTACCTTACGTTTTTTTTTTTTTGGGCGAAAAATTAAGTTTCTCCAATCTTCCCAAAATTCTGATAGAGGGCCATGAGACTTAGACCTGAGTGCAAAAATGGAGGCTCTAGCCCCTTCCAGAGCTGAGATATCGAAACTCAAAAATTCGGCCCGAAAAAAAAAACGACAGTGGTACCCTTACGTTTTTTTTGGGCGGAAAAATTAAGTTTCTCCAATCTTCCCAAATTCTGATAGAGGGCCATGAGACTTAGACCTGAGTGCAAAAATGGAGGCTCTAGCCCCTTCCAGAGCTGAGATATCGAAACTCAAAAATTCGGCCCGAAAAAAAAAACGACAGTGGTACCCCTTACGTTTTTTTTTTTTGGGCGAAAAATTAAGTTTCTCCAATCTTCCCAAATTCTGATAGAGGGCCATGAGACTTAGACCTGAGTGCAAAAATGGAGGCTCTAGCCCCTTCCAGAGCTGAGATATCGAAACTCAAAAATTCGGCCCGAAAAAAAAAACGACAGTGGTACCCCTTACGTTTTTTTTTTGGGCGAAAAATTAAGTTTCTCTCCAATCTTCCCAAATTCTGATAGAGGGCCATGAGACTTAGACCTGAGTGCAAAAATGGAGGCTCTAGCCCCTTCCAGAGCTGAGATATCGAAACTCAAAAATTCGGCCCGAAAAAAAAAACGACAGTGGTACCCCTTACGTTTTTTTTTTTGGGCGAAAAATTAAGTTTCTCCAATCTTCCCAAATTCTGATAGAGGGCCATGAGACTTAGACCTGAGTGCAAAAATGGAGGCTCTAGCCCCTTCCAGAGCTGAGATATCGAAACTCAAAAATTCGCCCGAAAAAAAAAACGACAGTGGTACCCCTTACGTTTTTTTTTTGGGCGAAAAATTAAGTTTCTCCAATCTTCCCAAATTCTGATAGAGGGCCATGAGACTTAGACCTGAGTGCAAAAATGGAGGCTCTAGCCCCTTCCAGAGCTGAGATATCGAAACTCAAAAATTCGGCCCGAAAAAAAAACGACAGTGGTACCCCTTACGTTTTTTTTTTGGGCGAAAAATTAAGTTTCTCCAATCTTCCCAAATTCTGATAGAGGGCCATGAGACTTAGACCTGAGTGCAAAAATGGAGGCTCTAGCCCCTTCCAGAGCTGAGATATCGAAACTCAAAAATTCGGCCCGAAAAAAAAACGACAGTGGTACCCCTTACGTTTTTTTTTTTGGGCGAAAAATTAAGTTTCTCCAATCTTCCCAAATTCTGATAGAGGGCCATGAGACTTAGACCTGAGTGCAAAAATGGAGGCTCTAGCCCCTTCCAGAGCTGAGATATCGAAACTCAAAAATTCGGCCCGAAAAAAAAACGACAGTGGTACCCCTTACGTTTTTTTTTTTGGGCGAAAAATTAAGTTTCTCCAATCTTCCCAAATTCTGATAGAGGGCCATGAGACTTAGACCTGAGTGCAAAAATGGAGGCTCTAGCCCCTTCCAGAGCTGAGATATCGAAACTCAAAAATTCGGCCCGAAAAAAAAAACGACAGTGGTACCCCTTACGTTTTTTTTTTGGGCGAAAAATTAAGTTTCTCCAATCTTCCCAAATTCTGATAGAGGGCCATGAGACTTAGACCTGAGTGCAAAAATGGAGGCTCTAGCCCCTTCCAGAGCTGAGATATCGAAACTCAAAAATTCGGCCCGAAAAAAAAACGACAGTGGTACCCCTTACGTTTTTTTTTTGGGCGAAAAATTAAGTTTCTCCAATCTTCCCAAATTCTGATAGAGGGCCATGAGACTTAGACCTGAGTGCAAAAATGGAGGCTCTAGCCCCTTCCAGAGCTGAGATATCGAAACTCAAAAATTCGCCCGAAAAAAAACGACAGTGGTACCCCTTACGTTTTTTTTTTGGGCGAAAAATTAAGTTTCTCCAATCTTCCCAAATTCTGATAGAGGGCCATGAGACTTAGACCTGAGTGCAAAAATGGAGGCTCTAGCCCCTTCCAGAGCTGAGATATCGAAACTCAAAAATTCGGCCCGAAAAAAAAACGACAGTGGTACCCCTTACGTTTTTTTTTTTGGGCGAAAAATTAAGTTTCTCCAATCTTCCCAAATTCTGATAGAGGGCCATGAGACTTAGACCTGAGTGCAAAAATGGAGGCTCTAGCCCCTTCCAGAGCTGAGATATCGAAACTCAAAAATTCGGCCCGAAAAAAAAACGACAGTGGTACCCCTTACGTTTTTTTTTTTGGGCGAAAAATTAAGTTTCTCCAATCTTCCCAAATTCTGATAGAGGGCCATGAGACTTAGACCTGAGTGCAAAAATGGAGGCTCTAGCCCCTTCCAGAGCTGAGATATCGAAACTCAAAAATTCGGCCCGAAAAAAAAACGACAGTGGTACCCCTTACGTTTTTTTTTTTGGGCGAAAAATTAAGTTTCTCCAATCTTCCCAAATTCTGATAGAGGGCCATGAGACTTAGACCTGAGTGCAAAAATGGAGGCTCTAGCCCCTTCCAGAGCTGAGATATCGAAACTCAAAAATTCGGCCCGAAAAAAAAACGACAGTGGTACCCCTTACGTTTTTTTTTTTGGGCGAAAAATTAAGTTTCTCCAATCTTCCCAAATTCTGATAGAGGGCCATGAGACTTAGACCTGAGTGCAAAAATGGAGGCTCTAGCCCCTTCCAGAGCTGAGATATCGAAACTCAAAAATTCGGCCCGAAAAAAAAAACGACAGTGGTACCCCTTACGTTTTTTTTTTGGGCGAAAAATTAAGTTTCTCCAATCTTCCCAAATTCTGATAGAGGGCCATGAGACTTAGACCTGAGTGCAAAAATGGAGGCTCTAGCCCCTTCCAGAGCTGAGATATCGAAACTCAAAAATTCGGCCCGAAAAAAAAAACGACAGTGGTACCCCTTACGTTTTTTTTTTTGGGCGAAAAATTAAGTTTCTCCAATCTTCCCAAATTCTGATAGAGGGCCATGAGACTTAGACCTGAGTGCAAAAATGGAGGCTCTAGCCCCTTCCAGAGCTGAGATATCGAAACTCAAAAATTCGGCCCGAAAAAAAAACGACAGTGGTACCCCTTACGTTTTTTTTTTGGGCGAAAAATTAAGTTTCTCCAATCTTCCCAAATTCTGATAGAGGGCCATGAGACTTAGACCTGAGTGCAAAAATGGAGGCTCTAGCCCCTTCCAGAGCTGAGATATCGAAACTCAAAAATTCGGCCCGAAAAAAAAACGACAGTGGTACCCCTTACGTTTTTTTTTTGGGCGAAAAATTAAGTTTCTCCAATCTTCCCAAATTCTGATAGAGGGCCATGAGACTTAGACCTGAGTGCAAAAATGGAGGCTCTAGCCCCTTCCAGAGCTGAGATATCGAAACTCAAAAATTCGGCCCGAAAAAAAAACGACAGTGGTACCCCTTACGTTTTTTTTTTTGGGCGAAAAATTAAGTTTCTCCAATCTTCCCAAATTCTGATAGAGGGCCATGAGACTTAGACCTGAGTGCAAAAATGGAGGCTCTAGCCCCTTCCAGAGCTGAGATATCGAAACTCAAAAATTCGGCCGAAAAAAAAAACGACAGTGGTACCCCTTACGTTTTTTTTTTTGGGCGAAAAATTAAGTTTCTCCAATCTTCCCAAATTCTGATAGAGGGCCATGAGACTTAGACCTGAGTGCAAAAATGGAGGCTCTAGCCCCTTCCAGAGCTGAGATATCGAAACTCAAAAATTCGGCCCGAAAAAAAAACGACAGTGGTACCCCTTACGTTTTTTTTTTGGGCGAAAAATTAAGTTTCTCCAATCTTCCCAAATTCTGATAGAGGGCCATGAGACTTAGACCTGAGTGCAAAAATGGAGGCTCTAGCCCCTTCCAGAGCTGAGATATCGAAACTCAAAAATTCGGCCCGAAAAAAAAAACGACAGTGGTACCCCTTACGTTTTTTTTTTGGGCGAAAAATTAAGTTTCTCCAATCTTCCCAAATTCTGATAGAGGGCCATGAGACTTAGACCTGAGTGCAAAAATGGAGGCTCTAGCCCCTTCCAGAGCTGAGATATCGAAACTCAAAAATTCGGCCCGAAAAAAAAACGACAGTGGTACCCCTTACGTTTTTTTTTTGGGCGAAAAATTAAGTTTCTCCAATCTTCCCAAATTCTGATAGAGGGCCATGAGACTTAGACCTGAGTGCAAAAATGGAGGCTCTAGCCCCTTCCAGAGCTGAGATATCGAAACTCAAAAATTCGGCCCGAAAAAAAAACGACAGTGGTACCCCTTACGTTTTTTTTTTTGGGCGAAAAATTAAGTTTCTCCAATCTTCCCAAATTCTGATAGAGGGCCATGAGACTTAGACCTGAGTGCAAAAATGGAGGCTCTAGCCCCTTCCAGAGCTGAGATATCGAAACTCAAAAATTCGGCCCGAAAAAAAAACGACAGTGGTACCCCTTACGTTTTTTTTTTTGGGCGAAAAATTAAGTTTCTCCAATCTTCCCAAATTCTGATAGAGGGCCATGAGACTTAGACCTGAGTGCAAAAATGGAGGCTCTAGCCCCTTCCAGAGCTGAGATATCGAAACTCAAAAATTCGGCCCGAAAAAAAAACGACAGTGGTACCCCTTACGTTTTTTTTTTGGGCGAAAAATTAAGTTTCTCCAATCTTCCCAAATTCTGATAGAGGGCCATGAGACTTAGACCTGAGTGCAAAAATGGAGGCTCTAGCCCCTTCCAGAGCTGAGATATCGAAACTCAAAAATTCGGCCCGAAAAAAAAACGACAGTGGTACCCCTTACGTTTTTTTTTTGGGCGAAAAATTAAGTTTCTCCAATCTTCCCAAATTCTGATAGAGGGCCATGAGACTTAGACCTGAGTGCAAAAATGGAGGCTCTAGCCCCTTCCAGAGCTGAGATATCGAAACTCAAAAATTCGGCCCGAAAAAAAAACGACAGTGGTACCCCTTACGTTTTTTTTTTTGGGCGAAAAATTAAGTTTCTCCAATCTTCCCAAATTCTGATAGAGGGCCATGAGACTTAGACCTGAGTGCAAAAATGGAGGCTCTAGCCCCTTCCAGAGCTGAGATATCGAAACTCAAAAATTCGGCCCGAAAAAAAAACGACAGTGGTACCCCTTACGTTTTTTTTTTTGGGCGAAAAATTAAGTTTCTCCAATCTTCCCAAATTCTGATAGAGGGCCATGAGACTTAGACCTGAGTGCAAAAATGGAGGCTCTAGCCCCTTCCAGAGCTGAGATATCGAAACTCAAAAATTCGGCCCGAAAAAAAAACGACAGTGGTACCCCTTACGTTTTTTTTTTGGGCGAAAAATTAAGTTTCTCCAATCTTCCCAAATTCTGATAGAGGGCCATGAGACTTAGACCTGAGTGCAAAAATGGAGGCTCTAGCCCCTTCCAGAGCTGAGATATCGAAACTCAAAAATTCGGCCCGAAAAAAAAAACGACAGTGGTACCCCTTACGTTTTTTTTTTTGGGCGAAAAATTAAGTTTCTCCAATCTTCCCAAATTCTGATAGAGGGCCATGAGACTTAGACCTGAGTGCAAAAATGGAGGCTCTAGCCCCTTCCAGAGCTGAGATATCGAAACTCAAAAATTCGGCCCGAAAAAAAAACGACAGTGGTACCCCTTACGTTTTTTTTTTTGGGCGAAAAATTAAGTTTCTCCAATCTTCCCAAATTCTGATAGAGGGCCATGAGACTTAGACCTGAGTGCAAAAATGGAGGCTCTAGCCCCTTCCAGAGCTGAGATATCGAAACTCAAAAATTCGGCCCGAAAAAAAAACGACAGTGGTACCCCTTACGTTTTTTTTTTTGGGCGAAAAATTAAGTTTCTCCAATCTTCCCAAATTCTGATAGAGGGCCATGAGACTTAGACCTGAGTGCAAAAATGGAGGCTCTAGCCCCTTCCAGAGCTGAGATATCGAAACTCAAAAATTCGGCCCGAAAAAAAAACGACAGTGGTACCCCTTACGTTTTTTTTTTGGGCGAAAAATTAAGTTTCTCCAATCTTCCCAAATTCTGATAGAGGGCCATGAGACTTAGACCTGAGTGCAAAAATGGAGGCTCTAGCCCCTTCCAGAGCTGAGATATCGAAACTCAAAAATTCGGCCCGAAAAAAAAACGACAGTGGTACCCCTTACGTTTTTTTTTTGGGCGAAAAATTAAGTTTCTCCAATCTTCCCAAATTCTGATAGAGGGCCATGAGACTTAGACCTGAGTGCAAAAATGGAGGCTCTAGCCCCTTCCAGAGCTGAGATATCGAAACTCAAAAATTCGGCCCGAAAAAAAAACGACAGTGGTACCCCTTACGTTTTTTTTTTGGGCGAAAAATTAAGTTTCTCCAATCTTCCCAAATTCTGATAGAGGGCCATGAGACTTAGACCTGAGTGCAAAAATGGAGGCTCTAGCCCCTTCCAGAGCTGAGATATCGAAACTCAAAAATTCGGCCCGAAAAAAAAACGACAGTGGTACCCCTTACGTTTTTTTTTTTGGGCGAAAAATTAAGTTTCTCCAATCTTCCCAAATTCTGATAGAGGGCCATGAGACTTAGACCTGAGTGCAAAAATGGAGGCTCTAGCCCCTTCCAGAGCTGAGATATCGAAACTCAAAAATTCGGCCCGAAAAAAAAACGACAGTGGTACCCCTTACGTTTTTTTTTTGGGCGAAAAATTAAGTTTCTCCAATCTTCCCAAATTCTGATAGAGGGCCATGAGACTTAGACCTGAGTGCAAAAATGGAGGCTCTAGCCCCTTCCAGAGCTGAGATATCGAAACTCAAAAATTCGGCCCGAAAAAAAAACGACAGTGGTACCCCTTACGTTTTTTTTTTTGGGCGAAAAATTAAGTTTCTCCAATCTTCCCAAATTCTGATAGAGGGCCATGAGACTTAGACCTGAGTGCAAAAATGGAGGCTCTAGCCCCTTCCAGAGCTGAGATATCGAAACTCAAAAATTCGGCCCGAAAAAAAAACGACAGTGGTACCCCTTACGTTTTTTTTTTTGGGCGAAAAATTAAGTTTCTCCAATCTTCCCAAATTCTGATAGAGGGCCATGAGACTTAGACCTGAGTGCAAAAATGGAGGCTCTAGCCCCTTCCAGAGCTGAGATATCGAAACTCAAAAATTCGGCCCGAAAAAAAAACGACAGTGGTACCCCTTACGTTTTTTTTTTTGGGCGAAAAATTAAGTTTCTCCAATCTTCCCAAATTCTGATAGAGGGCCATGAGACTTAGACCTGAGTGCAAAAATGGAGGCTCTAGCCCCTTCCAGAGCTGAGATATCGAAACTCAAAAATTCGGCCCGAAAAAAAAACGACAGTGGTACCCCTTACGTTTTTTTTTTGGGCGAAAAATTAAGTTTCTCCAATCTTCCCAAATTCTGATAGAGGGCCATGAGACTTAGACCTGAGTGCAAAAATGGAGGCTCTAGCCCCTTCCAGAGCTGAGATATCGAAACTCAAAAATTCGGCCCGAAAAAAAAACGACAGTGGTACCCCTTACGTTTTTTTTTTTGGGCGAAAAATTAAGTTTCTCCAATCTTCCCAAATTCTGATAGAGGGCCATGAGACTTAGACCTGAGTGCAAAAATGGAGGCTCTAGCCCCTTCCAGAGCTGAGATATCGAAACTCAAAAATTCGGCCCGAAAAAAAAACGACAGTGGTACCCCTTACGTTTTTTTTTTTGGGCGAAAAATTAAGTTTCTCCAATCTTCCCAAATTCTGATAGAGGGCCATGAGACTTAGACCTGAGTGCAAAAATGGAGGCTCTAGCCCCTTCCAGAGCTGAGATATCGAAACTCAAAAATTCGGCCCGAAAAAAAAACGACAGTGGTACCCCTTACGTTTTTTTTTTGGGCGAAAAATTAAGTTTCTCCAATCTTCCCAAATTCTGATAGAGGGCCATGAGACTTAGACCTGAGTGCAAAAATGGAGGCTCTAGCCCCTTCCAGAGCTGAGATATCGAAACTCAAAAATTCGGCCCGAAAAAAAAACGACAGTGGTACCCCTTACGTTTTTTTTTTTGGGCGAAAAATTAAGTTTCTCCAATCTTCCCAAATTCTGATAGAGGGCCATGAGACTTAGACCTGAGTGCAAAAATGGAGGCTCTAGCCCCTTCCAGAGCTGAGATATCGAAACTCAAAAATTCGGCCCGAAAAAAAAACGACAGTGGTACCCCTTACGTTTTTTTTTTGGGCGAAAAATTAAGTTTCTCCAATCTTCCCAAATTCTGATAGAGGGCCATGAGACTTAGACCTGAGTGCAAAAATGGAGGCTCTAGCCCCTTCCAGAGCTGAGATATCGAAACTCAAAAATTCGGCCCGAAAAAAAAACGACAGTGGTACCCCTTACGTTTTTTTTTTGGGCGAAAAATTAAGTTTCTCCAATCTTCCCAAATTCTGATAGAGGGCCATGAGACTTAGACCTGAGTGCAAAAATGGAGGCTCTAGCCCCTTCCAGAGCTGAGATATCGAAACTCAAAAATTCGGCCCGAAAAAAAAACGACAGTGGTACCCCTTACGTTTTTTTTTTGGGCGAAAAATTAAGTTTCTCCAATCTTCCCAAATTCTGATAGAGGGCCATGAGACTTAGACCTGAGTGCAAAAATGGAGGCTCTAGCCCCTTCCAGAGCTGAGATATCGAAACTCAAAAATTCGGCCCGAAAAAAAAACGACAGTGGTACCCCTTACGTTTTTTTTTTGGGCGAAAAATTAAGTTTCTCCAATCTTCCCAAATTCTGATAGAGGGCCATGAGACTTAGACCTGAGTGCAAAAATGGAGGCTCTAGCCCCTTCCAGAGCTGAGATATCGAAACTCAAAAATTCGGCCCGAAAAAAAAACGACAGTGGTACCCCTTACGTTTTTTTTTTTGGGCGAAAAATTAAGTTTCTCCAATCTTCCCAAATTCTGATAGAGGGCCATGAGACTTAGACCTGAGTGCAAAAATGGAGGCTCTAGCCCCTTCCAGAGCTGAGATATCGAAACTCAAAAATTCGGCCCGAAAAAAAAACGACAGTGGTACCCCTTACGTTTTTTTTTTTGGGCGAAAAATTAAGTTTCTCCAATCTTCCCAAATTCTGATAGAGGGCCATGAGACTTAGACCTGAGTGCAAAAATGGAGGCTCTAGCCCCTTCCAGAGCTGAGATATCGAAACTCAAAAATTCGGCCCGAAAAAAAAACGACAGTGGTACCCCTTACGTTTTTTTTTTGGGCGAAAAATTAAGTTTCTCCAATCTTCCCAAATTCTGATAGAGGGCCATGAGACTTAGACCTGAGTGCAAAAATGGAGGCTCTAGCCCCTTCCAGAGCTGAGATATCGAAACTCAAAAATTCGGCCCGAAAAAAAAACGACAGTGGTACCCCTTACGTTTTTTTTTTTGGGCGAAAAATTAAGTTTCTCCAATCTTCCCAAATTCTGATAGAGGGCCATGAGACTTAGACCTGAGTGCAAAAATGGAGGCTCTAGCCCCTTCCAGAGCTGAGATATCGAAACTCAAAAATTCGGCCCGAAAAAAAAACGACAGTGGTACCCCTTACGTTTTTTTTTTGGGCGAAAAATTAAGTTTCTCCAATCTTCCCAAATTCTGATAGAGGGCCATGAGACTTAGACCTGAGTGCAAAAATGGAGGCTCTAGCCCCTTCCAGAGCTGAGATATCGAAACTCAAAAATTCGGCCGAAAAAAAAAACGACAGTGGTACCCCTTACGTTTTTTTTTTTGGGCGAAAAATTAAGTTTCTCCAATCTTCCCAAATTCTGATAGAGGGCCATGAGACTTAGACCTGAGTGCAAAAATGGAGGCTCTAGCCCCTTCCAGAGCTGAGATATCGAAACTCAAAAATTCGGCCCGAAAAAAAAACGACAGTGGTACCCCTTACGTTTTTTTTTTTGGGCGAAAAATTAAGTTTCTCCAATCTTCCCAAATTCTGATAGAGGGCCATGAGACTTAGACCTGAGTGCAAAAATGGAGGCTCTAGCCCCTTCCAGAGCTGAGATATCGAAACTCAAAAATTCGGCCCGAAAAAAAAACGACAGTGGTACCCCTTACGTTTTTTTTTTTGGGCGAAAAATTAAGTTTCTCCAATCTTCCCAAATTCTGATAGAGGGCCATGAGACTTAGACCTGAGTGCAAAAATGGAGGCTCTAGCCCCTTCCAGAGCTGAGATATCGAAACTCAAAAATTCGGCCCGAAAAAAAAACGACAGTGGTACCCCTTACGTTTTTTTTTTGGGCGAAAAATTAAGTTTCTCCAATCTTCCCAAATTCTGATAGAGGGCCATGAGACTTAGACCTGAGTGCAAAAATGGAGGCTCTAGCCCCTTCCAGAGCTGAGATATCGAAACTCAAAAATTCGGCCCGAAAAAAAAACGACAGTGGTACCCCTTACGTTTTTTTTTTGGGCGAAAAATTAAGTTTCTCCAATCTTCCCAAATTCTGATAGAGGGCCATGAGACTTAGACCTGAGTGCAAAAATGGAGGCTCTAGCCCCTTCCAGAGCTGAGATATCGAAACTCAAAAATTCGGCCCGAAAAAAAAACGACAGTGGTACCCCTTACGTTTTTTTTTTGGGCGAAAAATTAAGTTTCTCCAATCTTCCCAAATTCTGATAGAGGGCCATGAGACTTAGACCTGAGTGCAAAAATGGAGGCTCTAGCCCCTTCCAGAGCTGAGATATCGAAACTCAAAAATTCGGCCCGAAAAAAAAACGACAGTGGTACCCCTTACGTTTTTTTTTTGGGCGAAAAATTAAGTTTCTCCAATCTTCCCAAATTCTGATAGAGGGCCATGAGACTTAGACCTGAGTGCAAAAATGGAGGCTCTAGCCCCTTCCAGAGCTGAGATATCGAAACTCAAAAATTCGGCCCGAAAAAAAAACGACAGTGGTACCCCTTACGTTTTTTTTTTTGGGCGAAAAATTAAGTTTCTCCAATCTTCCCAAATTCTGATAGAGGGCCATGAGACTTAGACCTGAGTGCAAAAATGGAGGCTCTAGCCCCTTCCAGAGCTGAGATATCGAAACTCAAAAATTCGGCCCGAAAAAAAAACGACAGTGGTACCCCTTACGTTTTTTTTTTGGGCGAAAAATTAAGTTTCTCCAATCTTCCCAAATTCTGATAGAGGGCCATGAGACTTAGACCTGAGTGCAAAAATGGAGGCTCTAGCCCCTTCCAGAGCTGAGATATCGAAACTCAAAAATTCGGCCCGAAAAAAAAACGACAGTGGTACCCCTTACGTTTTTTTTTTGGGCGAAAAATTAAGTTTCTCCAATCTTCCCAAATTCTGATAGAGGGCCATGAGACTTAGACCTGAGTGCAAAAATGGAGGCTCTAGCCCCTTCCAGAGCTGAGATATCGAAACTCAAAAATTCGGCCCGAAAAAAAAACGACAGTGGTACCCCTTACGTTTTTTTTTTGGGCGAAAAATTAAGTTTCTCCAATCTTCCCAAATTCTGATAGAGGGCCATGAGACTTAGACCTGAGTGCAAAAATGGAGGCTCTAGCCCCTTCCAGAGCTGAGATATCGAAACTCAAAAATTCGGCCCGAAAAAAAAAACGACAGTGGTACCCCTTACGTTTTTTTTTTGGGCGAAAAATTAAGTTTCTCCAATCTTCCCAAATTCTGATAGAGGGCCATGAGACTTAGACCTGAGTGCAAAAATGGAGGCTCTAGCCCCTTCCAGAGCTGAGATATCGAAACTCAAAAATTCGGCCCGAAAAAAAAACGACAGTGGTACCCCTTACGTTTTTTTTTTGGGCGAAAAATTAAGTTTCTCCAATCTTCCCAAATTCTGATAGAGGGCCATGAGACTTAGACCTGAGTGCAAAAATGGAGGCTCTAGCCCCTTCCAGAGCTGAGATATCGAAACTCAAAAATTCGGCCCGAAAAAAAAACGACAGTGGTACCCCTTACGTTTTTTTTTTTGGGCGAAAAATTAAGTTTCTCCAATCTTCCCAAATTCTGATAGAGGGCCATGAGACTTAGACCTGAGTGCAAAAATGGAGGCTCTAGCCCCTTCCAGAGCTGAGATATCGAAACTCAAAAATTCGGCCCGAAAAAAAAAACGACAGTGGTACCCCTTACGTTTTTTTTTTGGGCGAAAAATTAAGTTTCTCCAATCTTCCCAAATTCTGATAGAGGGCCATGAGACTTAGACCTGAGTGCAAAAATGGAGGCTCTAGCCCCTTCCAGAGCTGAGATATCGAAACTCAAAAATTCGGCCCGAAAAAAAAACGACAGTGGTACCCCTTACGTTTTTTTTTTGGGCGAAAAATTAAGTTTCTCCAATCTTCCCAAATTCTGATAGAGGGCCATGAGACTTAGACCTGAGTGCAAAAATGGAGGCTCTAGCCCCTTCCAGAGCTGAGATATCGAAACTCAAAAATTCGGCCCGAAAAAAAAACGACAGTGGTACCCCTTACGTTTTTTTTTTTGGGCGAAAAATTAAGTTTCTCCAATCTTCCCAAATTCTGATAGAGGGCCATGAGACTTAGACCTGAGTGCAAAAATGGAGGCTCTAGCCCCTTCCAGAGCTGAGATATCGAAACTCAAAAATTCGGCCCGAAAAAAAAACGACAGTGGTACCCCTTACGTTTTTTTTTTGGGCGAAAAATTAAGTTTCTCCAATCTTCCCAAATTCTGATAGAGGGCCATGAGACTTAGACCTGAGTGCAAAAATGGAGGCTCTAGCCCCTTCCAGAGCTGAGATATCGAAACTCAAAAATTCGGCCCGAAAAAAAAACGACAGTGGTACCCCTTACGTTTTTTTTTTGGGCGAAAAATTAAGTTTCTCCAATCTTCCCAAATTCTGATAGAGGGCCATGAGACTTAGACCTGAGTGCAAAAATGGAGGCTCTAGCCCCTTCCAGAGCTGAGATATCGAAACTCAAAAATTCGGCCCGAAAAAAAAACGACAGTGGTACCCCTTACGTTTTTTTTTTTGGGCGAAAAATTAAGTTTCTCCAATCTTCCCAAATTCTGATAGAGGGCCATGAGACTTAGACCTGAGTGCAAAAATGGAGGCTCTAGCCCCTTCCAGAGCTGAGATATCGAAACTCAAAAATTCGGCCCGAAAAAAAAAACGACAGTGGTACCCCTTACGTTTTTTTTTTGGGCGAAAAATTAAGTTTCTCCAATCTTCCCAAATTCTGATAGAGGGCCATGAGACTTAGACCTGAGTGCAAAAATGGAGGCTCTAGCCCCTTCCAGAGCTGAGATATCGAAACTCAAAAATTCGGCCCGAAAAAAAAACGACAGTGGTACCCCTTACGTTTTTTTTTTGGGCGAAAAATTAAGTTTCTCCAATCTTCCCAAATTCTGATAGAGGGCCATGAGACTTAGACCTGAGTGCAAAAATGGAGGCTCTAGCCCCTTCCAGAGCTGAGATATCGAAACTCAAAAATTCGGCCCGAAAAAAAAACGACAGTGGTACCCCTTACGTTTTTTTTTTTGGGCGAAAAATTAAGTTTCTCCAATCTTCCCAAATTCTGATAGAGGGCCATGAGACTTAGACCTGAGTGCAAAAATGGAGGCTCTAGCCCCTTCCAGAGCTGAGATATCGAAACTCAAAAATTCGGCCCGAAAAAAAAACGACAGTGGTACCCCTTACGTTTTTTTTTTTGGGCGAAAAATTAAGTTTCTCCAATCTTCCCAAATTCTGATAGAGGGCCATGAGACTTAGACCTGAGTGCAAAAATGGAGGCTCTAGCCCCTTCCAGAGCTGAGATATCGAAACTCAAAAATTCGGCCCGAAAAAAAAACGACAGTGGTACCCCTTACGTTTTTTTTTTGGGCGAAAAATTAAGTTTCTCCAATCTTCCCAAATTCTGATAGAGGGCCATGAGACTTAGACCTGAGTGCAAAAATGGAGGCTCTAGCCCCTTCCAGAGCTGAGATATCGAAACTCAAAAATTCGGCCCGAAAAAAAAACGACAGTGGTACCCCTTACGTTTTTTTTTTGGGCGAAAAATTAAGTTTCTCCAATCTTCCCAAATTCTGATAGAGGGCCATGAGACTTAGACCTGAGTGCAAAAATGGAGGCTCTAGCCCCTTCCAGAGCTGAGATATCGAAACTCAAAAATTCGGCCCGAAAAAAAAACGACAGTGGTACCCCTTACGTTTTTTTTTTTGGGCGAAAAATTAAGTTTCTCCAATCTTCCCAAATTCTGATAGAGGGCCATGAGACTTAGACCTGAGTGCAAAAATGGAGGCTCTAGCCCCTTCCAGAGCTGAGATATCGAAACTCAAAAATTCGGCCCGAAAAAAAAACGACAGTGGTACCCCTTACGTTTTTTTTTTTGGGCGAAAAATTAAGTTTCTCCAATCTTCCCAAATTCTGATAGAGGGCCATGAGACTTAGACCTGAGTGCAAAAATGGAGGCTCTAGCCCCTTCCAGAGCTGAGATATCGAAACTCAAAAATTCGGCCCGAAAAAAAAACGACAGTGGTACCCCTTACGTTTTTTTTTTTGGGCGAAAAATTAAGTTTCTCCAATCTTCCCAAATTCTGATAGAGGGCCATGAGACTTAGACCTGAGTGCAAAAATGGAGGCTCTAGCCCCTTCCAGAGCTGAGATATCGAAACTCAAAAATTCGGCCCGAAAAAAAAACGACAGTGGTACCCCTTACGTTTTTTTTTTTGGGCGAAAAATTAAGTTTCTCCAATCTTCCCAAATTCTGATAGAGGGCCATGAGACTTAGACCTGAGTGCAAAAATGGAGGCTCTAGCCCCTTCCAGAGCTGAGATATCGAAACTCAAAAATTCGGCCCGAAAAAAAAACGACAGTGGTACCCCTTACGTTTTTTTTTTTGGGCGAAAAATTAAGTTTCTCCAATCTTCCCAAATTCTGATAGAGGGCCATGAGACTTAGACCTGAGTGCAAAAATGGAGGCTCTAGCCCCTTCCAGAGCTGAGATATCGAAACTCAAAAATTCGGCCCGAAAAAAAAACGACAGTGGTACCCCTTACGTTTTTTTTTTGGGCGAAAAATTAAGTTTCTCCAATCTTCCCAAATTCTGATAGAGGGCCATGAGACTTAGACCTGAGTGCAAAAATGGAGGCTCTAGCCCCTTCCAGAGCTGAGATATCGAAACTCAAAAATTCGGCCCGAAAAAAAAACGACAGTGGTACCCCTTACGTTTTTTTTTTTGGGCGAAAAATTAAGTTTCTCCAATCTTCCCAAATTCTGATAGAGGGCCATGAGACTTAGACCTGAGTGCAAAAATGGAGGCTCTAGCCCCTTCCAGAGCTGAGATATCGAAACTCAAAAATTCGGCCCGAAAAAAAAACGACAGTGGTACCCCTTACGTTTTTTTTTTTGGGCGAAAAATTAAGTTTCTCCAATCTTCCCAAATTCTGATAGAGGGCCATGAGACTTAGACCTGAGTGCAAAAATGGAGGCTCTAGCCCCTTCCAGAGCTGAGATATCGAAACTCAAAAATTCGGCCCGAAAAAAAAACGACAGTGGTACCCCTTACGTTTTTTTTTTGGGCGAAAAATTAAGTTTCTCCAATCTTCCCAAATTCTGATAGAGGGCCATGAGACTTAGACCTGAGTGCAAAAATGGAGGCTCTAGCCCCTTCCAGAGCTGAGATATCGAAACTCAAAAATTCGGCCCGAAAAAAAAACGACAGTGGTACCCCTTACGTTTTTTTTTTGGGCGAAAAATTAAGTTTCTCCAATCTTCCCAAATTCTGATAGAGGGCCATGAGACTTAGACCTGAGTGCAAAAATGGAGGCTCTAGCCCCTTCCAGAGCTGAGATATCGAAACTCAAAAATTCGGCCCGAAAAAAAAAACGACAGTGGTACCCCTTACGTTTTTTTTTTGGGCGAAAAATTAAGTTTCTCCAATCTTCCCAAATTCTGATAGAGGGCCATGAGACTTAGACCTGAGTGCAAAAATGGAGGCTCTAGCCCCTTCCAGAGCTGAGATATCGAAACTCAAAAATTCGGCCCGAAAAAAAAACGACAGTGGTACCCCTTACGTTTTTTTTTTTGGGCGAAAAATTAAGTTTCTCCAATCTTCCCAAATTCTGATAGAGGGCCATGAGACTTAGACCTGAGTGCAAAAATGGAGGCTCTAGCCCCTTCCAGAGCTGAGATATCGAAACTCAAAAATTCGGCCCGAAAAAAAAACGACAGTGGTACCCCTTACGTTTTTTTTTTGGGCGAAAAATTAAGTTTCTCCAATCTTCCCAAATTCTGATAGAGGGCCATGAGACTTAGACCTGAGTGCAAAAATGGAGGCTCTAGCCCCTTCCAGAGCTGAGATATCGAAACTCAAAAATTCGGCCCGAAAAAAAAACGACAGTGGTACCCCTTACGTTTTTTTTTTGGGCGAAAAATTAAGTTTCTCCAATCTTCCCAAATTCTGATAGAGGGCCATGAGACTTAGACCTGAGTGCAAAAATGGAGGCTCTAGCCCCTTCCAGAGCTGAGATATCGAAACTCAAAAATTCGGCCCGAAAAAAAAACGACAGTGGTACCCCTTACGTTTTTTTTTTTGGGCGAAAAATTAAGTTTCTCCAATCTTCCCAAATTCTGATAGAGGGCCATGAGACTTAGACCTGAGTGCAAAAATGGAGGCTCTAGCCCCTTCCAGAGCTGAGATATCGAAACTCAAAAATTCGGCCCGAAAAAAAAACGACAGTGGTACCCCTTACGTTTTTTTTTTTGGGCGAAAAATTAAGTTTCTCCAATCTTCCCAAATTCTGATAGAGGGCCATGAGACTTAGACCTGAGTGCAAAAATGGAGGCTCTAGCCCCTTCCAGAGCTGAGATATCGAAACTCAAAAATTCGGCCCGAAAAAAAAACGACAGTGGTACCCCTTACGTTTTTTTTTTTGGGCGAAAAATTAAGTTTCTCCAATCTTCCCAAATTCTGATAGAGGGCCATGAGACTTAGACCTGAGTGCAAAAATGGAGGCTCTAGCCCCTTCCAGAGCTGAGATATCGAAACTCAAAAATTCGGCCCGAAAAAAAAACGACAGTGGTACCCCTTACGTTTTTTTTTTGGGCGAAAAATTAAGTTTCTCCAATCTTCCCAAATTCTGATAGAGGGCCATGAGACTTAGACCTGAGTGCAAAAATGGAGGCTCTAGCCCCTTCCAGAGCTGAGATATCGAAACTCAAAAATTCGGCCCGAAAAAAAAAACGACAGTGGTACCCCTTACGTTTTTTTTTTTGGGCGAAAAATTAAGTTTCTCCAATCTTCCCAAATTCTGATAGAGGGCCATGAGACTTAGACCTGAGTGCAAAAATGGAGGCTCTAGCCCCTTCCAGAGCTGAGATATCGAAACTCAAAAATTCGGCCCGAAAAAAAAACGACAGTGGTACCCCTTACGTTTTTTTTTTGGGCGAAAAATTAAGTTTCTCCAATCTTCCCAAATTCTGATAGAGGGCCATGAGACTTAGACCTGAGTGCAAAAATGGAGGCTCTAGCCCCTTCCAGAGCTGAGATATCGAAACTCAAAAATTCGGCCCGAAAAAAAAAACGACAGTGGTACCCCTTACGTTTTTTTTTTGGGCGAAAAATTAAGTTTCTCCAATCTTCCCAAATTCTGATAGAGGGCCATGAGACTTAGACCTGAGTGCAAAAATGGAGGCTCTAGCCCCTTCCAGAGCTGAGATATCGAAACTCAAAAATTCGGCCGAAAAAAAAAACGACAGTGGTACCCCTTACGTTTTTTTTTTTGGGCGAAAAATTAAGTTTCTCCAATCTTCCCAAATTCTGATAGAGGGCCATGAGACTTAGACCTGAGTGCAAAAATGGAGGCTCTAGCCCCTTCCAGAGCTGAGATATCGAAACTCAAAAATTCGGCCCGAAAAAAAAACGACAGTGGTACCCCTTACGTTTTTTTTTTTGGGCGAAAAATTAAGTTTCTCCAATCTTCCCAAATTCTGATAGAGGGCCATGAGACTTAGACCTGAGTGCAAAAATGGAGGCTCTAGCCCCTTCCAGAGCTGAGATATCGAAACTCAAAAATTCGGCCCGAAAAAAAAAACGACAGTGGTACCCCTTACGTTTTTTTTTTGGGCGAAAAATTAAGTTTCTCCAATCTTCCCAAATTCTGATAGAGGGCCATGAGACTTAGACCTGAGTGCAAAAATGGAGGCTCTAGCCCCTTCCAGAGCTGAGATATCGAAACTCAAAAATTCGGCCCGAAAAAAAAACGACAGTGGTACCCCTTACGTTTTTTTTTTTGGGCGAAAAATTAAGTTTCTCCAATCTTCCCAAATTCTGATAGAGGGCCATGAGACTTAGACCTGAGTGCAAAAATGGAGGCTCTAGCCCCTTCCAGAGCTGAGATATCGAAACTCAAAAATTCGGCCCGAAAAAAAAACGACAGTGGTACCCCTTACGTTTTTTTTTTTGGGCGAAAAATTAAGTTTCTCCAATCTTCCCAAATTCTGATAGAGGGCCATGAGACTTAGACCTGAGTGCAAAAATGGAGGCTCTAGCCCCTTCCAGAGCTGAGATATCGAAACTCAAAAATTCGGCCCGAAAAAAAAACGACAGTGGTACCCCTTACGTTTTTTTTTTTGGGCGAAAAATTAAGTTTCTCCAATCTTCCCAAATTCTGATAGAGGGCCATGAGACTTAGACCTGAGTGCAAAAATGGAGGCTCTAGCCCCTTCCAGAGCTGAGATATCGAAACTCAAAAATTCGGCCCGAAAAAAAAACGACAGTGGTACCCCTTACGTTTTTTTTTTTGGGCGAAAAATTAAGTTTCTCCAATCTTCCCAAATTCTGATAGAGGGCCATGAGACTTAGACCTGAGTGCAAAAATGGAGGCTCTAGCCCCTTCCAGAGCTGAGATATCGAAACTCAAAAATTCGGCCCGAAAAAAAAAACGACAGTGGTACCCCTTACGTTTTTTTTTTTGGGCGAAAAATTAAGTTTCTCCAATCTTCCCAAATTCTGATAGAGGGCCATGAGACTTAGACCTGAGTGCAAAAATGGAGGCTCTAGCCCCTTCCAGAGCTGAGATATCGAAACTCAAAAATTCGGCCCGAAAAAAAAACGACAGTGGTACCCCTTACGTTTTTTTTTTTGGGCGAAAAATTAAGTTTCTCCAATCTTCCCAAATTCTGATAGAGGGCCATGAGACTTAGACCTGAGTGCAAAAATGGAGGCTCTAGCCCCTTCCAGAGCTGAGATATCGAAACTCAAAAATTCGGCCCGAAAAAAAAACGACAGTGGTACCCCTTACGTTTTTTTTTTTGGGCGAAAAATTAAGTTTCTCCAATCTTCCCAAATTCTGATAGAGGGCCATGAGACTTAGACCTGAGTGCAAAAATGGAGGCTCTAGCCCCTTCCAGAGCTGAGATATCGAAACTCAAAAATTCGGCCCGAAAAAAAAACGACAGTGGTACCCCTTACGTTTTTTTTTTGGGCGAAAAATTAAGTTTCTCCAATCTTCCCAAATTCTGATAGAGGGCCATGAGACTTAGACCTGAGTGCAAAAATGGAGGCTCTAGCCCCTTCCAGAGCTGAGATATCGAAACTCAAAAATTCGGCCCGAAAAAAAAACGACAGTGGTACCCCTTACGTTTTTTTTTTGGGCGAAAAATTAAGTTTCTCCAATCTTCCCAAATTCTGATAGAGGGCCATGAGACTTAGACCTGAGTGCAAAAATGGAGGCTCTAGCCCCTTCCAGAGCTGAGATATCGAAACTCAAAAATTCGGCCCGAAAAAAAAACGACAGTGGTACCCCTTACGTTTTTTTTTTGGGCGAAAAATTAAGTTTCTCCAATCTTCCCAAATTCTGATAGAGGGCCATGAGACTTAGACCTGAGTGCAAAAATGGAGGCTCTAGCCCCTTCCAGAGCTGAGATATCGAAACTCAAAAATTCGGCCCGAAAAAAAAACGACAGTGGTACCCCTTACGTTTTTTTTTTTGGGCGAAAAATTAAGTTTCTCCAATCTTCCCAAATTCTGATAGAGGGCCATGAGACTTAGACCTGAGTGCAAAAATGGAGGCTCTAGCCCCTTCCAGAGCTGAGATATCGAAACTCAAAAATTCGGCCCGAAAAAAAAACGACAGTGGTACCCCTTACGTTTTTTTTTTTGGGCGAAAAATTAAGTTTCTCCAATCTTCCCAAATTCTGATAGAGGGCCATGAGACTTAGACCTGAGTGCAAAAATGGAGGCTCTAGCCCCTTCCAGAGCTGAGATATCGAAACTCAAAAATTCGGCCCGAAAAAAAAACGACAGTGGTACCCCTTACGTTTTTTTTTTGGGCGAAAAATTAAGTTTCTCCAATCTTCCCAAATTCTGATAGAGGGCCATGAGACTTAGACCTGAGTGCAAAAATGGAGGCTCTAGCCCCTTCCAGAGCTGAGATATCGAAACTCAAAAATTCGGCCCGAAAAAAAAACGACAGTGGTACCCCTTACGTTTTTTTTTTTGGGCGAAAAATTAAGTTTCTCCAATCTTCCCAAATTCTGATAGAGGGCCATGAGACTTAGACCTGAGTGCAAAAATGGAGGCTCTAGCCCCTTCCAGAGCTGAGATATCGAAACTCAAAAATTCGGCCCGAAAAAAAAACGACAGTGGTACCCCTTACGTTTTTTTTTTTGGGCGAAAAATTAAGTTTCTCCAATCTTCCCAAATTCTGATAGAGGGCCATGAGACTTAGACCTGAGTGCAAAAATGGAGGCTCTAGCCCCTTCCAGAGCTGAGATATCGAAACTCAAAAATTCGGCCCGAAAAAAAAAACGACAGTGGTACCCCTTACGTTTTTTTTTTTTGGGCGAAAAATTAAGTTTCTCCAATCTTCCCAAATTCTGATAGAGGGCCATGAGACTTAGACCTGAGTGCAAAAATGGAGGCTCTAGCCCCTTCCAGAGCTGAGATATCGAAACTCAAAAATTCGGCCCGAAAAAAAAACGACAGTGGTACCCCTTACGTTTTTTTTTTGGGCGAAAAATTAAGTTTCTCCAATCTTCCCAAATTCTGATAGAGGGCCATGAGACTTAGACCTGAGTGCAAAAATGGAGGCTCTAGCCCCTTCCAGAGCTGAGATATCGAAACTCAAAAATTCGGCCCGAAAAAAAAACGACAGTGGTACCCCTTACGTTTTTTTTTTTTGGGCGAAAAATTAAGTTTCTCCAATCTTCCCAAATTCTGATAGAGGGCCATGAGACTTAGACCTGAGTGCAAAAATGGAGGCTCTAGCCCCTTCCAGAGCTGAGATATCGAAACTCAAAAATTCGGCCCGAAAAAAAAACGACAGTGGTACCCCTTACGTTTTTTTTTTTGGGCGAAAAATTAAGTTTCTCCAATCTTCCCAAATTCTGATAGAGGGCCATGAGACTTAGACCTGAGTGCAAAAATGGAGGCTCTAGCCCCTTCCAGAGCTGAGATATCGAAACTCAAAAATTCGGCCCGAAAAAAAAACGACAGTGGTACCCCTTACGTTTTTTTTTTTGGGCGAAAAATTAAGTTTCTCCAATCTTCCCAAAAATTCTGATAGAGGGCCATGAGACTTAGACCTGAGTGCAAAAATGGAGGCTCTAGCCCCTTCCAGAGCTGAGATATCGAAACTCAAAAATTCGGCCCGAAAAAAAAACGACAGTGGTACCCCTTACGTTTTTTTTTTTGGGCGAAAAATTAAGTTTCTCCAATCTTCCCAAATTCTGATAGAGGGCCATGAGACTTAGACCTGAGTGCAAAAATGGAGGCTCTAGCCCCTTCCAGAGCTGAGATATCGAAACTCAAAAATTCGGCCCGAAAAAAAAACGACAGTGGTACCCCTTACGTTTTTTTTTTGGGCGAAAAATTAAGTTTCTCCAATCTTCCCAAATTCTGATAGAGGGCCATGAGACTTAGACCTGAGTGCAAAAATGGAGGCTCTAGCCCCTTCCAGAGCTGAGATATCGAAACTCAAAAATTCGGCCCGAAAAAAAAAACGACAGTGGTACCCCTTACGTTTTTTTTTTTTGGGCGAAAAATTAAGTTTCTCCAATCTTCCCAAAATTCTGATAGAGGGCCATGAGACTTAGACCTGAGTGCAAAAATGGAGGCTCTAGCCCCTTCCAGAGCTGAGATATCGAAACTCAAAAATTCGGCCCGAAAAAAAAACGACAGTGGTACCCCTTACGTTTTTTTTTTTGGGCGAAAAATTAAGTTTCTCCAATCTTCCCAAATTCTGATAGAGGGCCATGAGACTTAGACCTGAGTGCAAAAATGGAGGCTCTAGCCCCTTCCAGAGCTGAGATATCGAAACTCAAAAATTCGGCCCGAAAAAAAAAACGACAGTGGTACCCCTTACGTTTTTTTTTTGGGCGAAAAATTAAGTTTCTCCAATCTTCCCAAATTCTGATAGAGGGCCATGAGACTTAGACCTGAGTGCAAAAATGGAGGCTCTAGCCCCTTCCAGAGCTGAGATATCGAAACTCAAAAATTCGGCCCGAAAAAAAAACGACAGTGGTACCCCTTACGTTTTTTTTTTTGGGCGAAAAATTAAGTTTCTCCAATCTTCCCAAATTCTGATAGAGGGCCATGAGACTTAGACCTGAGTGCAAAAATGGAGGCTCTAGCCCCTTCCAGAGCTGAGATATCGAAACTCAAAAATTCGGCCCGAAAAAAAAACGACAGTGGTACCCCTTACGTTTTTTTTTTTGGGCGAAAAATTAAGTTTCTCCAATCTTCCCAAATTCTGATAGAGGGCCATGAGACTTAGACCTGAGTGCAAAAATGGAGGCTCTAGCCCCTTCCAGAGCTGAGATATCGAAACTCAAAAATTCGGCCCGAAAAAAAAACGACAGTGGTACCCCTTACGTTTTTTTTTTTGGGCGAAAAATTAAGTTTCTCCAATCTTCCCAAACTCTGGATTCTGATAGAGGGCCATGAGACTTAGACCTGAGTGCAAAAATGGAGGCTCTAGCCCCTTCCAGAGCTGAGATATCGAAACTCAAAAATTCGGCCCGAAAAAAAAACGACAGTGGTACCCCTTACGTTTTTTTTTTTTGGGCGAAAAATTAAGTTTCTCCAATCTTCCCAAATTCTGATAGAGGGCCATGAGACTTAGACCTGAGTGCAAAAATGGAGGCTCTAGCCCCTTCCAGAGCTGAGATATCGAAACTCAAAAATTCGGCCCGAAAAAAAAAACGACAGTGGTACCCCTTACGTTTTTTTTTTTGGGCGAAAAATTAAGTTTCTCCAATCTTCCAAAACTCTGGATTCTGATAGAGGGCCATGAGACTTAGACCTGAGTGCAAAAATGGAGGCTCTAGCCCCTTCCAGAGCTGAGATATCGAAACTCAAAAATTCGGCCCGAAAAAAAAACGACAGTGGTACCCCTTACGTTTTTTTTTTTTGGCGAAAAATTAAGTTTCTCCAATCTTCCCAAAACTCTGGATTCTGATAGAGGGCCATGAGACTTAGACCTGAGTGCAAAAATGGAGGCTCTAGCCCCTTCCAGAGCTGAGATATCGAAACTCAAAAATTCGGCCCGAAAAAAAACGACAGTGGTACCCCTTACGTTTTTTTTTTTCGGGCGAAAAATTAAGTTTCTCCAATCTTCCCAAAACTCTAGATTCTGAAAGAGGGCCATGAGACTTAGACCTGAGTGCAAAAATGGAGGCTCTAGCCCCTTCCAGAGCTGAGATATCGAAACTCAAAAATTCGGCCCGAAAAAAAAAAAAAACGACAGTGGTACCCCTTACGTTTTTTTTTTCGGGCGAAAAATTAAGTTTCTCCAATCTTCCCAAAACTCTGGATTCTGATAGAGGGCCATGAGACTTAGACCTGAGTGCCAAAATGGAGGCTCTAGACCCTTCCAGAGCTGAGATAATAAGATATTTATAATGGCATAAATGCTACGTCGGATCTCAACATCTCAGCTCTGGAAGGGTTTAGAGACTCCATTTTTGCACTCAGTTCTAAGTCTCTTGGCCCTCTATCAGAATCCAGAGTTTTGAGAAGATTGGAGAAAATTAATTTCTCGCCCAGAAAAAAAAAAACGACAGTGTTACCCCTTTAGTTTTTTTTTTTTTGTTTGTTTAGTTTTTTTGTGTGAAAAAATAAGTTTCTCCAATCTTTTTGAAACCCTGGATTCTGATAGAGGGCCATGAGACTTAGACCTGAGTGCAAAAATGGAGACTCTAGACCCTTCCAGAGCTGAGATATTGAGATCCCACGTAGCATTTATGCCGTCATAAGTATCTCAATATCAGTAAAAAAATCAGTAATAATGGTTTCTATAGTCATGGAAACCATTACAGAAATTCTATTGGATTTAATGGTTCCCTTACGAAAAAGAAGTATATTTCAAGTTAATTTTATGTAGTATACTTAAGTAATGTTCAAGTATATTTTTAAGTATGCATTATGTAGTAAGAATACTAATATCACTATGTACTAGTAGTAAACTTAAGTGTACTAATTTAATACCGCTTGGGACTAAATTGGCCCACTTTTAGTACATAAAAGTATATGTTTAAGTGTACTATAAGTGTAACAGTAAGTGCACAACTAGTTCATAATTATGTATCTCATGTGTACTGCAAGTGAATTTATGGGTACACTAGTAGATTACTTTTTTACTGTAATACTTACACAAGTATACTTTAAATACTTAATTGTACGTTTAAGTATTTCTGGATCAAAAGATTGAGTACAAGAACAGGACAAATATACTTGCTTTTCTCTCAGTATAAGTCAAGTACACTTAAGTGTAATTTGAAGTATATTTCTGAGAAGTACATATACTTCTGAGAAGTACAGGAAAAATAAACTGAAAGTATACTTTCTTATTTTTAGTTTAAAAGAAGTATACTAATGGCACACTTGAATAAACTTCTTTTTCGTAAGGGTTCTCATGGGCATTATAGTGGTGTCTGTGGGTCTCCGCTGTAGTGGTTTAAATGGTAAAAGCAAATGGTTCCTATTGGTATTTTAATCAAAACCATTAGAATTTATGTGATGGTTTACAACTTTTTTGAAGCTGGTCTGATCTTCTGTCCTTGTCTAAAGAGATAATTACACACAAACATCATGCTTAATGTTTTATTGTCAAAGTGAACACATGAAATTCATCAGTATCTGTAAAATTCATCTATATAAATGAGTTTCACAGTAGGCCTACTAACAGTGTTTCAGCTATGATCGCTTCGGTAAACTCGTCATAAACGGGGCTTTAACATACACGCCTACTTGCATTTTATGGTTGTCAGCTTTGTTGCATTACATTTACTTCAAGAGATGGTGCTGTAATTTCTATCTGAATGAAGTTTCAAGTAATGAACCATTTTCGACACAATTGTATCAGAAAGCAATAATGCTTTGAAACGCTTCATTTGGCCATCACTACCCCTGAGTCCGTTTCTGCCATTATACATATCTGCCATTATAAATATCTTAATATCTTTGCAAAAATGGAGGCTCTAAACCCTTCCTGAGCTCTCAGGTCTAAGTCTCATGGCCCTCTATCAGAATCCAGATTTTTGAGAAGATTGGAGAAACTTAATTTCTCGCCCCGGAAAAAAAAACGACAGTGTTACCTCTGTCGTTTTTTTGTTTTGTTTTGTTTTTTTTTTTGTGCAAAATAATACATTTCTCCAATCTTCTTGAAACTCTGGATTCTGATAGAGGGCCATGAGACTTAGACCTGAGAGCAAAAATGGAGGCTCTAGACCCTTCCAGAGCTGAGATATTGAGATCCCACGTAGCATTTATGCCGTCATAAATATCTCAATATCAGTAAAAAAATCAGTAATAATGGTTTCTATAGTCATGGAAACCATTACAGAAATTCTATTGGATTTAATGGTTCTCATGGGCATTATAGTGGTGTCTGTGGATCTCCGCTGTAGTGGTTTAAAAGGTAAAAGCAAATGATTCCTCTTGGCATTTTAATCAAAACCATTAGAATTTATGTGATGGTTTCCAACTTTTTTGAAGCTGGTCTGATCTTCTGTCCTTGTCTAAAGAAATAATTACACACACACATCATGCTTAATGTTTTATTGTCAAAGTGAACACAAGAAATTCATCAGTATCTGTAAAATTCATCTAAATAAATGAGTTTCACAGTAGGCCTACTAACAGTGTTTCAGCTTTGATCGCTTCGGTAAACTCGTCATAAACGGGGCTTTAACATACACGCCTACTTGCATTTTATGGTTGTCAGCTTTGTTGCATTACATTTACTTCACCAAGAGATGGTGCTGTAATTTCTATCTGAATTAAGCTTCGAGTAATGAACCATTTTCGACACAATTGAATCAGAATGCAATAATGCTTCGAAACGCTTCATTTGGCCATCACTACCCCTGAGTCCGTTTCTGCCATTATAAATATCTGCCATTATAATATCTCAATATCTTAGCTCAGAAAGGGTTTAGAGCCTCCATTTTTGCACTCAGGTCTAAGTCTCATGGCCTTCTATCAGAATCCAGATTTTTGAGAAGATTGGAGAAAGTTAATTTCTCACCCCGAAAAAAAAACCCGACAGTGTTACCCCTGTCATTTTTTTTTTTTTTGGTGCGAAAAAATAAGTTTCTCCAATCTTCTTGAAACTCTGGATTCTGATAGAGGGCCATTGGACTTAGACCTGAGTGCAAAAATGGAGGCTCTAGACCCTTCTAAAGCTGAGATATTGAGATATTTATAATGGCATAAATTATATGAAAAAAAAAAAAAAACGAGGGGTAACACTGTCGAAATTTTGTGTTTCTCTGATCTTCTTAAAACGCTAGATTCTGATAGAGGCCCATGAGAATTAGACCTGAGAACAAAAATGGAGGCTCTAGACCCTTCCAGACCTGAGATATTGAGATATTTATAATGGCATAAATGCTACGTGGGATGTCAAAATCTCAGCTCAGGAAGGGTTTAGAGCCTCCATTTTTGCACTCAAGTCTAAGTCCAATTGCCCTCTATCAGAATACAGAGTTTCAAGAAGATTGGAGAAACGTATTTTTTCGCACCAAATAAAAAAAACGACAGGGGTAACAGACCTGAGTACAAAAATGGAGGCTCTAGACCCTTCCAGAGCTGAGATATTGAGATATTTATAATGGCATAAATGCTATGTGGTATATAAATATCTCAGCTCTGGAAGGGTCTGGAGACTCCATTTTTGCACTCAGGTGTAAGTCTTATGGCCGTCTATCAGAATCCAGAGTTTTGAGAAGATTGGAGAAACTAACTGGGCTAACCCTGTCGGTTTTTTGGGGGGTCGAAATTTTTTGTGTGGCATAAATGCTATGTGGGATATAAATATCTCAGCTCTGGAAGGGTCTAGAGACTCCACTTTTGCACTCAGGTCTAAGTCTCATGGTCTAAGTCTCAAGAATCCAGAGTTTTGAGAAGATTGGAGACATAAAGATCAATCCCTCGAGGGTCCATACATGCAAAACGAAGCATTGAGAACTTTGTAAGTGTACAGACCGTTTAATAAGAAGATGCTTTATAAAGACAGTTCACTTCGTGTATACAGGCGGTTCCATCTTTGGAAAACAGTCTTGATAAGTCGAACCACAAACGACGTGCTGAGTGATCTGAACTGTATGAAGTTCAGCGAACTTCTGAACTGTATGAACGGCATTCGGGGTTCGACTTATCGAGACTATTGATGGCTCCTGTCTGTATACATGAAGTGAACTGTCTTTTTTCAAAGTATCTTCTTATTAAACGGTCTGTACACTTCCAAAGTTCTCAATGCTTCGTTTTGCAAGTATGGACCCTCATTATGTTACTGTGTTAGTGTGGGGCTATTTTGAGCCTTGTTAGTGGTATAAACTAGTGATTTGTTTTTATTTATTAAATGCCCCCAGTACTAGCTTTATACGCTAAACAGTCTTCACATTCGATTATCATGAAAACAAATCTCAGAGAACGGTTGACTAGGTACCGATGTTTTATTAGACCAAAGATTCATTTTGCACCGCAGTTCTCCTTTAATGTCCAATGCCCTTCTTTCTTTTATGGACCCCAAAAGGAGAAATAAAAAAAAATAAAAAAAAATTGTCCCGCTTGCAAAATCACAAAAGCTATACTACTCGAGGACTAAATTGAGGATTAAATTAAACATGTTTAACTTCAGAGTAGCCTGACATTGTTTTTAAAAGAAGACACATTTATTGTCAGTGGTCAGAATTTTTGCCAGCCTTGGGAAATATGAACATAAAATTCACCAAAAACCTAATCTTTGATTGAAGTAAAATGGGGAGAAAATCTCAAAATGTATCATGAACTCTATTACACATTGGCCATAATTGTCACCCTTTATTCAATACTTTTTGCAACCTCCTTGAGCTCTGAGTTTTTCTCTATAATGCCAGATGAGTTTGGAGAACACCTGACGAGAGATCAGAGACATTTCCTCCATACAGAATCTCTCCAGATCCTTCAGACTCACAACATGATACAATTTCCTCTTAGGTTTTTAATAGGGTTCCCAAAAGGGATGGCCATGGCAAAACCTTAATTTTGTGCTCATTACCCATTGTTTTGTTGATTTTTATGTTTGTTTAGAATCATTGTCCTAATGGAAGATCCAAAACAAGTTCTATTATAATATTTCTAGCAGATGCAGTCATGTTTTAATTTGTGTATTTGTTGCTATTTGATTCCATGATGCCATATATCTAAATAACAAGATCTCCTAGACCTCCAGCAGTATATGTATTTGTAGACATGTGGTACTTTATCCCTGTTTGCACCAAACCCATCTTGAGTGTTTGCTGCTTTATCAGACCACTGAACCAAATATGTAGAAGTGTCTGGCAAATAAATATGCAAAAGTTTGTTTTTGGATGACACGTAGAGGATATTCTCTTGAAACGGGTGTATAATATTGTTTTGATTTAGTCAATAGAAGTTAATTGATCAATAAAATCTATTCGACATTATTTTTTAAAGCATCCTCACCTTACAGCAAGTTGCCTAAAATGTTTCACAGCACTGTAGCTTTGCATGGTGGTTTTTTTCAATGTCTTGGAGATTTTCTGGATTTGGTCTGTCTCAGATTTTCTGTTTCTAATCACAGACTCTATGATGGTGAGATCAGATCTCTGTGTGGATCATACAGGCTTAATATTTTTAGGTCAAACCGTTCTTGTCTGTCAGTCATATAATGGAGGTCTATGGTCACCACCTTAAAGCCATGCACAGAGAAGTCCAAGTTAAACCAAGCACCAAGACATGAAATGAGCGGTTTTTGTGAGAAAACAAACAGTATTTATATCGTTTTTACCCCTTGTAACCACAGCCAAAAAACGCAGCACCCTCAGATAACTTGGACGTGACTGTGATTACAAAAGGTAAAAACGATATAAATACTGTTTGTTTTCTCACACAAACCGCTCGTTTCGTGTCTTAGGCCATCAATGTGTACTTACATTTACGAGTCATTAAATCATGTTTAATTTGGACTTCTCTGTGGATGCTCTTTGAGGTGGTGACCATAAACCTGCATTATATGACTGACGGACAAGAACGGTTTGACCTAAAAATATCAAAATTGAAACTATTGTGGAAACAAAGACGGCTACATCTTGGATGCCCTTGAGGTAAGCTAAAACTTACCAAAAATTAATTTAAAAGTTAACTATCCCTTTAAGAATCAACCATGTTTTAAGCGATTTCTGAGAAACGCTTTTGAAAGTGGATCGGACCGAGCCCCAAAAAACACTTGTGTCCAATCAGCAGTAAACACTCAAGAGGACTGAGGAGCGAGGTTCTGTGTTGCATAAAGTGTTTGTAAATTTGGGGGTGGAGCCATCAAGACAGGGGTGTGATCCTTTGGGTATACGGTTGTGTTTGATTTAGGGATTTCAAATATAAACAGCGTTTCTCATAAATCACTTACTGCACCTTTAAGAGCACACTCACTCATGGCTTATTGTTGTAAATCCCTTTAAAGATGGTACTCTCTATATGTTCATCATGTATGAAAGGCACACAGTGCCGTCTGTGCCAGCCCGCACCTAAGCACAGCGGATGCTGTTTCTTCTGGCAAGGGGGCAAGTAGAGCAGTGCCAAGTTAATCAGGGAGAGAGAGTGCCAGCAGTGTCACACCCTGGCCTGCACTGAGGGTTCATGATAGATGTCCCGAGTCCCCGACCCGGGCTGCCGTGCCACTGTGGGGTTGTGGCAGAGTGTATGGGCATGCTTCAGTCCACATAAAAGAGAGAGGGGCCTGTGTTTGAGCACACACATGAGAGTGTGAGATCGTGTGTGTGGCTGTTCTGTACCTATGCCAAAAGACTCATTAGATCATTAGATAGATCCATACACTCTGATGAGAGCAATGGGAAATCCCACCATTAAACACAACCACTCCCTTGAGGAGGACCAATGTGACCGTGTGTGTTCGGGAGGGGCTCTCACACACACACACACACACACACACTCATTTTGACAGTGTTGAGATGCTGCCCTGCACAAGCCCCGGCCTGTGATCATTCACGCCATCTCACACACACACATGACAGACTTACACGGCAAACAGCTGGTCAGTAATGGTCCATGTTGGCCTCTTTTCCTCCCCTGTAGACCCATTATCACCTTCACCCTACTGTAGCACCCACAAACCCCTATCCAGCCGACCTCATCAAAGTGGGACGACCTGCTGTGACCTCATCAGAGCTGGCTGACCCATGATGACCTCATCAAAGCAGGACGCCCCGTGAGCTCAGAGACTGACGGCTTGCACTGACCAAAAGCGGGTCATCAATTATCAATGAGTGTGACACCGCTTTTAGACCTAAATATGGGAAAACTTGCAACACTTTACTGTACAAAAAGGTCCCATTAGGTCCAATGCATTAACTAACATCATAATAAATGAGCAATACATTTTTACAGTATTTGATTGGTAACAGTAGTTAACTGTTCATTGTTAGTTTATGTTGACTCATGATTAAATCATTTGAATAATGTCATAGTAAATGGTGAAATTAATATTGAGATGAATAAATGCTTTAGAAGTATTTTAATGGTATTATTTCATGGTAACTAAAATAGTTCACTTATTGTGAAGTGTTACCTAGATCTCAAATAAATTATTTTAATACAAGTAATTTTAACTTGAGTCAAATTTGTCAAACCCATCTGTTTGTTTTAGCACAAAAATATATATATATTTTGATTTGATGTTCATTGCTAGTTTACACAGTCCCAACAAACCAAACCAATTTTATTATACAATTTTATATTTGTTTGTTGGATGATCAGTGTGAACCTACGGAGCATTTATAAGGGGACATGGTGATGAAATAAATATGACAAAGGAGTAAAAATAATTTCAATGCATTGCTTTGTTTCTCCAAAACAAAAATATGTTTTCTCCCAGCTCATATTATTTCCATTACATACGTTTTGCAAATGAAGTTTCTCTTTGGCGAGAGAATGCCAACACATTAAAATAAATAATTTCCACCCATCTCATTTTTTTTTTACCATTAGGGGTTCCATGAACCATCCTTAAAGGATAGTTCACCCAAAATATGATAATACTGGGATAATTTTCTCACCTTTATGTTATTCCACAAGAGAAGATTTTTTTTTGTCAATATAATAAAAGTCAATGGTGTCCAAAATGACATTGGACCCTGTTGACTTTTATTGAATGGACATTTTTCAAAATATCATCTGCAGAAGACAGAAAATCATACAGGTTTGGATAAATATGAGTAAATTGTGAAATTGTATTTTTTTGGGGGAGGGTTGAGAGACTGAAGTTTCTGTTTTGACACCGTATGACAGACAGGGACAACAAAATCGGGATTATCTTGAGTGTAAATGGCAGGAAACACAAAAGAGGTCTTAACTAATTTTCCCAAGCAAATCCCACCCTGCCCCTCATCACATACAAACACACAAAGCCTCGATCCCAGACCAGCAGTCATCACCCCTCTGCCTACAATGGCATTCACACACTACAAATCAGACAGAGAGAAAGAGAATAACAGGGTGAGGAAAGGACAGAAGAAAAAGAATAGATGGACTGGAAGAGAGACTGATAAAAATGGCATCCCTTTGGAAAGACGATGGGGAATATGATTAGTAAGGAAAGAGGGAGAATTATGAGGGTGAGAACGAGGGATTGTGACCGGAGAAGTTGGATCCCGTTTAAACAATGAGAGAGAGATGTCAGTCGAATGTTGTTTCTCATTGAGAGTTTGAGCGATGAGCCAGGTCATCACATCTCTCCACCTCATCCATCATTTCCCTCAAACAAACGAGTGCAGTGCGCTCTTCTCCTCCTCTCTCTCTCTCTCTCTCTCTCAGACTCTCGCTGGCTGTGGGACAGTGGGCCTGTGTGTGAGAGAGTGATGACCGGGGATCAGACTCGCGCTGTGTCTGTCTGCCAGTGTGTGTGAACGACATTTTTATGTGAAATAATACGAGTGGGTGTGAGAGAGAGCTGGTATCAAAAGGGTTTTATGCCGTTCTCAAGGAAGATGTGCTGCGCGTTGAGCAAAATCAAGTGGCACCAGCATCTTTTGCTCTGTAAAATAAAAAAATGCGGTCACAGTGCAAACAATCACGGCCTCATTTTCTTTATGCATATATTATATCTTTTTCTTTTGACAACGTAAAGAGATCAAGGGAGACAGAGACATTCGGAGAGTGCACAGTACGCCCACACAGGAGTTTTTTTTTATTTCTCAGTAACTCCTCCCACAGTATTGAATTATAATGCAATACAGTTACATTGTAGAAAGAATTAAAACAGAAGTACCTCAACTCACTGATTACTTTTAAAAATGGGATTATAAACATCGACAAAAAAAACAAACAAACAAAGTGAAATAGGAAAGATCTGGTCCTTCACCTCGTGAGGATAAACAAAATCTGGCTTTTCTCAAAGGTTTGGCACAAGAAATCAACATGGACCCAAACGTCACACAAGCTTGCAGACAACCATAGAAAATGTCAGGTACAGCTTGGACCAATCATGCGTTTTAAGAAGAAATAATATCAGCTGTTTTTATTCTTCTTTCCTTTTTTCCCCCCTCGATTTTCTCTCTTTTTTTCATATTTTACAGTTCAATCAATAAATTGTCATACAAAAAAAAACCCCTAGTAATATCTATATCATTTACCAGTTTTATTAGAAGTATAAGCTGTGATGGAACGTTTAATACTATCTGGCATTCAGACTTCTACAAACCCCAGTAGAGTCTCGTCCCCCAAACTTTTCAGTGAGAAATTCTTCATTTCAACACAAGGGGGAGCTTGAGAGCAGTGCTATTCAGTAAACAAACTACAGTTTGCAGAGAAATAAATACAACTTTCAAGATACACAGCAATAACATTGAGACATCAACCAAGAAAAAAAAAAGTGAGACAAAAACAAAAAAAACAAACAAACACAAGAAACCCATGATTGTCTATAAATGAAAGACACACGAGGACGGTGAAGCTAAAGACTAGCATTCAGGCTATTTAGTGGTATCGTTTGCCAACTAATGGAAAAGGTTACCGTGGAAAACGATAAAATGCCCTTTACGCGAATTCTACAGATTCAGTTACACTAATTTTTTCAAGTTAGAAAAAAAAGTTGCTAGCATTTTTTTTACAACCACTCTTCCAAACCTAAAAAAGAAACGACTTAAAAAGAGCGTCTGTTTTCCGCACAAACTGGCGGGAAAGTGGGTTGAAGGTAATGCAGTGCTTTAATTGGACAGAACTTGAAAATAGTCACTGTCTCGCTCCTCACTCCCTTTTTTTAACAAGCAGCGTCAGTGAGAGGTCTAAAGGTCACACCTTTACTCTGTTTACGTTTTGAAATTCACAAACTTCTGGAGAATATCTTAAAAGAGAAACACTAAACCCCACGACCCCTCGCATAAGTTTGTAAAAGAAACGTGGAAAAACACACATGATTGTGATTCGTGTGTCTGTATTTGTGTTTGCGTGCGTGATGTTGTTAATGTATTCACAGGCCGGCAGGCGGTTGCGCCTGAATAATCTGCCATCACAATCCGTCGTGTGGAAGACTCTTATCTGTTACTCTTAGTAACTATGGTTTTAGCGGACAAAACTCACAAACATGACACCGACGTTTCATTAGCAATCTCAAAACCTGTTTACCAGCTGCCACTGCTGTGCAAAACATTGGAACTTGACAGAATAAATACAATTATTATTACGTATTACTACTATTGTCATCATCGTCTTCATCATCACCATCAAAATTACTGACACTACTGTCATTCCTACTAACTGTCAATCAAACAGTCAATCAATAATTTGTTCATTTACATGGGATCTTAGTGGGTATGGCATGAGGATTTGGGCACTTGTGCAGGTGTGTGTGTGTGTGTGTGTGGACCGGTAGTGTAACACAATGTTAAGTTAGGTCACATGGTTACACGGAGGTGTCATACGTGGCTAAGAGACTGAATGGCACTGGGTTCTGCAGCGCGAGCCAAACTGTGCCACATCGGGGCATTATGGGTAGACGAATGGAGTGGATCCTTATCAGCTAGAGACAGCATCATAGCATATGCCTATAAACAAGAGAGATATACAGTTACAAATACACAAACAATAACTATATTATAAACAAACTATATTCATGGAAAGTATTTAGCTGCGTACGAAATCAAATACTTCCCTACTATATAGTATGTGAAAAACAGTACGCGAGCAGAGTAGTATGTCCGAAATCAAAAGAGGTTGAAAAGTACCCGTATGACCTACTTCTTCCGGCGAGATTCTGAAGTGCGCACTTTACTATTCCATGATGCCATGGGAGAGGAGTTGTTATATTTGAAATTGGCGGAAACCGGAGACGCGGCTGTAACGTTAGGAGATAAACACAGACACACGTGCGTATCTCTATTGATTCATTCATGTTTATTTATCGATGGTAATATCATAAGCAAATAAATGTCTTTTTCCTTGCCAAAAATCGACATCTGTCATTGTTCATTGGGGTTGTGTGTTTGTTTTATAAGGTACAATTTATTAGGTAAATAAAAGTTATTTGAGAAATTCCGCAAAAGTCGTGATCTGCGAGCAGCTGACCGACGCCTCCTCTCGATTGTCGGCTCGGATGACGTGAAAACGCAGATGAAAACAGAAAGCAGAACTAAAAACAGGGTGAAGTGGGTGCAGTCACTAGAATGGGCTCTTTAATTTTTTCGCACTGTTGTGACAGTGCATGTGTACTACATGTGTCTGGACTCATTCATACTACCCGTATTCATACTATATAGAACATACTTTTTTAACGGTTGTGAAGTACGTTCTTATTTAAATATAGTACCTACTCACATAGTACGCGATTTCGGACGCAGCCATGGTCATGGTGATATACCTGTGACTTAGACTTCCTGTACAGAGGCTGCTTCATGCCGCCTTGCAGGTGGGCGGGGCCAAAGCTGCCGACGTCGCTGTCGCTAAGATCGCCGTCCTCCATGCTAAAGTGACGGATGTGATCCAGCGTGGAGAAACTGCTGTGATCTTCATCATCTTCATCCTCATTAAACCTGAAAACGATGCAGAGATTCGTTTTTACAACCAAAAAACGAATGGATATAACAAGTACCTTCGGGTGGTTTTTTTTGTACGCGTACCTTTGTGGTGAGGATTTGCTGTTCTCTAGATCATCTGGTCCCTCGAAATCGATGTCATGGTCCAGACTGCTGGGCACGCCATCCTCACTGGGTTTCCTGGCGCAGTCGCTGTTCTCCGCCTCCTCTTCCTCCGCTCCGAGCTCCTCCCCTTCTTCTTCGTCCAGGTCACGTGACCCCTGGCCAGGCAGGGCTTTGTCGGCATCAAAATGACTGCCGTTGAGCCTATGAGAACAGAGAGAATCGTTTGGGATGACGCTACGCAGGCATGCGTTTTTGACTGATACGCCAATCCCTGATTACAGAAAGAAAATCATTTAGCGCTGAAACCTAGTTCTGTTTTCCTCGAAAAAATAAACCACCTTAAAAAGCAGAACCACATGCCCACGCTTTCTAAATGAGAGGAAATGCTCAAAGAAAGAGGGCGAGTGTGTTGGAGAAAGAGACTGTTTGTCATCAGTTACGAGGGCCCCTGGTTGGCAGAAACGAGCCACCCATCGGCGGGGCACTTAGACAGCAGGCCTCTACACTTCCTCTCACTTATTTTCAGCTCTCTTTCTCACTCAGACAGCTCACATCTCCTCTTTCCCTAGTTTATTTTCTTCTTTATCTCCAATTCATCTAATAGGCCAAATATTTAGCTGACAGTCCATTTGGTGAGTGGAGAGAAGGAGCTGCCAAAGCAGCCATTTCCCCACAGAGACAGAGGCCAGCTATCCAAACTCACACACACACACACACACAAGCCAAAGGAGACACATTAAGGCTGAATCACTCGTTTTGTCCTGATTCTATTCTTTCCTCAACTTAAAAATAGCAATTTCCCATCCGAACTTTAAAAACAGGGAGGAAAAATTGCAAATACAGAGTGGATAAGAAAATATAAGTTTGTGTGTACAGATGTTTGCAATGAAAACTTCTCAGAGAAAGAGTCGAGAGATCTCAATAATAGAATATCTATTAAAGGGACTATATGTATGAATTTTCTAGCGCACAGCACATTTTTACATTTTCCTCTAGCGTCGCTCTCAAAAGCGTAGACGTGTCTGGATGTTCGTTAACGTTATATCACTACAACATATTTCCAACTTCTTTTTACTTCTAAGCAAAGAATAAAAAAAGCACTTTAGGGCTTTGAATCAAGTTCAGTCTCTTGTACGTTACGTGTGCACGATAGCGAAGTTGCTGGGTGCAGTTCACTTAATGGCCACCGGTGTCACTAATAACAATGTTTAAAGAAACCTCAATTGGAAATGAGCCAGAAACTTTAAAAAACAGTGAGGAAAAATTGCAAATTCAGAGAAGATACGAAAATTTAGGTTTGTGTGTACAGATGTTTGCAATGAAAATTTCTTAGAGAAAGATTCGAGAGATCTCAATAAGAGAATATCTATTAAAGGGGCTATATGTAAGAATTGTCATGTCTCTTTCACTTTTTTATCGGCAGTGTATGAACACCTAGTAATGAAACTTAAAAAACGAGACTTTCCACAACTTCCTAGTTTTTCTTTGAAAGCCTGTAGACTAATTTTTTTAAGGACAGTTTTTTGTTGGGAAAATCAAATGGATGTGATGTTTACGCCCGATAACCTCTGTTCCGTTCTATACGCTGATTTCACGTTGCCGCAATTTTGAAATCGTTCCGGTGGGAAGAGAACTGTAAGTGTCGCTTTTAATCATAGGAGAGTCGCGAATGTGATAGCGTATTGTTGTGATTAATATAGAAATTAGTTATTCTAAAAATGTACATACATTTCTTTCATACTTTAGACTGTATACAGTGAAATTAATTTATAAATTAAAACTTATTTTTATATATAATTCGAATGTAAAAAAAGAAGCAGGAACAAACTATATACATATCCTATATTGGATATTAACATCCGATGGTGTAAATCGCGGCAGCAGCTTTAGGTTGGTAGTCCAAGGCATTGTTGTCTATCTGTAGTTCTGGGGTTCTTCCCACCGGAGCATCGCTTTCGATTTCAAAATGGCGGCTGCATGAAATCAACGTATGACACATGAAACGAATGCTTACAATGTTCAGGATGATGCTGAAAGAGTCATTCTGTAATGTAATGTCAATGTGTCATGCAATTAACTATAATTGGACAGAACAACTAACTAAGAGATTAACTATAGTCTCACATTGTCAGATCTGTATTTTATAGTCTCAACATACTTTATAACCAAACTATCGCAATAGCATAATTTTATTATGTCTGTCGACATGATGCCGGTGAATTTCAGAGCTGATGCAAACATCCACATTTCTATGATTGGATGCTTTCTTAACAGCTGTTTTCTAACCACTTTCATTTTTGTTGTGTGTTTATTCTGTTATTGACATAAAAGCGCACAGCACATATTTACATATTCATCTAGCGTCGCTCTCAACAGACGTGTCTGGATGTTCGTTAACGTTATATCACTACAACATATTTCCAACTTCTTTTAACTTCTAAGCAAAGAATAAAAAAAGCACTTTAGGGCCTTGAATCAAGTTCAGTCGCTTGTAAGTTACGTGTGCACGATAGCGAAGTTGCTGGCTGCAGTTCACTTAATGGCCACTGGTGTCACTAATAACAATGTTTAAAGAAAACTCAACTGGAATGAGCCAGAAATGATGGATCAGAGAGAGAAAATATTAATGCAATAATAATATATAAAATTAATCTTGGAAGGATTTGATCACCATCCACCAAAACCCACCCATCCATCCATTTGCATGCATCTGTAAATAAAGTCTAATTTTACCTTCCAGGAGACATTTTAGGTCAGCTATTCAAAATGATATTATAGCTCAATATTGTGGTAATACATAAGAGTGACATAAAAGACCAACATCTGAGCAATAACATTTTCCTCTAGGCTTCATCTCTCACCTCCGGATTAGTGTAACTGCACGAGGGTTAACCCTTTTCACATCTTGGATAATCCCAGAAATCACCTCCTCTCATCACTCTGCACCCCGCTAATACCGCGAGAACGAGAGAGAGGCAACGCTAGCGTGATGATGAAAACAGATCGGCTAATTAGAGAGAGCTGTGGTAATTTGTGGAGGATAAAGTATCTATCAGGAGCAGTCACTCTGACAGGAAACATTCAGCGACCTCTGACCTCCTCTCCCACACCTACTTCCTGTTCACAAAGCACATGTTGGGACCAGATGTGGGACGCGCGCAAACACACACACAGTGAATGTTGTAATGACTCTCGGATCCTTTTAATGAAACAATGAAGAAATCAAAAAACCTAAGATCTTTATCTGACTCAATCTGTCACACACACACACACACACACGAATGACCAGGTCAAATATTTAAACTGTCATCCAACCTGATGATCATTGCCGGGAAATGATCAGCGATAATTATCATATGCAGATGGCAAAATTCATGTATGCACACGCAGCCAAAAGTCAACAGTGTTCTGCACGCGCTCGCTATCGTCCAATCAGTAATCACGTCCTTCTGGAGACCTGCCCCAATCTTTGCTCTTAAAAACCGCAGGCGACAGGGTAATGATTAACAACCATACAGAATATATGTACACACACAGATACGTTCACATGTGCGGTTTATACACACTGCGATATAAGTCAGTTCCTTTCATGTGATGGTATTCACTCAGAGGTGAGGGTTAATGAATAAGGCATGAGAAGTGTTGTGTTCAGTAATGTTTGTGTATAATAACCTCCATTCTGCCGCAGGCAACTAGCGCCAACTGATGACTGACAGCCTAATGGACGCTCCGTTTGCGTGTGTGTGTGTGTGTGAACCAGCACATGACTGAGTGCAGTTTTCGGTAAGATATTGATTTGAAGTTTGAGTTTTCATGTGAATACCTAAAATTGAACATAAAACATTTGTCTAACTTCTGACACACGTTGAATTTAAACAATAAATAAATAAATTAATTAAACTGACTGGAATAAATAAACAAAAATCAAAATCAAAAATATCTAATAAAATTGATACATTAATAATATTATAGAATAAAATAGTCAGATTTGACAAGAAAACCGAATGACAGCCGATGTGCAGATTGGTTTGAACCTGCTCCACTTGTACAGGCTCAATGTTTGAGCACATTCACTAACCACTAAGCCCAGGCTCTGATGACAAATAATACGTTTTTGCACTTTAAAGTTAGAGTCTATATATGAACACTGTATGTATTAGTGTACCAGAGATTAAGAAGATGGTGTTTACCCTTCCTCGGAGTGTGACGGAGATGTGGCGTTCCGCGCCGTGTTACTGATGAAGTTTCGTATTTCGTTAAAATACGAATCCTCCTTGTCCTCCAAGATGGCACTGCCACTGTCCAGCTCTGAACGGGGCGACGACATCGCCGTGCCTACACAAAAAATACAACATTCATTAAATAAATAAAAAATATAACCATTAAAGGGATACTCCACCGTTTTTTCATATTAAACTATGTTATTCCCTTAACTAAGACGAGTTGATACATACCTCTCTCGTCTCAGCGCGTGCACTCAATCGCGCGAAACACTTTGATCGCACTTAAAGGGATACTCCACTTTGTTTTTGGAAATAGGCTCATTTTAAAACTCCCCCAGAGTTAAACAGTTGAGTTTTACCATTTTCGAATCCATTCAGCCGATTTTCTGATATTTAGAAGAATATCTGTAACCAGACAGTTTCTGGTCTCATTGACTTCCATAGTATATATTTTTCCTACTATGGAAGTCACTGAGACCAGAAACTGTCCGGTTACTGATATTCTTCTAAATATCAGAAAATTGGCTGAATGGATTCAAAAACGGTAAAACTCAACTGTTTAACTCTGAGGGAGTGGTAAAATCAGCCTATTTCCAAAAAAAAGTGGAGTATCCCTTTAACTAGCCCAATTCATTCAATAGGGGCCAAGCAGAGAAGCGACCAAACACCTCCCGAGTCGAAGTGCTCCCAATCAACTTGCTGTGGTATTCCACCATACATTATAGTTATCCACTTTACACGCTTAGAAAACTGCAACGTTTTATTTTGTGTCACCATCCTAGGTTGAGTTACTCAACTCGTGTAACTGTGGAGGTGTTTGGTCGCTTCTCTGCTTGGATCCTAATGAATGAACTGGGCTAGTTAAGTGCGATCAAAGTGTCTCACGCGCCAGACACGACAGAGGTATGTATCAACTCGTCTTAGTTAAGGGAATAACATAGTTCAATATGAAAAAACAGAGTATCCCTTTAACAGTTTCTACCAAATGTAAATAAAAGATGATAAACAATATATATATATATATATATATATATGTGTGTGTATACCTGATAAATTACCATTCTCGTGTTTTTTGAGGTGCCGGTCCAGGTTGGTTTGTTGCCCGAAGCATCGGTCACACAGGTGGCATTTGAAGGGTTTCTCTTTGTTATGGATGTTACGGATGTGGCGCTGAAGATTCGATGAAATACTGAACGAACGATCACAGTACTTGCATCTGCGGACACATATGCACATAATTAGACAATACAATATACAGACACGAGAAATCCAGCTCTCGTTTTATCTGTCTCGCACACACGCAGGGTGATTGAGTGGTCATGAACTCTTTGTCTCTAATCTTTGGCCAACTCAGTAACACTCAAACTCTCTCGTCCACATCCTCCCTCTGCCTTGAAAACGACTGCGTGTGCCAAGTCTCTTCACGCAGAATTATCCCGTATGATTACGTGATCGTATCTTCCCCTCGACCGTGGAGTTGTGCGCTAAACTGCGTCTCCCAGGAACCTGTTATCTCTCCCTCGCTCTCTCCGTCTCGCCCACCCCCCTCCGAAAGCAACAGAAAAAATAGAAATTAAATTGTAGTTAAAGGCTGATCACCGGCTCGTTTAAAGCCCTGCCAGCACGAGGAGATTGAGGCTATCTGGAAAGTAACACAGCCCTGTACAAACCTCCCCTGTGGTCAGACGGACCACAAACGCAGTGTGTGCGCACGCCTGTTTCTGTGCAGTATTTCAATACTCCCTGAAAGAGTCTGAGGCCCAAACACGGGCCTAATTACCCAGCTGCCTTTGCTGGCCCACAGCTGTATGCCACTCATCGCCTCTATTATTCATACACACTTCTTTCAGTCTCCTTGTCTGTCTGTCCTTCACCCTCATTGACTTCACCTCACTCTTTCCCAATGACAATAACTGCATATATCGAAGAATAAAGGACAAAAATCACATTTACTATAGAGATTTCCATGATATTTTTATTCAAAATTCCATGACTTTTCCCTGTCCTAAAAATCACAAATTGAATCTCCATCATAGTTCCAAATATTCACTGACAGAACATTTAGTTTTCTGTGGTGAATATAATAACAGTTCACTTCAAAAGGAACCACTTTCTTACTTTTCTACTCTCAACAATATCTCAAACTGTCCTCGATCTTTGATGACAGACTCTCTCTATATATATTGTGTATTGTGTCATTTTTGAAAAACACTGAAACAGAAATGACATTCTGCTACTATATTTCAATACAGCTTCTTGGTGCATTGATCCATGGCAACAAATGGCCAATGCACGAAAGAATACCATCATTTCTGTATCCTTTCTGCAATATACGGACCCGTGGTATTACCCATATCTGCTCAGTAACACTACGCGCTGTATTCATGCAGTGTCGACTGATGCTATTTGCTAAGTATGTGAATAATTATGTTATATTAGTGTGTGTGAGAAAGTGTGTCACCTGTAAGGCTGCTCTCCTGTGTGTGTCCGTAGATGTCTTGTAAGGTTGGCCGAGCGTGGGAATATCTTGCCACAGTATCTATAGGGGAAGGAAACAGATCTCCAGGAACAATACTCAGCAATACACACACACATACACAGGCTTCCCAAAAACACCCTGCATTCCATGCTCAGTGCTGTCAACACTCATTAAACATCAAACACATGTTTACTGAAACATCTTATTAATGAAACAAACACAACGCTATTATAAATATGACCACTATATACTAAAAACCAGTAATTTATTACTATACTTTAGTTGATCCTACTTAAGGGTGTCACAAAATACCAGTATTGATTACAACCATGACATTTTGTTTAGTTACTATACAATTTGCTTAGTTGTTTGTTCACTTACTTTATGATGCTTTTAGATTATTTTCTTTGATTACTTTTGTTTGATAAGCTAAACTCACTTAATTGTATTTTATTTATTTATCAGAAAACAAGACAATTTCTTATGTCATTTTAATTATAAATTCTTCATGATTTAAGATTTTTTTTAGATATTTGGACAGGAAACAACAATTCTAAGCATTTAATAAAAGCATTTTCTGCAGTGTGAAATTTATGTTTTTAATGTAACCTTCTCCCTTTAAATACTGTGGTCAGTTCAAGAATAAATGTATGCAATTTCATATTATTTATTTGAGAGAATTAAATGAGCAGTTTCATGTCTATATCCTTGTATTGTTCAACTGGTCGAGGTTGTTACAGGATCAAGAAAGTCATCAGTAATAAGGAATATGATACTTTTTAGAGAGTGTAATAAGTACAGTTATCTAATTACATTGTTGAGGAGGTAATAAATAACTAGTAATTAATTACTTTTAACTTACACAACACTTTGTATACACACACACACACACTATATATATATATTAGGGCTGTCAAACAATTAATCGTGATTAATAGCATCCAAAATAAAAGTTTGTGATTACATAATACAGTATATGTGTGAGTGCGGTGTATAATTATTTTCTATATACAAATACACAAACATGCATGTATATATTTAAAAAAAGGTATATAAATATTTATATATAATATCAATTATATATAAATACTGTATATATACACAGTATATACATTTAAATATTTCTTAAATACATACATGCATGTGTGTGTATTTGTATAAAAAATAATTATACACAGTACACAGTACACACACACACACACACACACACATATATATATATATATATATATATATATATACAGTATAAATAAAGTTTCACTCATGGTATTTAAAATGTAGATAATTGAAGTTTTTTTGTTAATAATATATGGCCATAATGTTCTAAGAGGAAGTCGTGTTCATCATCCTGGTTACCTGCAGGTGTAGCGCTCTTTGCCCTTGCGTAACAGTGTCTCAGGAAGGGTGGTGGGTGGAGCCCGGAAGTCGAACATGGAGGGAACGGAACGCATGATGTCACCGCCGTCTGGCTTCAAAGAGCCGAAGGATTCCAGCTTTTCGGCCATGTTTTCAATCGCTGACATCTGCGAGGGACAGAGAATAGTTTTATTACCTCATTGTGAGGTCTTTAAAGACACACATCCCCACTGTGTGTTACCCGCATTTATTGACATGCAGTTGCGTTCTACCACAGATGTGTGGGGGAAAAACGCTGACCGTGAACTTTCACTATCGGATAACAGTGTGAAATGCTTTCACTGATCTGTAATGTCCAATTTTGGCGCACAAACACAAATAACAATGCACGTTATAAGATGGACCACACATGTGCGTGCACACACACACACACACACACACACACATAGAGAGATTCATGTGGATAAGAACTGCTGCCAATTTACTAATTAAGCCTAACAGTTGCTTTCATCAGAAATGGACACACTCTCAAAGGGGAAGGAGCTACACGTGTGTGTCAGCCAGAGAATGAGAACAACATAAGGCCTGTGTGTGTGTGTGTGTGTGTGTGTGTGTGTGTGAGGCACACTGAAGAGCAGGAGTGATTCATGTCCTATGTTGGCCATAAAGCATTCAGTGCACAATATGAGCAGACAGCACATTCGTCAATATGAAAGATGTTGACATTACTGATCAAGGCTGAGACAGCAGTAATAATGATATCATAGGAAGGAGAGGGAGGGGACGGAGCTGAGGGAGGGGGGGTGGGGGTCCCTGTAGGCGAGCGGGCCTATCAACCACAGCGCAACAGTGAGGGCTTTCAGAGAGCACAGCGGATTTGCATTATTTCATGTGTGTATTGAATTTTCCCCTTTACTTATTTCAGGTTTTGGTGACAAATCAGTCCTGATTCACAGTGAAAGACATGACACACACATATACATGACACACACACACACACATACAGACTTGCATACATAAACACACAATAAAGTCTGTTTCCTTCAGGAGAAAATTCAGTATGGAAGTTGTAGCCCTCAAACCGTATTCACTTTATAGCCCTTAATCCTGTAATTGTGGACAAATGTGTGCACAGAGGACTCAGGTGTGATCCTAATTTTTATTTATTATAAATGTTATGTCACTGTCTCCGATAAAGTTTTGTCATTTATGGTGTTTTTTTAATTTTTTTTATTTTGGGGGTATTTTTGAATTTATTTACTTAAAAAAGTACCACATTTTCTATGTAAAATATGCAATTTTTATGTTTTATTTATTATTTTTTTTAAACTACATTAAAATATCATTCCAATAAGTTCTTAGAGCTAAAACCTAAAGATGAAGTGACTTTGCTGTCACCTGGTGTCTTATTTTGGCTTATTTTAGAATGCTCTAAATTACAGTTTTTCCTATTCATTTCTACGGGCGCCCATTTTTGACCCAAATACAAGATTAAGGAGTTTTTTTTTTTTCACCCACTTAGGAAAACTCACCAAACTTAGGAAACGTAGCCAAGTCTTGTACCGCTCAGATCAAGGGAAGTATTTTTTAAAAAATAAATTTATTTTGCCCACATTTGTCCAGAATACGGTTTTACGGTTAAGAAAGAAAGAAAGTTTATCTTAGAACAAATGGAGAGCCAATGGGGGCTTGTGTCTCCTGCTTGATCTCAACAAGGTCTCAAATTGCGCTCAAATTTTCTGTCTCATTTCTCATCAAGTTCCTCCAAGACCAAGTAACCTGAGTTCTGTGTTATTGTAGGAATGAATGAAATAAGACACAAAAGGTTGTTGATTTACGAGTAAAATGAAACTAATGTGTATGGCATAGACAATGTTGGAAAAAATTCATCTTGGTGATCTTGGAGATGTTTTGCAGTCTTTTCTTCTCCAAATCGAAGAAAGAAGGGATAAATCTTTACATTTACAAGTATTATGTGAAAGGAGAGGAGAAAGAATAGGGCACTGAAAGAGAGAGAAAGATCAACACGCGAGATAATTTGGACGTTTGATGAGGAATGACAGCTGGGAGTTAAAGTTCTCCATTGGAACGTCAGGATCACATCCTCCGGGAGGATGTGAAGTGTCAGACCTGTTTGACACCAACTCTCTCTCCTTCTCCCCATAAATCACAGACAGAGAGGAGGGATAGAAGTGTATTTAATGAACTACTGTCATATATCTAGATGATGTGCTGTCCCACTCAACGAATGCTCGGCTACACTCTATTAGCATCTCAAACTCAACAAAACATTGTCATTTTTCACTTATCAGCCAGACCACCAAATCACAACACTTGGAGAAACAAAAAGTAAATATACTGAAATTAATTCACCTATTTTCCCTTCAGTTTTGATAAATTGAACATTTGTCACCATAGGATTAACTCTTTACTGTTTCTCTGCACAATGAGATTGAATGCAGACCAAATAAAGATTTTTTACTCATGTCTCCTGCTTTAATGACTTTTCTCCAGAGAAAAACACCCGAGTAATTTCATGTGACTTTAGATTTTCAAGAAGAGATATCGAAAATGTCTCAAACTGTGCTTATAATTGCCAAAATCGCAAAGTCTGCAATCATAAGTTGATTTTCATATGAGCTCGAACATGATCTGCACTATACTATCAACCTTCATTTTTACAGCATGTCAGCAATTGTCACATTTGTGTCTATTTTCAATTCTCCTTAGGGATTTTAGGAGAAACATCTGAGACAAAGTAACACGAACCATGGCAGACTCCATTAAGACTTCTGCGGTATGAAAGAGCAATAAAGCCTTCCTCAGGGACAGAGGTTTGGTCCAAAAAGTACATCTAAGTAATTCACACACGCACATTTTATAGTCATTTCGATTGGTCATTGAAGTCTAAACATATTACCATAGATTGGTATCTCTATGATTGCTGTAACAACTAAGTCCAAAGAAATCTGTGATCGCCTAGGAATGGACTTCCTGGATGGTTAAGTAGCCTTCACCCTCTCCATCTCTCTGGCTGGGGTAGGGCAGCTGCTGAGTTGCCCATTCTCAGTAGTGTGTGTCTGAGAGGCCCTTCATTAGTAAGAGCTTTTTCAATTGTTGATCTTATCAGGGTACCAGATGTCTTGGGTCTGGAAACCCCCTTATGCGCTATCACACACGCTCAGAGAGGGGTCCCAGAGAGACTGTTACCCCTCCAGTGATGCGATGCCGTACGGGGAGTGTCGCCACCCCAAATCAGAGCCGTGGTCTGTTACTCTCTCTATGTAAATAATCAAATTCACTGCATTATCAGTGGTAGCCATCAGAAATAACAACTGTTCTGTCTGGTTAACACACACACTGGCACACAAGAGCGGAGACATGAGTGCACCAAATGACACACAAACAGCAGATTCAGTCACACGGGCACAGTCAAAAGACATTCTTCCACTGTTCAACCAGAGTGCATTTCATTTCAAGAGTAGTTGTGTTTTTATTTCTATATATAGAAGACCAAATGTGCTGTTTTATTGTACTTAAATCCAAACTAATCGATCTGTTGCCATGCACTGACCAAATAACGCAAAAAAGTGAAAAATTACAGATGTTTACAGACAAAACTTTAATCTTCTCTGAATGGGATTGACTTTGGACCAGATTTAGCTGTTTTAGGTATGATTTGAGCCACTTTTCCACCATTGGGCCAAACTGTTTTCTTTGCTTAACCATTCCATTCCATGCCGATCCAGCCCAGCCGGTGCGGATATGGTTTTATTTTCCATTGTGGTGCTGATAACAGACCTCTTTTGAATGTAATACAAATCCATCAGTCTTGTAGAGTTTACAGATGCTATTCGATGTAAACAGCGATTAAATTAAATACATTTTTATTAATATGCGTTTACGTCGTTGAAATAGCGCACTTAGCCAGCTACAGAGAGAAACTGTTAGCCAGGCAACAGACAAGTGACCAATCCTGAGTTGCGATGTCACTACACAGATTCAGCCAGCAAGGTTCGGAGAGCATTTGAATGAGAATTCCCGGGCTGAGAACGGTTTGTAATCATGCTATGCCGAACAAATCTCAAGTGGAAACATAACTAGAGCCTAACTAAAAACCTTTTGGCCCGACGGTGGAAATGCAGCTTTGGTCCATGCATTTGTTTATTTGAGTCATGCATTACACACGCTAATACTGAGTGGCAGTGTACATGTACATGTAGCAACAGGGTGATTTGCATTAAATTATTAAGCATGTGTGTATGTGTGTGTGTGTGGAAGCACATGAATGACTTGGTTTGGAGTAACTTACCCATGTTCTCTGATCAGGCATGCGAAACTGGGGGCAGGACAGAAGGGAAACAGCATATCAAAATCAAGAATCAGACTGATCGTGTGTGATTATGCAATGTGATGTTTAGTAAAGGTTAATATCCCACACTTATAGAATTTTATTTTATTTTATCCAGTGGTTGTCTAATTCTTTTTACTATTATTTTTTCTTATAGAAAACATAGTATTCCATCAAATGTTCTGAAGACTAATGATAAATAAAAAAATATGAATATAATACAATAACAATAATATTTGTATCATAATTATTAGCTAATTGAAATGCAGCTGGTGTGCTCTGATAATAAAAGCATTGAAACTTAAGTCCCATCCCTCGCCAACAATCCACTTGATCTTCCAATGTTTGTATTGCGCTCTACTGCTTAGCATTAAACTAATACAGTACATGGCAAACTGCATTTCCCACAATGCATCTGTGCTGTCAATAGTATCCCTGGTGCTGATTAGAGAGTCCAGTGAGCATATAGTGCAGTAAAGTAGATGCTGATAGGTCACCTCGTTAGGCAGTGTGTCAGGGACATGTGGATATTATCTCACACAGACACAAGGCATACACGGGGAATAAATCAGGCCAATGAAACAGCCCATAAAACACTGTCCTGAAACAGCCAGTAAAACACTACACCAGTAAGCGTCTATGTGTGCGTTTCAGGGTCTTTATGTGTACCAGACATGTGTGTGTGGGTTTATATGAGAACTATGTATTACTTTTACAGAACACTGATAGCGAACACACAATGACATAGAGCAGACAGGTTACTTAATACACACAAACGAGGTTACATAGACACTCAGGCACAAAACCACACGCTTATACTCTGACAAAATCACTCATTACACACACACAAACACACACCATCCAGGGATATGGGTCAGTGTCTGGCAGTTTAACAGGGTATCAAATTGTGACATCATAATCAAAGACACCCACACAGAGACGTGTCACAAAGCTCCCACCCTGCCTGAGTCTCACATCTGGACCTGATCACTCACAGTGAAAGAAACACACGGAGGAACATAGGGGTCGCTATGCTAATGCTAAAACACTGGGGCCCTGTAAAGCTACTGCCAACATACTGTAGCTATTATGTCAATACTAGAATCACGAGGAGTTATTTGGTCAATACTGGAAATTGCATTCAATTGGACAAGTAATGTTATGTTAGCGTTTAAAATTGCTTCGAATTTGGTTAATGTACTGAACTGATTTTAAAGCTGCAAGTGATTTCTGCATCTGAAATACACTAACTGAAATTTGTCATTACCGTAAAATAATGGGATATACAGGATGAATGTTTCACGAACACATACTGTATATAAACATCTAGACTTTAAATAGGTAATTGTGCGTGTAAATTGTGCTTGATGCTTTTACCTTGGAATTTACGCACCACCATTTTTGTTAACATTGGTGGGAACTAACAGATGAGAAAGCTCTGAAGTCATAGAACAGCTTGCGTTAACACTGACTGCAGTAGCACAGAAAGAGCCAATTGAAAATAGGCTAATGATTTGTGCAGGACTATGGGGATGAGGTAATAAAATAAAATAAAGTCAGCAGTGGGAAAATATTCGGACAAATCTCACCTGTGGGTGGAAGAGAAATCCAGGAGCGGGCCGCATATACTTGTCCTTGAGGACTTCGAATGGATCGTTCATCTTTCTCTTCTCAACCCTGCTGATGTTAAATTTCTATCAGTTCTCATGGCAAGTTTAACTGAACTAAATCTATTCCATTCCTCTAACACAGTAGGAAGCACATGTGATTGACAGTACCTGTAAATGGGATCCATGAAGAAAGGCGTAGGTCTTGCGTGTTGGAGGGACGGGTCGGCTTTGGGTGGCTCTGGTTCCACCCTCTCTTCTCCAAAGACAGGGTTCTTTTTTAACTCTTCCCCTCTTACACTCTTTCCTCGACTTCGCCCGCCAAGACTGAGGTCCAGCGGCTGATCCTGGTTGGCTGATTGTACATGTGAGGCTTCTGGTTTCAAAGGGCCGCAGGTGGCCGCAAGACGTTCTTCCTTCCGCTTGGTGGTGAGGTCAAAAGGTGATTCAGCATTTCTGCCCTTAAGTTTTTTACCCTCAACTGGAGGGCTTTCTGGCTCCCCTTTGTGGCCTGGAGGTCTCAGTTGCTCCCTTTCAGGGAAAGGATAGACTGATGGAGAGAAGGCGGGAAAGAACGACAGAGGGAACATGGAAGGGTATGGCAATGCCCCAACTTTTTTCTCTTGCAGGCCTGCAAGTCCCGTAGAACCAAAGTATTTCTCAGCAATGGAGGCAATTGCCTTGATCGAGTCATTAACGGCACCGGAAACAGCCGTTTGCTCATCCAAAGATGGTTGGACGAGCCCCGGCACAGGGAAGTCTTTTCCATTATTGGTGTTACTACAACTACTGGAGCTAACAAGAGTTGGGCTTTGGGCATTGCTGAACCCACTGGATTTCCTTTTCGGCCCTTTCCCATTTTCCCGCACTCTTTCCCGGTCGCTTTCTGCTTCACTTTCCAACTCTGAACCCGAAGTGCTCTCCAGCTCACTCCCACTCGGAGTGCTGACGTCGTCCAGATCACTACTCTCTGATTGGTCGCTCATCTTCCCGCCGTGCCTAGGCTTGGAGACGGGTCCTTCTCTCTGACGCTCCATGCTCTCGCCCTCCCCGTTGAACGAATCCTTGCGTAAACTCTTCAAGAGGTCATGCGACCCAGGGATGGGTGAGGACACCAGTGGACTCTTCCGTAGTTCAGTGCTCGGAGGGCCATTAATGGGTGATGTGGATGGGATTAGAGGGGGCCGGTGATAAAGTCCCGATGGGAAAAGTCCTGGAAAACTGAATGGGAATGCTGGAGGGCCTGCTGGGAATGTCAGCCCACCATGGTGCCGGTTTGTCCCAAAATAGTCTGCTAAACCAGGACTCCCATGGCTCATTCCAGCCAGTGCGGACTTGTCCAGGCCAGGGGTGCCAGGGAGGGCCATGCCTTGGGCAAATAACCCTCCTGCAGCAGCAGCGAAATGGTTTTTACCCTCGCAGAAGCGCCGATGCTTGTTTAGGGATGACGTGGTGCTAAACATCTGGCCACAGTCTTTGCACTTGATCTGAGTGCGACAGTCTGCGTGCATGCGCTTGTGGCGGCACAGATTGGAGAACTGCGTGTAAGATTTGTGGCAGACCTCACCTAAAGACAGTGAGACATGGACATACGGCATAAAAGGACGGTTTTGGCTTGTCGCACACATCCATTAACAAAACAAACAAAAATGCAGGATAAGCAAGGATGGCAGCTAAAAGAATGCAATGTCACACACAGGTGCACACACACACACACACAGACAAGGACATCACAATGGCTCTATTTTAAGCGTGAGAAGGAAACAGAGTTGAATGAATCCTCTCCCGCAGGTCCGTTCCCATGGACCAAGCGACGTCTCTGTCTATCATACACACACACACACACACACACATACAGTATATATCTCACATTGTTACACATTATTCACTCTTCACACAACATTCTTGAAAACTCATGACGGATCCTAAACTCTTGTTCATGTCACTGCACACACACTCCGTCCTAACGACAGTGTATACAGTTAAATCCCTAACGCACACTCTGAAAGTAATAAAATCACCCTATACATTACCAATCTAACACCTCTAGTGTGAAACGAAGCCTTTTAACCACCCGCATTTCTCATCATAATCACATATCTTATTGCAAAAGTGACATTTTATTTTAATTTATGGAAGCTAGGGAGTCTAGAAGGGGGGTTTTGCTAATCCCTGTCAGATTGCATGAGGTGTGAGGTTCTACCGCGGGATGTGTTTATGGAGTCGGCCACTCACGCAGACTGATCAAGAGATGGGAAGTAAATATTAGTGCAAGGTAAAAGGAAGATAAAGGAAAGAAAATTATTACTCACCCTGATGTTGTTTCAAACCTATATGACTTTATTTCATCCGCATAATACAAAAGAAGATATTCTGAATATCTCTTTTTGTCCACTGAGTGAAAGTTAGTGGGGTTCAAAACAACATTGGACCCCACTGACTTTCACTGTATGGTAAAAAAGAAAGAAAGAAATGCTTTCAAGTTTGGACCAACACAAGAATGAGTAAAAAAATGTTTTTGATTTTTTGTTCACACACATACTTACAGCTTGGATATTGTACATTTAGGAAGCACAGCAGATATACACACACTCAGACACACATCGCTTTATAATTGTGAACAACTGGACACACTCGGATGAACAGGTGTGAAATCTGGGGCGTGTGTGAGGGAAGATCTGTGGGCACTTCAGAGTGCTGTGTTTTGTCAGGTCTTAATAAACCGTAACAAAATATTATAAACACATTCCGCAGTGGTGAACAGCCAGTAGTAAAATAAATGTGCATGAGTGTTTGAGCAAAAGAGAGATTTTTCTCTTGTAGTTTAACATAATTAGCTATATTTTTGTCAATGTTTGTTTCAGCAAACGCGGCATGAAGTATATGAACACATATATGCAAACAAAAGCACATGAGTGAGTTATATGAGACCTTATAAGTGACTAATTTTATTTTATTAATACTTTTGAGTTTTGAATGAAATAAAGGTATATTATTAATTATTATAAACATTAGGCTATGGAAGCAGCAGACTAGAGAGCATAGCTGTGCCTATGTACAAATCAAAGTGCATGTGTGTGGTGTATTCGGTGTGTGTGTGTGTGTGTGTGTGTTGTTGCGAGGTCATTAAGTGTTGTTAGCTGTGCTTGTTCAAATGCTGATTGCTGTAAATGGCTGTGTGCTCGTCTCTGTATGAGTTGGGCTGCATGTGGTAGTGATTTTCCAGGAATGGAGTTAGCAAGCTAGTTACTGTCTGATATGTGGTGTTTTTTTGGGGGGGATAACGTCTACACGATCTGTGTGGGATCAGCACTCTGAGGGTCAATGCAAGAAGTTCAATTGGGCAAAGTTCAGAGGTAGCAGTACGGTTTAAGACGTTTAAAGCTCTATGAGGGAAAGTGAGGTATTTATGCAGGATGAGATTAAGAATTCAAGTCATTCGCGTATGAGTTTGGAGGTCAAAGGTCATGCACTGGCATTGCAGAGCTGGTTTTCTGACAAGCATTGTAAAAAAGTCTAAGGTAAACATGCACTGAGTGTGCCAAATGATTCAAAGCTGATATGATTATAAGAACACAACGTTTGGTGTGTATAAATATAGTCAGTAGCATTTACTCAAGATTTAACCTGAGAATCAAAAGAGTCAAAGTGAATCATCAGTTATCACACACCACAGCACAAATAGAGTGACCACACACATCCGGTACAAACACACACAGTCAGTAAATACAGTGCATCAAACATCCTAGCCTGCAAAAAAATAGCTTTAGGTTATAGCAAAATGAACACAGAATCTCACATTGGTTTTGAATTAAAAATAACCTTAATATATATAAATGTTAACTAATAATATTAAACCATTTAACATTATTATTAATAATAATAATATTCATAATAATTAAAATGCTGTATAATATTAGTATACTTGTTGGTTATTGGTTATTTAATTCTGAGTACCCTGTGTTAAAGACAACATGAGAACAAAATTACCCCCATTTTATGTAATAATGCACATTCCTTGTCTTCCTGTGCATGATTCATCAGTAAATCGATTAATTCCTGATGTATAAAAAAGATGTTTTTTTTTTTCTTTGTGAATGTTGTTTTCCTGTGAAATGTGTCATTTTGGAAGTAAAATGGGAGTGAATACTGTTTCATGTTGACTTTAAAAAGAGCAAGATCAGGATGATCTGACATCAACATAAGTGCTGGAAAACCCAGGCCAGCCGGAGAGCTCCACCAGTCTTTTAAAAAAAACAAGATTAAAAGTGTTTTTTTTTTTAAAGCTCATTGAAGGTATAGTTGTCTTTTAACTATACGACTGTAAAAAGTGGAGTGGATCTATCTAGAATCCGGAATCAAACATTCAGACTTTGGCAGGAATTTCAAAAGGATGCTGGAGCTCTCCAGCTCTGCAGTGTGGTGTTCAGAGTAGAAAGCATGCAGACTTACATATGAAGGGTCTGAGTGACTTACATATGAAGGGCTTGACGGAAGAGTGGATGTGTTTGTGTTGTTTAAGGCCTGAGGAGGTGGCGAAGGTCTTGCCGCAGTCGGGGCAGGCGTGAGCTCGAGCCCCCACGTGCTGAGAGCGGATGTGCCTCTGCAAGTTACTGGGGTCTGTGAACACCTGCTGGGTAAAGAGAGAGGAATACAGGGAGGAAGTTTACATACACAGCCTACAGATATTAGGCTCTGGATCTCAACTGGTTTTGCTTCAGGATGTAGATACTGTACACAAGTAAACAAAAGCCTCTATAGGTTCATGCTCTAAAATACAGTAGACTTTGACTGGACGTATAACCGTATATTGATGTATCACAACAAAGAATGTTCACCTCCATTTTATACATTGATAAGCCTATTTATTTTGCTACTATGCATGATTATACACCTTATTCCTGACGACCTTACTGCGTTTTGAATTATGGGCGGCACTTCCGGTTTGGGGAACTTCTATTCAAAAAAGCTAAGTTTGACTGGATGAGCTGTCAATTTTCCTTCATGATTTATTTACAGTCATCATGAGAATAACGTTATACTTTGTATTTTAAAGTGATATGTTATAAAAAGAATATCTATGGAAAGAGCTCTTTTCAGTCGCTGCTTTCTTTTCCTCAAGATGATTTTATTTTTTTCCTTTGCAATCCGCTGTAAAAGTATGAAAAAGGACACCAAATACGGCACATGTGGGGCTATTTTTGGTCTGTTGAAAGTACCTGTTGATTCTTTTAAGCTTTTCAATTTTATTTTTAACGTTTGATTGTTGAAGGGTGAGTCGATTAATGTTACACTTTTTTTAACGTGATTGTTTCACTGATTGTTTACAGTTTAACGGAAGTTACACCCACAATTCGCCCAAAGCGTCATGGGGCGTAGGAATAAGGTGGATACGGTTAGTTGCTTTTTATTATTTGCATTTAGCACCGTTTTTGTTTTTTCCTCATGATGCAATTACTGAAATTGAGGTAACAGATTTGGGAAAAGTGAGCTACAGTAAGAGACACCTGTTTTTGCACTAATGTCTGGACTCTACCTTTGAGCAGTTTTCACATTCGTAGTGCTTGCCGTTGTCATGTGACATCTGGTGGCGAATCAGGTTTGATTTCCAGTTGAAGGCCTTCGGGCACTGATCACACTTATACTCTCTCTCGTCAGAGTGAGACAGAGAGTGAGTGTCCAGACTGAGAGAAAAAGAGAAAGACGGATTTATTAGATTTCACCATGTTTGGGTTAAAATCAGGAGGGAGCTAAATCTCTTTAGAGACATCTCCGGGATGTTTTCAAAAGTTAAAGAGTAGTAGGAGTAGACACTTTAAAAAAAAAAAAAAAAAAAAACTTTTGCTGATAATTTACTCACCCTAAAGTCATCCAAGATGTCCATGTCATTCTTTCTTCAGTCGAAAAGAAATTAAAGATTTTAATGAAAACATTCCAGGATTTTTCTCCATATAATAGACTTCAATGGGAACCAAACGGTTCAAGGTCCAAAAGTGCAGCTTCAAAGGGCTTTAAACAACACCAAACGATGAATAAGGGTCTTATCAAGCAAACCGATCGCTCATCTAAAAACAAATGAAAAGTTAATATTTATAAGCACAAATGCTTGCCTTGCTCTGTTCTGCGATGCACAATCGTGACTCAAAATGAACGAATCTTTTTGTTCTTACAACGATTCAATGAACGTGATGAACGAAATGACTCGAAAAAAGATTAGTTCATTTTGAAGAACGAGTTCGAACAGGAGAGTCACACAGAACAGAGCAAGGCGAGCATTTGTGCTTATAAAACTTACATTCTTTAATTTTTTTTTAAATAAGCGATCGTTTCGCTAGATAAGACTCTTATTCATCGTCTGGAATCGTTTAAAGCCCTTTGAACAGTTTGCACTGAAACTCTCATTTGGACCTTGAACAATTTGGTTGCCATTGAAGTCCATTAAATGGAGAAAATCCTAGAATGTTTTCATTAAAAACCTTAATTTCTTTTCGACTGAAGAAAGAATGACATGGACATCTTGGATGACATTAGGGTGAGCACATTATCAGCAAAAGTTTTTTTTAAAAAAAAGTGAACTACTCCTTTAAAAGCATCGCTAAAAAAAGAAAATAGAGTTTTGGTAATGGTTAGTTAGTCTGTAGTCAGTTAGCTTCATATAAGGGACTACAGTTGAAAATTAGCTAATACTGTTACAATATTTGTGTTGGGAACAAATAAAAAATAAAAATACCTCTGTGCATCAGGAAAGACCTGTTCGCACTCCTTACACTCCTGAGGTGAGCGGGGTAAGTTTAGAGGGAGAGAGTGTAGGTGCAGCGGGTCGAGATCAGCATCGTCTCCGGCGCTGGGCAGACCCTGTTTAGACAGCTTGAAGCCGGAGGAAGGCGGGGGACCGCATGCGTGCTTCTGATGGTCCAACAGCTCTGAACCAGACTCGAAGTTTAGGTCACAGTCCTCACAGCGGTATTGACGCTCCTCTGCGGGACAACACAAAAAGTGAGTTAGCAAGCGAGTGTATTCGTGTGTGTGTTTATGTGTGTATGAGTGCAAACTCACCGTGTATGTCTGGAGCCATGGTCTCACATGAAAACTCCTCAGCCTTCATGAACAGTAAGAGTTCCTCACCCGGCTGGACCTCTCGGACCACACGGTAAAAGATCTAGAGAGAGAGAGACAGACGTTACACATGGGACAAAACTCTGATACACCACTTTTTGAAAAGAAAGCAATACTGATCAAAAGTCACAGTAAAGATTTCCAAGTGCTGTTCTCTTGAACTTTCTATTCATCAAGAATCCTAAAAAAAGCATATTAAGCAGCATATTTTACGAGCATGTGAAATAAATAAAGGATGATTTGAAACGACAACACATTTTGATTTTGATGGACAAACAATGATGGGAACCTGAGCTCGAGATGTGTGTGTGTGTGTGTGTGTGTTTGAAAGAGATGGTGTTAAAGGATCCGAACGGAGACCTATCTGTTTGACACACACACACTTCCTGTGTGAACACAATAGGTAGTGGGAGAAACAGTTGTGTTATTTGGATGGTGTTATTTTTGGCAAGCCTTGAAGGCATTAGACGGCTCACTTCCTGTGCAGTCCGGTGGTGACATTCGAGCATTCGTATTAGAGATGTCACACAATCAGATAGACGCACACAAAAACTTCTGATATTATGAGAAAGGCAGTAGTGAGTTGGAAACCTTTTGGAAAAGCCACAGCCATTATGTGTGTGTGTGTGTACACAAGACCCAGCAGGCCATGGGGGACACGGAGGGACCGAGTCCTGCTCTATTGTTTAACAGGAGAATACAGGGAACTAGCAGAACCCTCAAGACGACATGAGAACAGACTCTCTCACACACACTTTCACAGCCCGTCTACCCCTTCTGGTGCCTTCCTGCAGATCTCTGATATCTTGTACTTGTAATGTCACAACCGACCCTGTTTCTTTGCGTGTATGTGTGTTTTTATCGCACACACTCGCGCACAAAGGCAGGGAGCAAAGGGCCACAATAATATTGTGAGTACGAGACAATGGCAGAGCTGTTCAAATGTGGTGTGAGGGGCTGTGGGGTGAATGATACGGGCACACACACTCGTACAACTTGTTGGCCCGGGGACGTAGCGAAGCAGCCAAGCTCAGAGATCAGGGGATTCACTCCTGGCAACCCCTCCTGGGCCCTGGCCTGGATCCTCAGTGCCAAGGGTGAGTGCCAACCTGCAGGTCTTTTCAGATGCCACAGAAGAGTCTGTGTGTGTTTGGCTGCGTGCACAACACACACACTCACAAACTATGTTCTGAGAATGAATGTGTCTTATCAGGAGGATTTTTGAGCACTAACCAAACAGAAGGTTATATATCAAGATGAGTGACACAATGTCACTACAGCAAGACAAAACTGACTCCAGAAGAAACTAGATATGACAATCCACTCTGGATGTTCCCAAAAGGAAATTAAGATAATATTAACAGATACATATAAAGGAATATAAACAAATTGTTAGATGTCTATAATAAATGTACTACAAGTAAGTAAAAAATAGTTTCCAAAGGCAAAAAAATAAAATAATAAAATAATAATCATACAATAAATTGAACATGCTAAACTTTTTCTTTTGTAGTTACCAAAACCTCCTCCATTCTTCCACTAATTACTTAAAATTAGATAAAAATAAAATAAATAAAAGAAGAAAATAATACATAAAATGAATATAAAAAAAATGTTTAACCAAAATAAAGAAATACTCCCTGGATTTTCCCAAATGTAAAAAAGAATTCAAGAAAAAAAAAAAGAAATTATATATATATATATATATATATATATATATATATATGAACCATTCTAAGTAAATTGAAATACTCAAAATAAAATAAATACTCTCTACCTGGATGTTATCAGATAAATATTACTCATAAATTAAATAAAATCGAAACACATTTTTTAATTTTTTTTATTTTTTTATTTGGGGAATAGGATTTAGGTTAGTCTAGTCCAGCCTTTCTCAAAGTGGGTGCCGCGGCACACTGGGGTGCCCCCTAGCTGTGTCAGGGGTGCCGCCAAAAAATTACGTAGGCTAAAAAAAATGTGGGAAAAAAAAAACCCAGAAAAAAAAACAGCTGACATTTCATATATAAATATATTTGAATTTACATTCTTCTTTTTAAACATATGAACATATTAATAAAATTGTAAATTCATTTTAGATAAACATATAAAATTAATCATAAAAAAATCCGTCTCACAAGACCGAAGCAAGACACACACAGCTTGACGCAAGTGACGCAATCCATAGCAACGCGTTATAGCAACACCTCAGACTGACAGAAACGTAAAAATAAACGTGAATTTAGGCCACTTTGCAGCATTATGGATCGTTTTTTGAAAAGAAAATCCCCACAAGAGCCGGGGATTTTTATTTTATTTTATCTGCATCCTGCACTTCATTTGAGTTCTCCTGGTCTGGATTTGTTATTGGGTTCTTGTATTGGGCGGTCCACCTCTTACGGTTTTATGGCATTTGTGTCTCTGATTAATTATTTTGTGAATTACTTTGCAAACCTGTGTTTTTAAAGGTGCTATAAAGTTTTTATTATTATTGTTATTTACAGTTCATATTATGCTCTGTTCATTACTGTTCTGTCTAACTAAACAAGACATTTGCACTTAAATTTGGGTTATGCAGTGTTTTTAAATTATATTTTACACTGGGGTGCCTTGAGATTTTATGCACTTTTGAAAGGTGCCCTGACTGAAAAAAGTTTGAGAAAGGCTGGTCTAGTCATTATAATTATTGAACGTTCTCATGGGGGTTATGAGCAACACACTTCTGTATTCTGTAGTCGCATCACTTCCGGTTCAGGTCTTTTGCAAGTGCTTCTTTAAATATAGAGTTATTTTAGTCAATATACCTTCGAAGATGAGCATAACTGATGCCCATCACATATGCAGAGTGATATCTAAAAGTTATTTAATTTTTCTTCCTCTATCCCCGTCAGTTCAAACTCCTTTTTTGTTTGTTTTTTGAGATGATTTTTCCTGTTTGTTCACAGGATGCTCAACATCAAGCCTATTTGATAACTAGGTAAACGTATCTGGGTTAGAATGTCACTTAGGGTTAACTAACTGATAAGTGAAAACTTGTAAACTTTCAGTGGCTTACAATAACAGAATAAGTCAATTGAGTCTACCTTAAACAGAGTCAACAAACCAGGCCTATCCCATACCTAGACCTCAATCTACATGGAGATTTAATATGATCCTTGCCAATCTTTGACCCATACAAAGAAGTCAAAGACGACAAATCCGTATGGCTGTATCCTCAGGTCTCATCACTGCAAGACTTTAAGAGACACAGGCACTTGCACTTGCACTTGCAGGGCACTCAGAAGTGCACCAGATAATCGTTACCTTGACTTCAGCGATTACTGAAGCAAACAGCGCAAGACTTTCCTCTCTCTTGTGTTCCAAGTAAGAGAGGTCACTTCATATACAAGCACCACACACACACATACACTCACATAGCTTGCCTCTATTGTGTAAGTGTCTATGAGAAACGGATGTTAGTCGACTGATGTCCTGATAAACAGGTCCATTAGATCCTTCGTTCAGCAGTGTAGGAATGAAAAACACTCTCACACCGACCAACGCCTCACACTAAAAATCCCCCTTCCCCAGGTCCAGTGAAAAGGTGGTGAGTGACAAGCTGGAATAATCGGCCAATCAGCTTTCCTTGTGTCCAAGTCGATCAATATCTGTCCACCCATGGATTTTGTTCCTGTTAATTGTTCTAGTAATACTTCAACTAAGCATTAAAAAGCTACATTTGAATTATTTGTTTCACGTTCAATCTTTTCCCTCTATTTTAAGTAAAGTAAAATTGTAAATTAAAAAAGTAAAATTGTTAAATAGTAAAATCAAAACCCATCTGGTAGTTTGTCCAGTTTGTTGTTCTAGGTGACATATTAAGGAATATTTAAAGAGTGTGATTTTGAAAAAGAAGAGCACATTCTTTCACGTAAACCGAATTTCCTATTCTTTCTGAAGGCTGATAACTGATAACAGTCTTTTGTATCTCTCTCTCCAGGTTTTGTCGCTATAAGGAGGTACAGCGTGATTATAAAAACATGTGGGTTGCCGGAAGCCATAAAGTCTAAGCTGAGCTCTTTGTTATGACAAGGTGTCATAGTTTAACAATTATGGCCCATATCAAAATGCTGTGTCTGAACAGGTTCCCTTCCTCCGTTTCTCTTCATGTAACCCTTTAGAAAAGTAAAATATTTAGAAAATCTAGACCTCCCAGCCATCATATTGTCTTGCTCTCTCACTCATGTGCTGGTCAAACATCAAAAACACACTTGAGATTGAGAAACGTTTTGATTAGATTCTTCTAGTGGATCTCATTTTGTAAAGCTGAGTATGGAAAAGTACAATTGGCCTGTTTAACATCTGAATGCATCCTCATCATACGTCATTTCACTTGAAAAGGCCGACTGGTGCTTCAAGAGCCCTTTGTTATCTGCAGATAGGCAAATGGTAAGTTAATTTCATAATGACTGTGTCCACTGAATATCTCACAGTGTGATTTGGATGCCCAGAAGAGTGTGATCTCTGATTGCATGATTATTCATCCTTGCTGTGTAGTGGTTCAAGAAAGCATAACATAACTTCAACTCAACCCAATCCAGCTAAACGTTACTTCAATGTCTCCAGTCCAGATCAACTCACTCTAAACTGAATCTAGTCTTTACTTGTTACAATTCATTCCAGTCATGTTCAGTTTGCTATAACTTATCTTAATTGAATCTAGCAACTCAGTTTGCCTCATCTTATTTTTTTCCAGTCCAAGTCAACTCAATGAAAATAGGTTTAATCCAGCTCAACTTAATTGAATCCAGCTCAACTTGACCTAACTCTATTTTTACTCAATTTAATCCAGCACAACTCAACACAATGCAATCTCAATTCAATTCAGACCAACTTAACTCAGTTTACAATTTAATTGAATCCAGTCAAACTCAGTTCAGCATAACTGACTATAACTTTAATCTAGTGTAACTTAATCCAACTTTATCACTCAATTTCTCCTCAAAATATGGACATAAAAGCTTTAATTTTAAAAAAGTTATCGATTTAAACATGCAAAACCGGACAAAGTAACCTCAGAGAATTGGTTCAACTATTAAAGAAGAAAATAAAAGATAAACAGAAACTAAAATGTTGTATACATTTTCTGTGAATAAAACGTGACTCTCTCTTTTTGAGAGTCTGTCTTTCACTCCACAAGGATTCAGGAATTTATTGTCCCTCATATCCGAGTGCAAAGATACAAAATGTGTGATTATCATCATGCTTGACCGAGAGAGTGAGTGTGGGTGTGTGTGTGTGATCCTGGCCTGTGGTCCTTCACGCTGCAGCCAAGATACAAAAGACCAAAACACAAAAACACAGTGACACGCAGAACGAGAATGCAGAAGGAATCTGCTATTAAAGATAGCAGAAACACCTTTAAACACTTCATTATGTTGGCAATGCAGGTGCTCAGTGTGTGTGTGTGTGTTCTCCACGTACCTGCTCATGTATCTGACAGGCTGTGAGGTTGTGTTGGTGGGTGGATGGAGAGATCTGGACGTGCCTTAGCCAGCTCCTGCTATCACATATGCTCCCATCCAAACCCGTCTGCTCGCCCTGACAGAGAAAGAGAACGAGAGATCAGTCTTTGATCTTGAACTTTGAAAGATTATCGTGCAGTGACTAAAATCTCATGCCACCCACTGAGGCAACACAGATAAGTCAAACTTATCGAAACACACACACACTTTCTCTAAAACACTCATACAGGCTCTGACAAAATCTTTACACACTTCACTTCTCTCCCTCTCACAGACTCTTCAGCTTTACTGTCTAGTCATCAAGCGAATGTCACAAACAAAACAAAATTCTTAACTTCATCTTAAACATCATCTTGTGGATCTACTCGCTGATGTCTGTCCACTAAGTTTTACACATCAATACCACAGTCATTTTTTTTTTTGAGTATTGTATAATCCAGTGTTGTTTTGTGAAATGGACAAATTTTATTTTAAATGCATAAAATGTATAATTTTATACATTTTCAGCACTTATCCCCTGTCAAATATTTGAAAGGTTTTACTATTTAAATAAAAATTTTATGCTTTTCCATTTTAAATGGAAAATGGAAAAGCTTAAAACGTTCTAAACATACTTGCATGCAAACAAAATGATTTTACAAAGACACAAATATTTCATAAAGACACTTTCAAGTCACCACTACACTTTCTGGCAAAAATCTCGAAACAAATTAACGGGTTTATCTTTCCAGAGCTGCCAAACAACAGTTCACTTTCTCTCTCTCGCTCTTTCAATGATGCAAAACAAATGTGAAAACATTTTTAACAGAGAAAAACGCGACATTATAATTGCAAACGAAACATTTCTTTAATATTTTGTCCCTGAGTTTGTGTAATTTAAGGTCAAATAAATCAAGTGTATCAACACTTCACACACGACACACTTAAAACAAAGAACTATAGGAACAAACAATTTGGGTTACAATAAAAAGATAAAAACATGCAGGATATGTAGCAAAAGTGCATTTATCTAGTCTAGAAATTTACTGTTAAAATGATATTCTTTTTTTAGAAAAAGAAAAGTTTTTATTTCACACTAAACTCGTAAAACTAAAAATGTGTAAGCTTTAATTATCCTACTTTTTTCGTATAATTGTCTTGTTATGACAAAAACCCATCTGCTGCTTTCAATGGACAATATTCGTTTGACGAATGCACACAATTGTTTCCAAAAAAAGCGAAATATCGCTACGAAAATAAGTTTACTCAACTGCAAACTAGACAATAAAATGTTACTCAGAAAAATACCCCGAAAATACTACAAAAATACGAAACGTGAACACCAAGAAAAAAAGCTAAAGCGACACACACACAAGCAAGGCGTTTAAGCGTTACGCCTCAGAGAAAAGAACCGAAGCCCTTCGTTTCGATACAATTAAACAAGTTCAAAGGTGAAGGATGAATGGACTTTTTTTTGACCATTAATTCGCGGCTTGTCAGAGAGAAATGTTAATATAAGGACATAAACCGCCTACCTTAAGAACCCCACGGAAATCTCACTGGGAGGAATGGGTCAAAGAAACACCACCAACAAACTCCGAATGAAGCGTGTATGCGCCCGTTGTGTTTTGCGGCATGTATCCCGTGTCTCTCGCTGAAGAGAGAAAAAAAATCACCGCCTCTTTCCTCTCGTTTTGCTCTTATCAAGTGGACGACACGCTAAATTTCCCCGCGGACAAGAACTTTGTCCAACTTCCCACGGCTGAAAGTCCCCAGATGTTGATCTGTCTGACTGGCGGTTTTATTCACTGTCCCTCTCACTGGCATCGGATCGTGAGCGCAAGAGTGTGAACCGTGAACAAGAAACAAGCAGGAAGAATCGTCCACCTTCAGTGATCCGAACGTGTAGGAGTGTCTCTGTCTGTCCCGTTCAAGTGGATCCTCTCTTGTCCCATGCGAGGGAGATGCGCTGAGGAGGAGGAGGATGATGATGATGAGGAGGAGGGGGGACCTGTCTCGCGTGTCCACCGGTCGGAAGTTGCGCGAGGCTCCCCCGCGCTCGCGGAGAGGCGAGGTCAGGACGAGGTCGGGACCGGGCTGCTCGTGGATAGACCCGAATTTCCCCGCTTTGATGAAGCCATCCAGTAATCATGAAATCAGCGGCGATTTTCTCTCCCAGCTTGCTTTGCTCGCGGAGGAAGGACACGAGTAGCTACTAGGGATCGGCTCGTGCAAGTGCAAGTGCAGTGAGGTGTAACTCTGTTCCAGTGTTTTCTTTAAAGCTAAATGACGTAAAACTAACATTACGACTAATTTGAGAAATAACATTTATGCTTAGCTTCAGTAAACATAAAAATGCTATACTTTAACTCTTCAAATAGTAAACTACTTTTTCCCTTGTTTCCCCCTCGTGCACATTACACCTGCTTCCAGTCACGAGCCCGCACGAAAATCCTCTCACATTTCTTCTCATACACAAAACCATAATTTTACACGATTTAAAAAAGGGTTTTTTTATATAAGCAGGACAATTATTTCAACCATTTCAACAGCATCTCCGCTAAATTAAATGTGTTTAAGACATTTATGTGGTAGGCTAATGCACTTTTTGTTTTGCACTAGCATAACCGACTACATTTTTTTTAAATATAGCGAATGCCTTAAAAATTAAGGTTCATCAAGTCATTTAGCAATTTTTCGATAAACCATTCCCCATATCAGAGTTTCTAAATAACTTTAAAACCTTTAAAAAAACTTCTTATTTTTTAAGAGTGAGGAAAGAGACATATTCTTGGAGTCCAGCGAATAAGAAGCACAGTCCATTGACGGGACTCTAATGACTCTGATGAAGATGAATATGCTTCCCTGGCCTATCTTTGACATTGAACTCAAGGTCCAGATAATGTCCATTGTTAAATGAAATCGCAGGGCAGACGCGGAGGAAGGACAGGAAAAATCATGTGTAAATACGGCGGCCCTCGCCAAAGATTCCCATAGACCCGCGCTCCTTGAGAACCGCAAAGAGACCCCGGTCCGCCGCGCATCGATTTCCTGCCATTCCTCGACTTGTCCATTGTTGGAAGCCTTTTTAATTTAGCCATAAATTGGGAAAGCTCAAGCTATGAGCTGTTCTATTTTCTCCCTGTCAGGATGAGGGATTTGGTTTATGATGCATTGTGTATTAAATACAAGTAATCTGGGAAAGTGATTGCCTGGCCTCGCCGGGGTCTGATGGAGGCTGGTGATAGAGGCTCCTCAGCTCAATTGTTCTGAAAAGGAGGAAGCGATAGCAGATAAACAAAAGGACCGGTGGTATCTGTACCAAGCCAGGGGTAACACGGGGTAAGAGAGCCCACGGGGCAGGGGCAACTCCTCTGAAGAGTCACTTTTTGTCCGTCCCAGTAGATGGCGTAGTGAGCCGAGTTAAACGGGGAGGAAAACTTTCCGCTTTCCTCAGGAATGAAGTTGCATTTTTTTTTTTTTTTTTTTTTTTTTTTTTGCATTGGTGACACGTTGTTTAATGTCATATGTGTAGGGAGAAACCTGCAGGCAGTATTTGAATGGGCACAAATGTTTAATTCGATATAGCTATTCGTGAAGTCGAGAGACTGTATTATTTAGAGAACTGCCCGCCTCTCGCTCTCTCTGGAGGGAAGCGCATCAGTCAAGCGCGGAGCTGTGGAGAAACCGAGACCGGGAGTCATTTCTTTTCACGGCTGGGAAATTGCTGCACACTACGCCGTTCACATTAAGGCGTCAAATTGCTAGATGGAACATGAAAGATTCAGTTGTATTGCCTCCAAATAGAAAATCGCAGGAACGACCTACAATGCAACTCGACGCTTAACCATGATTGAATTCAATAAAACAGAATTTAATTCGACCCTATATGAATTTATTGAATAAAAGCACTGTCATTTAGATTTTTTTGATTGGGTGTTTGTTTAAACTAGCATGTTACAGTTGACTGCATATGGGCCAATGACAAATAGCTAAAGATAGGATGATATTAAAAAAAATTTCTAAGAACATTCAACTTGGATGTTTAAGTAATTTCAACTTAAATTCTATTAGAAAATTAGAGCTAACACATAAAAAAGTTTAAAATTGCTTAACTTATTTTGATAATTTAAAGCAATGTGAAAACATATGTTGTTAAAACTTATTGATATTGATCACTTATTGATCATATATTATTAACTTATTGATCATATAATTTTTTTACAGTGAAATGATTACATTGACTGAATGGTGTAACAAGTAAATGTTCAAAAAACGCCATGAATCATGTTTTAAAAAATGAATCATGTGATCAAACAATACGTGCATTTTAATATTTATTTTTATACAAGGTGATATTAAAAATTAATTGAATGGAACACGTAAAGTGGTCCTCTCAGTTGTATGGTTTTCTTCACACAATACAACAAAATGGCTTCCTGCATGTTTAATAAACGCCACAAACACTGTTTCATTTGATTAACTAGCCTACATTTTTATAAGCTAGCCTATTAATAAAATTTAACAAAAATGTTACCGATTATTTTTAAACAAAACAACAACAACTTATTGTTACAAGTTACTTATATTGCCTAAACTTTCCCCCCTTTCTAGACAGTTACATCACCGAACATTTTTGATTTTATATACACACATTGTCTGTAGGCAATAAATTAGCCTACTTTATAACGCGTTTTTGATTGACCTAATCCAAACAGGATAAAGAGCGTCACTTCATTGACCCACTGTGACGATTAGGAATAAATAGCCTACTACAAAACATGTTGTGTTCAAAGGATGTCATAAGATTTAAAATATTTGGCGTTTATGTAGTTCATAAACACTTTGAACAGAATAACAAATAGTTTTTCTTTTTTGAGAAACTGCTTTGAAGCTGCGTCAAAATCTTTCTATGACTTGTTTTTATTTATTTGTTCTGAAATACTTTCAAGCTGCATCTTGTATTTTTGTTTCGCTACATAAAATCTGCTAAAGTTTGGATGCAGCCAATGCATTCCGTTCCCCTTCTTGGATTCAGTCTGCAGGCAGGCAGCGAGCGCTGCAGCTCGGGTTTGTTTATTTGCAGTGGAGACTGCGCGCATTAAGCCGTTAGCAGAAGCTTGTGCGGAGGGGAATCCCAGATGGGCGAGAAACTGACGCCGAGAAGGAGCTGCTCCCCGCGGTCTGCCTCGGCCCCGGAGCCGCGCTCTAATGGAAACACTGTGTACGAGTTGCATTCCTGCACATCCTAACGGGAAAGAGGGGGGGAATATCGCAGCCAAATCCACATGAAATAGTTCAACCATTCATCGAGATAGACCTCCCATTGACAGGAGCGAAAAGCTGCATTAAGCTTGCACTCCTCCCTGCAGACGCTGGACTCCACAACCGGCTATTAATTTAAAGTGCGGGGCCACTCAATCAATGGGCTCAAGCAAAACTCATTTAAAACTGCTCCAACCGACCAATTTAGAGCCCGGGGCTGAGACTCCTTACCACTTAGTCATCTTTTGTTTGCCTCTAATAGCTTGAAAATCTAATGAAAAAAAGCTATGTAATGTTCTTAAAGGTGGCTAGATAGAGCTTCATAAATTTTAAATAGCTGCTAATGCTAAATATAACAAGAACAATGTCATCACCAACAACATTAATAACATTTTGCACAATGGGTCATTAAAAATAAATATGGACAATGACTTGCACCTCTTCTGTGATGAACATGTTAAACGTTTCTTAATCAAAAGTCATCTTGATATTTTTTTGTGAGGTTTAAAGTAAAAAATGTGTGAAAAAGTGAAATGTTGTATGTCATGTGACAAGAAAAACATAACAGAGAGGAGCTCTTTGACTGCATGCCAAAGTCATTAAGTTTTAGTACACAGTAATCAATCAACATAGTACAATCAACTTGGATGTTTAAGTAATTTCAACTTAAATTACATTAAACTGAGTTGAATCTTGTATAACATAAAAAAGTTGCTTAACTTGCTTGGTGAGTTAAGGCAATGTAAAAACATATGTTGTCAAAACTTACTGATCATTTCATATTTTGCAGTGACCTTTCATTAGAAAACAATAACTTTATTACTCAAAAATAGCCAAGAAAAACGTATTTTCAAATTGTTTACCTAAAACTCGCATGCATTCAGGTTGCAAGAAAAGTATTTTAGTACTTTTAATAGCTATTTGACATTTCAAAATGATCAATCAATAAATCAAGATCTCGTGAAAGTGGTATAAATGTTTTTCTAAAATGTACGAAACCAACATGGATACAAAAATTACATTTCTTTTTTTCCGGTGCATTTTTTTTGTTGTTGCAAAACAAACAAATAAGATAAAATCTAAAATTCACAAGATGATGTATTAAGCGTGGCACATCTATCAATACAATTCTGCAAGTTGTGACATTTAAAAAAAAAAAATATTGCATGCATGGCACACATAACTGCCACAATACTCCATCTCTATCCCAAAATAAAACACTCTTGAGGAGCTTTGAGAGCTCTCTTTCCTAACACCAACCAATTACCATTAAGAGAAGGGAGGAAATGAAAGTGGAAAAATGTAAATAAAAAATTTCCTTGGATCTGGAAGTAGGCCCGTAGAGCGTGTGTTAATCTCCACCTCGGTAATTTGGTTCTCTGAGAGAGGTACCGCATCCCCGCTGCTGCGCCCTGCGTGCCATAAATCACAGCTTTATGTGGACGGGGTCAGAGCGCCCCCCCTCCTCCGAGGTGCCCTGGCTTAGTCCGCCGCGCCTGCGCCGTGTTTACCCTCTCACCCGGTCCCTGGCTCGCTTCTAATTATTTCAGATTATTTTCATTCGCCAGGGCCACCGAAAAAGAGAGAGAGAGAGAGTGTGTTTCTGCCGTCTATTTCAGGAGTGAGCCCTATGAGTTGTGTTGAATTAGTACCCCATCATCTTGGCCCCGTCTGTGCAGTCTCACCCGTCGTGGCCCCCGTAGGCCCTGGGGCCCGGCTGTGTGACGAGGGGCCTATCTCCACACACACAGCCAAGAGAAAACAAAACTGGCTGAGCTCCCAAAACTTCCACCTACACACTGAATAATTGAGTCTTTAAATATGACTGGAACAAACAGATGACAAAACTGATTGTTTAAACGCAGTACGCTCCACTTTGTAGTAACATTTTCAATTCATCATTAAGAACATAAAAAGTCGTTGCGGTCTTCTTTGGAGGATCGGTTAGTACAAGGATAATTTATGTTTTGGATATGAAACAAGTGGCGGGATCCGATGCGCCAGACCGTCGGGTGTGAAACAGAAAGATTGTGTTCTCTGGCTAACATGAAGTTAATTGCTTTGACAGCGGGAATGACAAGACGTGACTCGGGCGCAATAACACAGGCAGGCCTAAAACAGAACCAGTAGTCTGCAGTACAATGCGCCATTCAAACCGTGAGACTTATAAGGGCCACGGGGGGATCCCTTTTTTTCTTTCTCAGAAAACATAGGTGGGAAGTGCCGGACTTGTATCCACACCGCTGATTTTCGGGGTTGAGAAGTCTCTCTCCTGAAGTGTGGCCTCAGGCACCGCGTGGCACACGGCCGACCGTTGGAATGTGCCATCTCGGGGGGATGGGGGGAGAGGAGGGGTTTATGATATGGGGCTGCGGTAATCACAGATACTTCCCTTTCGTTTCCACACTGTATGCCGGCCGTGGGGTGCAATAAAGTCCACAGCAGTGTCAGAGGTAACGTTTTTAAAACATAAATTAGGTGAGGCGGGAGCAGGACGAGCGAATCTTAAACACAATGGGACACTCTGGAAATGTCATTTCATAAACTTCATTTGCCACAGTATCACCACACACATAGACATCTCAGGGGTTTGGAAGGAAATGTTATTGGACTCTTTAGGGAGAGCAACTTGCTTCTTAACCCTAACTGTGTCAATATTTGATATTGAACATTTCTATTTCTAAAGACTAATACAACACAATAAAATATTTGTGCAATACATAATACCTGCCCTCTGATTGGTAATTCATACTTTTTAGCAGGTACAAAGGCCTTCTAGATCTTCAAAGGCCGTTTTTTGCTTTGAAATCTTTAATGATTTTTATAAAGTAAGTGTAAGAATAACTATTATTAGTAATATTTCAAGATGACCATTCACTTGGTTTACTCATACATACTTTTTTTTTTTTTAGAAAAATAATGTTAAAATGTGAGTATCAAATATGATACAACATTCGTTTATTTGATTTCACCAAGTGCAACATGTTCCTGAAACACCATTCAAATCAGCCATCAGATTTGAGGGAGCAGTCAAGTTTAGAGTTATGTGCTTTTACATCAGTGTTATTCACCTGTCATTTCCCTCTGATTTTAGGGGTAATTTATGGGTAGGGTTAGGTCTAAGGGTAGGGATATGGTTAGGAATAAATTTACAGACAGGAACATTGTTCAGAGATCAACAAGATATGCTGACCCAGCAATGCGTCTAACTCGGCAAAATCAGGATGTTCTTATTTGTACATCTCTCAGTCATTGTATTGTGTTTTATGAAGTTTTAGCATTAAACAAAGCATTTAATTATCTTACTAAGACATTTTTGAGAGATATAGAGTGACAACTAATATTTAAATGCATTAAAGGGACACTTCACCCATTTGCATTAAGCTTTGTATCTTTAGAAACCCAGTCATATTTTTGAATGGTCATGGTTTATTCCCTTATTTTCCCCTGAGATGGGAGAAATAAGGATTTAAGTGTTTTACTTCCCGTTTATAATGATGTAAAAATCGTCATTTTGCGTCATAATAAGCAGGAAGTCACATTTCATTGAAAAGTAGAGACTACAAACATTAGCTCATTATCATTCAAGGGTGTTGGACCCACTCACCCTACAGGCCTATTACAGATCAATGGGTGGGACTTCACTTGCAGATACTGAATCAATATCCGCCATCTTGTTCGGAAGCTAATAAGCGCTGTGGAAATAGGAAGAATGATAATGACGGAAGAAACTAAACATGATATTGAAGAAGAGGATTTTGAAATTCTGCTGCTCGGATCAGATGTTCGTGGCTATCTTTACGAGTCTTTACGAGATAGTTTAGAGCAGCTGAGGCTGATGAAGGAACAGGAGGCGGCTGCCTGTCGGTCGAGGACTGGCTCGAGCTGGGCGGACTGCTGTGCATGCACTCGCTGTGAACTACGAACACAGATAGAGTCCGTCTGCTGCAGAGAATTTCAACGATGGCAATTTCTCCTGAAAGAATTCTCTGAATCAGACGAGCACACGGACATTTGTATTGTGATGTGAACCATCCTGGTTTCTCCTGATTGAACATATCATGCAGTAATTCACCATATAGAGACAAATACAAATGAGGAGTAATTCACTAATGAGTTTGCCAATGTAAAGTTAACTGGGTTTGTTATGGATTTGTTTTGTTATTGTAATGTTATGTTAGGAAGGAGGCGGGAACCGGCGAACATTTAAACTTTTTAATAGTAAAATGAACAAATACAAAACGAAAGTATAAGCTAGCAGTCCCCAATTGACGACTGCTGTAACGTTACACACAACAAAACCAAAACACATAAAATCAGGCCTGTTTCTCTCATGATCTGCCGTCGTCGCTACTCCGTGAGAGATACGAGATCGGTGCGTGTCTCACAGGTGTCTTTCATTATCACCCACACCACCTGCCTTACGCCGTCCTCTCACATCCCTCACCCTCGTCCTGCTCGCCACACCCAACTAACTAGAAATTTGGTGTGAAATGAATTTCAAACTTTGGTGGCAGCTAACGTTAGCCTTGTAGACGCAAGAGTGATTTCTCTAATGTTTGCTCTGTTCTGGATTAGTGGGAGTGGCTTGCGGAGCTGTACATGTGGTGCATTGTGGGAGTTGTTGTCTTTTCTGGTCAAGAGGGCACCAAATTCAAAAATAATTTTACATTTCAACAACATATATGATCCACTTTCAATAAAGATTAATGCTGAAATGGGTGAAATGCTCCTTTAATGCAAGTAGTCTGTTATACTTTTAGGATCTCATTGATTTGCATTACAAGCTATCAGAATTTCATCTTACTTTTTTGGCATCTGGGTTCTGAATAAAATAAAGGTGAGCTCCCCTATATCATACTATGCAATAAAATCACGATATATGAAATATGATACAACAACAAATGTGTGTGTTTATATATACAGTATATATGCATATTGCATAAAGGTTCAATAAATTGTTACAATTTTCAGCCAATTATTTCATATGCCAGGCTTTACAGGGTTAAAGGCCTGTAGATATCACTATTTTAATGCTTACGCACTAGATCGTACCACCTCTGGTCCGAGGCGGGGGTGTAGAGCATTCATTACATTTATTGAGCTGTCTGAGAGCCTTTGATGTGTGATGCACTTGAGAGGGATCAGCGAGCTCTCCCATACGGCGTGTCCAATTTAAAGCCTAATATTTAATATTTGAGAAATCTGGTGTGCTTACCGGCAGGAGGACCAGACACGCACACACTCACATACACCTTCGTAATAAGAAATTAGATACCACAAAAAAGGCTCATTACATCCACAGGCCGTCGCTCGGTGTCTTAAACCGAGCGGGAAATGAAATTCCTGTGGAGCAACGGTGGCCATTAAAACAGTCAGGTCCACGTTTTAATAATCACGCATGTAAGAGGCACTTAGCCCGCTACGCAATCTTTTCAATGCCACCTTTTAAACTGATGTCATTAGTGCTGGAAAAAGCCTTTAAAAGCTGATTTCTTTCCTCCGCCCGCAAACGCAGGTGTTTCCGAGGCACACACGTGTTACTGATGTGCCTCTTCATTTTGGCTGCCACCATAATGCGTTCGCACCTTTTTAATTACGAGCAAAAGTCAAACAAGGTGACAAATCGCGAACACTAAAAAGATGAAGCCAATTTGTTCGCATGATTTGGCGGTCTAAGAAATGGAATTTCGATATTTCAAAAAGCCAAATGGGATTATGGGTGGATAATGTAAATCGTAGCCTATTATTGTAACATCATGTTTCTTTGATTTCCTCTCACTTAGCAGCGATGCTCATTGTAGGCTTGAGGAAAAGAATAAACGACCAATTTCCTCTCCAGGCCTGTGATCTTTTTCCCTGATTGGATTCCTATAGGCTTTTGCGCATGGGCGACTTTTACTGAGGACTTCTCCGAAGGCTGTGTGTTTGAGAGTTTATCTAAGGAGCGTTTAAAAGGAAATGGACACCCTTAGGTTTAATTGCAAACAGAACGCTGCATTTCAAAGAGGATAAAAAGACAACTCGGCCTAATTAACTAGCAGCAGTGAGATTTGGTTACTCCTATTTAGAGCTTCGCTGCTTTTCAGTAGCTTCAAAGGGAGTGAAGTTAAAGTCGGTTTATATTTAACCCAAGATGCTAAAGTCCTGCGACACAATGCGTGTCTTGCGTTTATGAGTTTGTTTGCAGAAACACAAAAAAGTCTTTGAGAAGACTCCATTCTCATGCTTAAGTCAGCATGTGTGCGTACCAGGAGCTGATTGACTTGTCAGACATCGGCGTCAATAGTGCAGGTTTATTCAATTCCAGCCCAATCATGAAGGTGTCACATGCTTTTGGGCGGCGTGCGGGCACCGGGCAGGCCTGGCCTGATAAATCTGCTTTTATGAGGGCCAGTTATAGCTTTTATGGCTGAATGTTGGTGAGACTGATTCAGTGATCAATCATGTGTGTGTGTGAGAGAGAAAGAGAGGGAGCGAATAAGACAACGGTGAGCGGACACGCACACACACACTCAGGTACAGGTGGATCGATGCTTATTGTGAGTTTGGGGTGATGGAACACTACTGGGATATGACTAGATCATCTCTCTCTCCCTCTTTATTTCCCTCTTTCGTCTCTCCATCCCTCCTATATTTCACTCTTCCATCTTTTCTCTTGGCATAACTCTTCATTCATCTTTCACCGCGTTCTCTGCATTACTCACAATGCCAAAGCTCTTTCCTCTGCTCTTTTCTTCCATACCTCTCTCTCTAGTCTCCACCGCGATGATGTACTAATGCAAGAAGCATCAGCGAACTTAACATAAACACGCTCTCCTTACATAAACTAACATTGATACATTTCTCTCCCTCTCTCTTGTGGATGAACAACATCTGCATCGAAATATCGATCAGCACGGAAATAGTCACACACTTATACATGTACAAACACACTGACCATACCAAAGACGGTAGTTTCCCTAAAGTTGTCAGTAGACAGTTTGACACAAAGGCTGAGAGAGAGAGAGAGAGAGAGAGAGAGAGAGAGAGAGAGAGAGAGAGAGAGAGAGAGAGAGAGAGAGAGAGAGAGAGAGCGAGAGAGGGAGAGGCCCTGCAGACGGTGAGACGGGAAACGGCTACTACTGATTACACACACATTCTCTTCACATTGACACACACACACACACACACACACACACACACACAGATCACATCTTCAAAGCAGTGTAAAAAAAAGTTGCTTCAACTTGGATGTTTAAGTCATTTCAACTTAAATTACATTAAACTGACTTGAGTTGATTTGAAATGAGTTGATTCTTGTATAATATATATATATCAAAACTTATTTTATGTAAAAACATATGTTGTCATAATTTATTGATCATCTAATTTTTTACAGTGCGTATACATTTAAGGAAATATCCACTTTTTTATTAGCTTGAAAATCTACAATACAGCCAATATTAATATTCAATACTAGAGGTGTTAATCATTTAGAAATAAATCATTCTCATTCTGGTTTCTAAATTAATTGATTACTTAGTAGCAGTTTAAAATAAAATATTATGAAGTATTATTATAAAAAAAGATTCAATCTTATGAATATTTAAAACAAAATTAAAATGAAAGAAGTCTCATATTCTATAATATTGTATTCTATAATAATATTACTATTTAAAATAACTTTTGTATTTTAATATATTAATGTTGGCAAAGCTGAATGGTCACCACATGATCACATGATCCTTCATAAATCATTCTAATATGCTGATTTGTTGCTAAAGTAAAAAAAAAAAAAAAAACCAATATTGTGCTGCTTAATATTTTCATGGAAACAGTGAACGAGACTTTTCCCCAAGAACTCTTTGAAGAATGGAAAGTTCAAAGGAACATCATTTTTGTAAAATAGAAATATTTTGTACAACATTATGAATGCCTTTACTGCAACTTTTGGTGAAATGAACGCATTCTCGCAGAATAAAAGTATTAATTTCTTCGAAAAATTCTTACTGACTTTTAAACATATAAATATTAACAATTATCTACCTATAAATCCCTTCTAACCCTACTTTTGTTTATTAGAGCAAAATCGTGTGCAATAAGCAAACAGTACAAAGTAAAGCCAAAGTGCACATGCCTTCAAAAATATCTCAAATATCCATACATGTCCTGGTGTTAAGCTTCCCTTCACCCCGACCCCGTAAGTGTAAATCCCGTTAGCGAGAGCACATCTCTCTCTGTGAGTCAGCGGTTTATAAGGAGTGAAAGTTGGTGATTATGAAGATGTGGAGTGTGTGTACACACAGCAGCTCTGTTTGACAAGAGAGCTGTCGTCTCACTTTAAGTGTCCCACTCTCTCCTTCTTGAGTTCCCCGCTCCATTTTCTTCAATCTCTCCTCCAAGTATTCTGACTCTAGTCCTCAAACTTCCGTACTTCCTTTTTACATTCTTTCCTTTTTGTCTACTTTCCTTTCAGACTTAATTCTTTCTTTTGTGTACTTCATTCTTTCTTTCCTTTATTCTTTTCTATTCTTTCTTCCTTTTCATTCTTTCCATGCTTCCTTTTCTTCCATTCTTTCTTTCATTTGTTCTTCTTTCCTTCTATTCTTTCTTTTCCCCTCCTTGCTAAAGGAAAGTTCATGCCAACCTTCCATCCGCTCTTCTGTCCTCATTCCTTTCCTTGTTTCCTTCATTCATCTTCCCTTTCTTCTCCCTTTTTCCTTTTCCTTCCTTTCTTCTTTCTTCCTTCCTTGCTTCCTTTTCCTTCCCCTTCTTTTGTTCTGTCTTTCCATACTTTCTCCCTTCTTTACTTTCCTACTCCACTCCTTTTCATTCTTCCTTTTTTCCTTGCTTCCTCACTCCCCTCTTCCTTCCTTCCTTCCTTCCTTCCTTCCTTCCTTCCTTCTTCCTTCCTTCCTTCCTTCCTTCCTTCCTTCCTTCCTTCCTTCCTTTTTCCCTTCCTTCCTTCCTTCCTTCATTCCTTCCTTTTTCCTTCCTTCCTTTCTTCCTCCTTCCTTCCTTCCAGGAAGTTCATTCCATACTTCCCTTTTTCTTCCCTCTTCCCTCATTCCTTTCCTCTCTTCCGTCCTTCCTTCCGGGAAGTTCATTCCATAGTTCCTTTTTCTTCCCTCATTCCTTTCCTCTCTTCCATCCTTCCTTCTGGGAAGTTTGTTCCATACTTCCCCTTTTTTCCCTCTTCCCTCATTCCTTTCCTCTCTTCCTTCCTTGCTTGCTTCTTTCCTTGCCTGCTTTGTCCCTTCTTTGGTTCTCTCTTTCCATATTTCCTTCCTACTTCTTCCCTATCTCTCTTGCTCCCTTCCTTCCCACTTCACTCCTTTTCTTTTTTCATTCTTTCATTGCCTCTTTTTTCTTTCCTTACTGTCTCATTTCCTTCCACCTTCACTCCTTTTCTTTCTTCTTTCCTTGCTTCTTCATACCTCTTTTCATCTTTCCCTCCCTCCCTGTTCTTTTGCTTCCGTTTCTTCTTTCACAGGTTCTAAAAGAACAGCAGTGAACACATGGATGAATCTGGAATAGGGCTCATGTTTATGATGTCATAATAAAGAGGAGAGGTTTATAAAGCGGTGTTTGTTTGCGATGCACTCAGGGGCAGCTGTGAGGTGTGTGAGGGTTGGCTCATGTTTAT
>NW_024121112.1:0-428675 GCF_016745375.1 Pimephales promelas
TTAAGGGCTCACTCAACTAGAGGCATGGCTTCCTCTAGGGCCCTTCTGTCGGGGAGTACCTCTACAGGAGATTTGTGAGGCAGCCGGCTGGGCTACCCGACATACTTTCAACAGGTTTTATAGTCTCAACCTTCCCAGTACGCCCGGTGCACACGTACTCGGCCCTTGCTGAGTGCTTATTCCAGTTTCACTCTGGGGCGGGTCTGTTCGGTGCGTGGCCTAGTGGGTGCTCGTTCCCCAAAGAGTCGACGCAGTGTTTGAGTTTCCCTCGATAGGGAACGTCTCGGGTTATGACTATAACCCTTGTTCCCTGAGAAGGGAACGAGACACTGCGTCGTGTTGCCACGCCCCTTTTTAGACCCTTGAGCGTCTTGCTTCATTGCGAGGCTAGTGTGTGTTGTGACAGCGTCACTTTTATACTTCCGGGTATGCCGTCACACATGTTACGTCACGACGCAACAAAATCAGGATTGGATTAGTTTCATTCATACTTCAGAGGCGCACGCTTAGGGAGCGTCCCCAAAGAGTCGATTTTATCGACGCAGTGTTCTCGTTCAGGGAACAAGGGTTATAGTCATAACCCGAGACGTTTTTCATTAAAATTAAACAAAATGTGTGACTGAATTATACAAATTATAATGTTTTTTTGCTATAACCTTTTTATGTTTTTGAGATATTGGCCTAAATTTTCATGATAAGCTGTTTGCCATTTCCTCTACATATTCTACTTCTGAAAAGTCAGATACACCATAATATATATATTTTAAAAACCCACCAATTACACCAAATAACATTGTTTATTCAGACAGAATTTATAAAAAAAAAAAAGTTACAAAGATTTAAAACTATCTGGAAATACAACAGTGTACTTGTACCACATTGTGTAATGACTGTTTTGGAGGTTTTGGTGTGAAACAAAACAAACTAATTGCTGCAATAGTGATAAAACTATCGCTAATAACCCCTAAATTGGCCAATGGTTATCGCACTAATTTAGCCTGGCTAAATTAAAATGTTACATTTACGGGAAAATGTTAATTTTCTCGTATTTGAGGCGTAGTTTACGAATGCCCAGTGCCGTATTATTGGGTCCTATGAATGTCTATCAAATGCACCTGTATGCATCCCATAGCCAATCAGTTCAATTATACCAGATGACGTATGATACATTGAGAATTAATAAAATCGCGCTGCAGCAAGGCAGCATGGGGAAACCCAGGCTAATAATTGCAGGAACATCACCAGGCTAATACAATGATTATTCATTGAGAATGTAACTTCACATCCACTGCCATGATAGATCCATAGTTATAAACAAACTGCTTTGGTGTGTCGCATATACATAGTCTTGCTGCTCCTTCCCCGTTCTGTGATTAGTTCCAATTTCAGGCGAAAATCCTGTTCCTGGTGTCCAGGCTGCCTAGCAGAGTGAATAAAACATGCTGCGGCAAAACAGCTTGGGAAACCCAGGCTAGCACTAATTATTATTCTCATTTGTTTTTATCAAAGGGTTTCGTATCTAAACTCCTTTGCAAGTTTTAGATTAAAAACAAAAAAATTAAACACATAACTATTTTATTAATTAATTTTACATTACGTTTCACCCACATTAAAATAGGGTAAAATCTTTCAGAATCAAATGATGATCAGATGCAAATTGGTATTGTGAAATTTCATAATTAGTGGCATCATCCTCATAATTTTGTCCTTCAAGCCAATAGCTAATAACATATGTGCCTCCTTGGTTCTTCAGATATTTATCAATTTGTCCATAATACATGGTTTCACATGCGACCAATTTTGTGTCCTTGTCAGACCAGATATATCCTGGTTTTGTGGCATATCCATCTGCCCACAATGTTGTCCCCTACAATTTCATCAACACTGAACCTGCAGTCTTCATCCATCTCAGGGAACTCAATGCTCAAATTAATGCTTGACTTCTTCAGTTTTGCCTCCAGGAAGAAGTCACTTTCCAGTCTTTGTTACTGTTTAGCTGTTTAGTCTCTTCACTACTTCCTCTTGAAATATCAGCACAGGTCTTTCTTCTCTGTTTTTTGCATTTGTTATGGTATAATAAAAAAAATTATATTTGTAACTTTAATCAGTTTTTTTTTTTCAGATGTAAATCCATCCAGGTAATCCAGGTAAAAAATTATTTTTCTGAGCACGAATCTTGCAGGAGATGATGCACAAGGTGGCATTTGGGCCCTTGTCCTTCAGAGCAGAAAACATGCCGATCACTTGCTCTGCATCAATGTTATGTATACACTTTCTGTCTCCTTTTGCAGCTGATCATTTACATTTATGTTAAAGTACCTCTGGTACTGCCTTGTGAGGACATTGCGGACTGCATTTATACATTCTTCCATCATTTTGTCCACAGGTTCCACCAGGCAGCATGACATCATGACTTTTGCGTAAACATACACGCCACTTTCAAGTCAAGTGGCGTGTTATCTAAATGCATTTTGAGCTATCCGCGTGTATCTGTGCGTATGCATGTATGTCTACGCCATTAACGTCCGAGTGATTCCGTGTGCATATAAACACTGTTAAATGTCCAAGCGAAACGAAGCAAAATGTAGATCTACATCTGGGGAGCGATATTTTTTTTTCCTAGGGTGGTAGGGGAACACTCATGAATGCTATTAACCCCAGTGACGGGTAGGTTTAGGGAAGGGGTTGAGGTAGGTCATACAATTCAATTCAATTCAAATGAGCTTTATTGGCATGACTGTAAAATAGCACAATATTGCCAAAGCCATAGTAATATATAAACATATATGTAGATGGTGAAAATAAAATAAAATAAATAAACAACAACAATAAAAAAAACATTTCCATGTTATGCATAAATATACCACAATAGATTTAAAAAAAATAAAAAAAAAAGGATACATACAATAAGTACAGAGAGCAGTTTAATGGAAAAGCCTTCAGCCCTTCTCCCTCATATGATGGCAGGAGGACACGTAATAATAATAATAATAATAATAATAATACCTTTAATTTATAAAGCACTTTTCATTTGCGAACAGATCTCAAAGTGCTACAAGCAAGCGTAAAATGAGCAAGAATAAGATAACATAAAAAGTGAAAATTCTAGATTAAAAGAAGCTTTTTCTAAATAAGAACGTTTTTAAGCCTTTTTTAAAATGGTCGACTGGCTGTGGTGCCCTCAGGTGGACTGGCAGTGAATTCCATAGTTGCGGGGCAGCAGAGGAAAAAGCGCGGTCTCCCATGGTCCGGAGCTTGGTTCTGGGAGAACAGAGAAGATTGCCATTTTGTGAGCGGAGGTTTCTAGTTGATGTTTGCTGGGTGAGGAGTTCCTTGAGGTATAGTGGTGCATTACCATGGATGCATTGGTGTGTGAGGAGATTGATTTTATATTGAATCCTGGCGGAGATGGGAAGCCAGTGGAGTGCTTGAAGGATGGGTGTTATATGTTCATATTTACGCACTCTCATCAGGATCCTAGCAGCACTGTTCTGTATGTATTGGAGTTTCTGCAGAGACTTGTTAGAGATCCCATAGAGAAGTGCGTTGCCATAGTCCAGCCTGGAGGAGACAAAGGCATGGACAAGTTGTTGTGGCGTCGGAAAGAGTGAGAGTGGGGCGCAGTTTGGCAATATTCCTGAGGTGGAAAAAGGATGATTTGCACAGATGTTTGATGTGGTTGTCAAAAGTAAGGTGAGGGTCAAATCTTACACCGAGGTTGGTTACTGTTGATGAGAGAGGGATGTCTTTTCCAGAGAAGGTGATAGAGGTAATCCGGGACGACTGGACCTGATGGGGAGTGCCGACAAGAATTGCTTCAGTTTTGGAGCAGTTTTAACTGAAGGAAGTTCTGACTCATCCAGGCCTTAATCTCCTCCAGGCATGAGGTCAGAAGGGGTGGTGTGGATGAAGATGAGGGCAGAGTAGTGAGGGGGTGGTGGGTTGAGTTTGTTTTGAGATAAAGTTGTGTATCATCAGCGTAGCAATGGACTACGTACTGCGCTGCCAGGTGAACACACTCTTCTTTCTCTCCCAAAATATAAGACAGTTTGTTTATGGGGCTCGCTTGTTGGAATTGAGGTACAATCTGAGCTATTTGCGTGAAATAAGCATCTCTGATGTTTTTATACTTGCTGCACTCGGTGAGGAAGTGCAACTCGTCCTCTACGGCCCCATCAGGGCAGTGCAGACACACTCGGAGCTCTCTCTCTCTCCAGCTCTGCTTGTGTCGGCCCGTCTCCACACACAGACTGTGGTCACTAATGCGATACTTAGTCAGGATCTTTCTCTGGCCATAGTTACTGATATCAGTCAGGTATGGAGCCAATTTATAATCTGACTTTATTTTGTTGAAATATTTTAGTTTATTTAGTTGTGTGACCTTTATCTGCCAATCGTGTATGTATTCTTCTTTGGTTATTTTCCCTATTTCTTTTACTTTTGAGTGTCTGAATTGAATAAATGAATTGAGTTGGTGTTTTTTCACTAAAATGTATCATGGGGTCGCCCTCGGTGAGTCCTGCCCTGTATCTGAGAGCGCAGTGATGGTAACTCTCTGTCTGCGCATCTGAGAGATGGAACCAGAACTTTACGGCTCTCTTCTGGATCTCCGATAGGAGAGGGAATCTGCCCAGTTCTGCCCGGCACCCCAGACTGGGGGCGTTTCTGTGAGTTCCCAGGATGTTTTTACAGAACTCGAGGTGGAAAATTTCAGCCGGGGTTTTGTCCCAGGATTCATAATTTAGTTTATATTTGGGCCCCCAGATTTCACAGCCGTAAAGAAGGATGGGTTTGATGATGCTGTCGAAGATTTTCAGCCACAGTTTGATGGGTGGGTTATATTTCAACAGGGGTTTTCTTATACTGTAATAAGCCCTACGTGCTTTATCAGTCAGATCTTTTATTGCAGTGTCAAATTTTCCAGAGGCTGAGATTGTCAGACCCAAATAATTATAACAGGTGACATGATTAAGAATTGTTCCCCCAAGTGTAAATTTGTATTTTTTGTCAGTAAGGCGAGGTTTTTTCTGGAAGATCATAATTTTGGACTTGTCCATGTTGATGGGTAAGGCCCAGTCGCTGCTGTACTGGTCCAGAAGCGAGAGGCTTTGGTGCAGACCCTCTTCATGAGGAGAAAGCAGCAGGAGATCATCAGCGTACAGGAGGCTTTTGATTTCTCTGCCCTCGAGGGTCAGACCAGGACAAGAGGACTTCTCCAGAGCTGATGCCAGTTGCCAGACTGATGCCAGCCGAATATTTTCCCTTGTTTTGTTTGTTGGACGTGTTTTTGTACGAGTGTGTGGAGTGTGTAAATGTGATTTGATGTTCTCTGTTTAGGCATGAATCCAATCTGACAGCTGTTTAGGGTCTTGTGTTCTTGGAGGAACTGGACTAGCCTGTCGTTGATGATAGAGCAGAAGAGTTTGCCCAGGTTGCTGCTCACTGTAATGCCCCTGTAATTATTTGGGTCGTACTTCTCACCCTGTTTAAAGATTGGTGTGATCAAATTTTCTTTCCATATCTCAGGAAAGTGTCCTGCTTTTAATAAAAGATTGAATAATTTGAGAATTGCATCTCTCAATTTGGGGCTGCTGTGTTTCAGCATCTCATTTGATATTAAATCCACGCCGCAGGATTTTTTATTTTTTAGGGATTTCATCTTGTCTGTCAGTTCGTTCAGTAATATGGGCTGGTCTAACGAGGTTAGCTGGTCTTTTACAGTGTGTTCCAGGTTATAGAGTTGGGAGGTCAGGTGTTTTTGGGTGAGGGTTGGCTCGCTTTGGGAATAGAGTTTTCCAAAATGTTCGGTCCAGATATTTGGGTCATTGATGGGAATCTGTTTAGGTTCTTTTGGTTTATCTAATTTATTCCATAATTCCCAAAAAGAGTTCTGATCTACTGCCTCCTCGATCTTATTAAGTTTTGCTTTCATGTGATCCGCTTTTGTATTAGCATTGACTTGTATGTTTTGAGGGTTTGCTGATATTTGTCTCGAGTTTGTTGGTTTGCAGGGTCTCTGTGTTTTATATTTGATAATGCTCTTAATTCTTTTCTTAATTTTTCGCATTCTTTATCGAACCAACCATCTTTAGCAATTTCTTTCTTACATCTATATTTTTTTCTCAGGGCTTTTCTGGCCACTGTATAAAATATTTCATTTAATTGATGGGTTGCCAGATTGATAGTTTTTTTGTCTTCGCTAAATGAAGTAGATAGAAATGAGTCTATCATGTTGTGGACCCGAGTGCTGTGGAGCTGGCTTCATACTGGGCCGGACTGTCTTTACCCCATATAAATGTGGAGGGGAGGGGGTGCAGTTTAGCCTTCGGGTCTGAAGGCGGAGACTCACGGCTCTGTTCAGACTGAGGACTGTGTGACTGTGGTCTGATAATGGTAGCTGTGGCATTACTGTGTGAAATAGTTGAGTTTACTGTGGTCTACATCAGTGATGGCGTAATCTACTGTGCTGCTTCGAGAGATGAGCAGTAGGTGAACCGACCCAGAGAATCTCCCTTGGTTCTGCCGTTAACTATATACAGGCCCAGACTCTTGCAGAGCTGGAGGACTTGTTTTCCGTGCCTGTTTATCGTGTTGTCATAATTCTGACGGGCCTTCGTAAAGTGTTTCCGCTGATATATATGTGAATTGTTAATGTATTTGTCTCCATCGGAGGTAATGTAATCCGCTTCCTTCCCATTCTAGCGTTCAGATCCCCCATTAACAGAACCGATCCTACAGATTGAAAGTAAACGATCTCTGACTGTAGGGTTGGGAGATGTCTTCATTATAATAAGGAGACTCGTATGGGGGGATGTATGTGGCACACAGGTACATGTCCTCATCTAAACACAGAAGCTCTTTCTGAAGTTTTAACCAAATATGTGTTTTCCCTTTTTTGACAGGCTGAATATAATGCCACAAATGATCTTTAAACCAAACTATGATTCCTCCTGAATCTCTTCCGTTTTTAATGTTAGGCTGTTTGATTGAAGGAATTCGTAGCTCTCTGTAGTTTGGGGGAGTACAGATTTTGGAGTCTAAACGACACCATGTCTCAAGTAAAATAATTATATCTGAACTATATATACAATATTAACAAAATCAGGGTTAGTAGATTTCTCCCCAAAAGCAGAAGAGAACATCCCCTGAATGTTATAGCATGTTATTTTAAACGATGACATTGACATTTAATAATGGATTTACCAGAAAAATGTATGAAATTCATGACCCAATGATGTTTTAAAATATAGAGTAATAAGTTAGAAAGGTAATATAGAGGATATATAAAATTATGGTGAGTCGATCAATTTTACACATTGAATAAAAATAAATAAATAAATAAATAAAAAAAAAGTGATTAAGAAATAATGGTCATTCTTGACAGACACACTATAAGTATTTAAGCTAACATATTGTCACAAATAATCTCCAGCATGTGTTTGATCTGGATCAGTTCAGTGTCAGTTCTACCTGTTCCTGCCACTACAGCGGCGTAGCTGTCCATCGGTCGGACTCTCTCACGCTCAGGGGGTGTTCTCTGAGGCCGTTTCAGGGCTGACTCCTTGATGGTTTTAGCGAACAGTCTCATGCCCTCGCGATGGATGTGGAGACGGTCATATAGATGCTCGTGGGTGATGCGCTGATGGTTGGCTATGTGAACGTTCGGCATTGAAGCACAGATGTTGGCTATCTCCGCGTTGATTGTGTTGATGATCCTTTGAGGGACGTCTCTGCGGGGTAGAAGGGTTGAGATGATGAGCTTGGCTCCGGGGTAGATCCTGCTGGCTGTTTTCACCACGTTGGACAGGGCTTTAGTGACGTCCACCCTCGCACTGAGGTCGTTTGTTCCGGTGTGGAGGATGATGTGTGACGGTGCACCCAGCACTCCCTCTCGCAGCAGTCTCAGAGCAGAGTGTGAGGTGGGACACCAGAACTTCTTCACCGATCTGCCAGGGATAGGGTTGGGAATCGTGAGAAATTTTCCGGTTCCGGTTCCGATTCCGGTTCCGCCAAACGATTCCGGTTCCGGTTCCCATTCAATTAAAAATATTAGTAAGAGAAAAATCCACAATCCTTTTTGTGTTTATTTCTTATAGTACATGACAAATTAGTTTAACAGACTGGTAATGTAAACAAACTCAAAATATTATTAAGCAATCTTTGCAAAAAAAAAAAAATTATATATAAAGGAAATTAAAAAATTCTGCATTCTCTATAATAATTTAGACCTCTCCTTTATTGTATCTCCAACAGTGAAGAATACCCTCTCAGAAGGAATAGTATATGCTTTAACACACATATGTGTGTAGAACAGATTATTTTTTAAAACGGTTTGAATGATTGATTCATAAAGACTTTACTTATTTCATTACTGGATAAATCGGCGCTCTAACAGTTAATAAACAGAACTGCATGCGTCTTGCGGAAGAACATTGTTGCCGGAGCTACTTCTCTCTGTTAATGTCCATGACGAGTCACGCAGGCATTGGGCTACTCCGCAGCAGCTGCGATCCGCCGGCCAGTCTAAAGAAGTCCGAGTATTAACGCTTATTACAGGCTTTACGTAGTGATTCAAGATAAGACAAAAACACGGTTTGAAAAAAAAACATTATGATGCACTCGCTCATTGTATATATTATTTTGTAAATTCTGAACACAAAAAATATACGGACTGCATCTGTTTTGACCACTACCGTCAATGTTTACTCAAACTATAATCTCACTAATTCTGTAACGGAAATCATTTGAATATGTGAAACAAATAAATATTGAGACTGTGTGATTGTAAAGCAGTTTCATATCGACAACTGCTCTCTCTCTCAGCGCAAACAGATTTGAATGTAGGCTAGAGAGTGACTCGGTGGTCGGCGCGCGCAGCGTGTGTGTCTGTGTGTGACAAATGCAGCGCGTGTGAGAGCAAATCGCAACTTCAGTGGTGAAGTTTTTGTCATTTAGGAATAAGACGGCGTCTTCTACTCCCAGCACTTCGCCCACATGATGATATCGCATCGGCATCAGAACCGTTTTCGGAACCGAAACTTAGGAATTTTGCACGGTTCCGGTATTTTTTCAAAAACACAACCGGTTCTGGAAAAGAACCGGTTCTCGGTTCCCAACCCTAGCCAGGGAACAGACGTCTGTGGTCAAGATGGTGGCCGTTGGAGTCACAGAGGATGACTATGTTGTCTTTACTCGCCTGATCTCTGCCGCTGCTCATGGAGGGTGTAGTTGGTGGACGGTATGGTGGGATGCTGCTGCTGACTTTCCTCTGAGGGGCTTGATGAGATCGTGAGGTTGCAGGAGTGGAGGAGCTCTGTGATGGTGTCCTGACACACTGCTGATGTGTAGCTGTGGTTAGGATGCGTTCAGGAGTAGAGGAGCTGTTTGATGTGTTTGCTGACACTGCTGATGTTGGGATGCGTTCTGGAGAGGAGGCACTGTGTGTTTGTGTGGTGACACACTGCTGATGTTGTTTAATGTGCAGCTGGTTTCTGGTCTCTTCCAGCAGTCTCTCCAGTGTGTGTCCGTGTTGCTCTCTTCTATCCAGCTCTTCTCTCACCCTCCTCAGCTCCTGTCGCAGCTCCTGGTTGGCCTCCTCCAGATGTTTAACGGCCGAGGAGAGCTGTTGTAGTTGTTGATGGCTGGTCATATTCAGGAGCTGGTGGATGTTGTTGGTAGTTTCCTCTTTAAACAAGTAGTAGTCCTGCTCCAGCTCCGCGATGTTGTCTCTCAAGGCCTTTATCTTGGGAGATGCAGGAGTGCTGATGTGTCTGTCTGTCAGAGGAGATCTTGAGCCTGGGTCAGTGTTTGAGTCCGTTGTGTTGCAGAGTCCCTCCTCTGTGATTGTCTTCACTTCAGGATCTTTCTTAATCTTCTGAACCTCCACTTTAAAGTTTCTGAAGTTCCTCTGGAATTCATTGAGGCTGTTTTCTGGTCCCTGGACCATGATGGTTCCGTTATGATAGAGGTTCACTATCAGCTTTGTATCGTTGATTCCTTCCAGAGTGAGCTGTCTGCCTTTGCTGATGCCTCCTTTCCTTCTGCATGTCATGGCAGAGCTGAGGATGGTGTGCCAGGCTGATGGGTGTTCAGTGAAGAACAGCAGGTTACACCAGACTCTGTTGTCTTCCGGTCCACTGTAGTCAGACAGCAGTAACTCTGGGTTCTCTCTCAGGATCGTCTCTTTCATCTTTTTCTTATCTTTAGTAGATTTAACTTCTGCTGGGTATATTATCTCCAGCTCCTCTTCATTTTTGAAAAATGCCTCTGCTTTAGCTAGGCCCATGTTGATCTCAACTGAAATAACTGCCACGGAATGTTAGCTTGCCTAGCAGTTAGCTTGATATGTTGAGTTTCTATGCAGATTTTAGGTGATGACAAAAAAATTAAATCTTTTTCAGAGGTCTTACCTTCAAATTCTTCTGCCTCTTTTGTTTACAATTCAGTTTCCAATCATCTAACTACAGGTTGAGTCATAAAAAACTTACATTTTCTGGCAAAAATGTTGTTAATGTCGGGAGCTCATATTTTTGCTGCCAACTGTCACCGGAACCTGTCACTCACTCCATACATTATATATACATACAGTAATAACGTTAGGTCAGGCGTTCATAAACATACTGAAATGCGATTATGCGTGTTGATAGCACGCCAAAAATGGAAATATGAATTGTCGTGTCATACACACGCAATTTCATGAGAACAGTCTGCACCAGAAGAGTCTCAAGATCTGGTCTTCTGGACAGCTCAGCACAAAACATATCACAGAGAGAATTTGTTGAGGATCCTGTGACAATACTTTGGAGCAAAGTTGACGCGAATAACTTTAATCTATGACACGCAGAGAAAACATCTTAGTGTCACAAAAGTATGAGTATAATAAGACTTCCACGCTGTTACCTCTCTGCCTGCATTTTCCTGGCTAACGTTACCCTTAACAGGATCAGCTAGCGAACTTGAGAGGTTCCAAAACACTATTTAGGGCCCAAGTACCCGGTTGTGGCAGGGGGGCTCGACAGCGCCCCCCTGGCTCGACAGCGCCAGCCCAACAGGAAGTCGGCTATTTAGGGTTGTTTGTAAAATGCATGCAATGGAATTTAAAGTACTATACGATCTCTGATCCAAATTCGATGAAACTCGGTCAGCGTGAAGTCAAGACATTGAGGATGAAAGTTTGCGAGGGGATTTTTGATATCTCGAATGGTTTGGCCGTGGCGAGGAAACGAATTTATGGCGAGAAACATGAAACAGGAAGTATGTTATAACTTCAGCATACATTAACTGATCTTGATGAAACTTCAGCAGTTTATTTGTTGTAAGAGGCCGATCACATGGATGTGACTATTGTGAGTCAAAGTTATAGCGCCACCAACTGGCAGCAGGAAGTGTGTCACTTTCTAAATGCTTTGAAATCACCCACTTATTTTTACCCAATTTGCTTCAAACTTCATCTGTATAATGTAAATACACGGCAGATGAAGACCTGTGAATGGATTCTTGATGTCTTTGATATTGTTGCCGCCAGGGCTTCCAGGGCTTGCTCATCTGGACCCCACGTCATTGCTGGCTGGGTTCCCTAAAGCTATTCTAGCTCCTCTAAGGAAACGGATGACCAGCTTTTCACTAGGGGCCGGCCGTGCGTTGGTTCTGTGAACGCTGCGACGGCCGCCACATATACTTTTAGCGTGGATGGGGACCTGCCCTTATCCTACAGCTCCTGTAGGAACATGAGCAGCCACAAAACCCCACATTTCCGTGGGTCCAGATTTTTGTTGGTGCACCATTTAGAAAACACAGACCATTTAGACACATAGAGCTTAGAAAGAGCTAGAAGAAAGAGCTCTGGAATGCACGATCATGTTTATTACTCCTTCTGGCAGAGCAACGGATAATCGTTGATCACCCACACATGCAGTGACCAGCGCTCTGGGTGGGGATGCCAGATCAAGCCGCGAGTCTGAGAGAGGAGATCTGTTCTCACCGGAATGGGCCACAGGACTGCCTGTGAATGCTGCGTTAGCTCCGGGAACCAAGTCTGATTCTCCCAACATGGGACAATGGGGAGCACTGAGTGGGCACGAGACTGATACGAGGCTGCACTTTGTGATGCGCGCAGCGCTATGTGGGAAGTGCATGTTAGTAAGCGTGAGCGCTTGTGAGCGGGCACAAGACTTGCGTTTATAGCCTGACTGATACGAGGCTGCACTTTGTGATGCGCATGACTTGGCCGTGTAATAGAGCGGGCAGATAGTAGATGTAGGCATGGACACGTGGGCACACCTGCTACAGTTAACACTCAAGCAAAATTGCCAGCTTTATGAGAGTGGGCTCTGTGTGAAACATGGGAAGTCCTGTGTTTATGTGCAGGGCAATGGCTCGTGAGCGGCAGTTGCACATGGGTGAGAGAGGGGCGGGTAGGGCGAGGCTTGAGGGAGGTGAATCCGGCTAGTGCTTCGTGGCGGTTTTTCCTTTCTGCGGGTTGCAACAAAGGGCGGGGCAAGGGCTGCATGTTCCTGGCCTAGACAGAGAGCGCAGATCACGTGGCACTCTCCGGTGCTGAACGAGGCTCTGCATGAGCCGCAGGAAGTGTGAGGCATCTTGAAAAAGACGGTTGCTGCTCTTTTAGAAAAGTGTAAAAAAGGATATGTCGCCGGATGGCGTAGCTCGCATGGATGGCTGAAGGTGGCGAAGACAGCCGACTTCTTTAAGCGCTGTCCTAAGCATGCTAGATGCCCCTCAGACGGCGACGCGACTTCTGTAGTCCAGTGATGCGGAGAGCTTCGCTGAAGAGATGAAAAATCAAGAAAAGCAGCCTCTGAACCCCACTTATATACACCAATCCACACCCATTCTGGAGGGCTGTGATGCCATGAGGGCACGAGTGCCTCTCATTGGGCGTGACATCAAGCCAGGTAGGCTGCTGCAGTTGGGGCAGAGTAGTCTATGAGGTCTATCTCCTCTCTCTCATAGACATTTACATTAAGAGAGAGGAAAGCTGCTTTGAAAAGATCAATTAAAGTAAAACATAGTGCCACAGGTTTAAAGGCTAGATTTTATTGTTATTGTTATAACAGGCTTGCTATCCAAAGGAGCCATGCAGATACACCACAGTATAATAAGATGACACATTTGTGGATGCGATGTCTCATTTTTAAGTTGTTAATTGCTTTCTCACATTCTTTGTATCTAGCTGAATTTACATGTGAACCTGTCATGTAGTCGTGTAGTCGAGAGGCCAGAGAGAAGTTAGAAAGACTCAGTACAGGGTAATGGATTTTCCAACATGCCAGTGGTGATTTATTTTCAGCAGCAGGAGCTCACACAGTGCAGTCCACATGCAGTAAAAGAAAAACAAAGAAACAAAAAAAAAAAACAATAAAAAACTTAAATGTAACATATACTGGTGCTAAAAAAAAAAAAAAAAATGCTGTGAGCAGCAAAAACTGGCACTAAACAATGCCCAGTGGCACATCCACCGAATCATCAGCATGTCTCACTTCAAACATGTTCAAACTTTTTGCACAGTACTCACAGGAGGCAACCTACTCAAACAAGATCAAACAATGGTTTAAATACTCAAGTTTCCCGCCAAACCCTAGTGGGCTGTACCATTGTCACGGGGTGAAACCTTTCCCCATGACCCTTACTGAATTTCACAGCAACTCATTTTCATACAACTACAACTAATGTTCACAAACTCATTGATCATACTACAAACATAAATCGATAAATCATAATACAAACATGCATAACATACAAATGACAAACTCAAACATTTAACACCTCACACAGCACTCATGTCTCCCTCCATATTGGAACATGGTATGTTCTGGCTATGCGCACTACCAGAACCCCAAGTCCAAAACACTGGCTCAGACAGGTTGCTCTAACATGTCCTATAATATGCAAATGTCTATCAATAAAGAAATAGTTGACTCGGTTATCATTTGAAACATTTACACCTTAAACACTCAATGTTGACATTGTCCATTCATCAAGATAGCTAAACACTCAATATTGAAATTGTCCATTCATCAAAATAGCACCAGGTTGGCACACTAGTGATGATGTCCTTGACCTGATTCATCATCACATACCCCCCTCCTCAAGACAGCCACTCTTCAAGAGAGGCGTGACAAAAAGTCTGCAATAACGTTCACTGTTCCAGCCCTATATTGGACTTTGAACTTAAAAGGTTGGAGGGAAAGATACCACCATGTAATTCTTGCATTACTGTCTCTCATTTTATTGATCCATTGCAAAGCTCTATGATCAGTCTCCAGAACAAAGTCTTTGCCAATCAAATAATATTTTAAAGTGTCCAGGGCCCATTTAATGGCCAGCGCCTCCTTTTCAACTGTTGAATAGTTAATCTCACGAGGAAATAGCTTCCTGCTAATGTACTGCACTGGTTGTCGATCTTGTCCATCACCCTGTAACAATACTGCACCCAATCCCAGTCCAGATGCATCTGTTTGAACTACAAAAGGAAGGTCAAAGTTTGGGCTCTGTAGGACAGGGTCTTTGCACAGACAAACCTTTAAATCTTGAAAAGCTTGTTCACACTTGACTTTTGTGGGGCTACTCTTCCTTGTAAAGTCAGTTAACACTGCGGCTCTGCTGGCAAAATTGGGAACAAATCTCCTGTACCAGCCCACCAAGCCCAGAAAAGATCGAACACTCTTCTTCGTTGTTGGGGGTGCACATGACAAAATAGCTTGCACTTTATCTACCTGAGGCCTGATTGATCCTCCTCCCACGACGTAGCCCAAATACGAGACTTCCTGCTTGGCAATCTGGCACTTTTTGGCATTGACAACCAGACCCGCCTGATGTACCTTATTGAACACTTCAGTGAGATGGTCTAGATGTTCTTCCCACGAATCGCTGAAAATGACAATGTCATCTAAATAAGCTGCTGCAAAACGGTCCATTCCTCTCAGCACCAAGTCTACCAAGCGCTGGAAGGTTGCTGCTGCCCCCTGCAGGCCAAAAGGCATAAATTTGAAATGATATAATCCAGAAGGAACACGGAAAGCAGTCAATTCTTTAGCCGAATCAGTCAATGGCACTTGCAAATATCCTTTACATAAGTCGAGAGTTGTTAAATACTTAGCTTTGCCCAGTCTTTCAATTAGCTCATCGACTCTTGGCATCGGGTATGGATCAAAGGAGGAAACTGCATTAAGCTTTGAAAAGTCCACGCAGAACCTAAGTGAACCATCCTTTTTTGGTACCAGTACTACTGGACTACACCACTCGCTACTAGATGGTTCTATGATGTCCAAATCAAGCATCACTTTCACTTCCTCTTTCAAAGCAGGAATCAGGCGAGCGGGCACTCTACAATGAGTCTGCCTTATGGGTTCTGTTGGCAGGAGACGGATATTATGCTGTGCAAGATCTGTTTTTCCAGGTTGATCACTGAAGAGGTTCTCTGGTACTCTTTTCAGGAACTCTCTCTGCTTTTTAGGTGTAAGATGATCTACTGCTGGAAAGGTACTTGACTTTTGATCCACTGGGAAGTATTGCTCCTCCAGTTCCTCTTCTTCGTCCACCTTTCTTGCCCACAGCTGCTCTGACAATGAGCCTTTTCTCTCATGCCACGGTCTTAAGAGATTAACATGAAAAACTTGGGACTTCTTCCTACGATCTGGTAGAGAGATCTCACAGTTAGTAGCACTTAGTTTCCGTAACACTTCATAAGGCCCCTGCCACTTGGCCAGTAATGAACTGTCAGACGTGGGAAGAAGCAGTAACACCTTCTGTCCTGGATGTAATGTTCTCTTCCTACTTGACTGGTCGTACCATTGTTTTTGATGTTGTTGTGCCTTAGTCATATTGACTCTTACCAGCTCTGCCATCGAGTCCATCTTCTCCCTCATCTTAATGACATACGACAAGATATTTGTTTGTTCACTTGCATTGTCTCCTTCCCAGGCCTCCTTTAAGACATCCAAATGGCCACGAACCTGACGTCCATACAGCAGTTCAAAGGGTGAGTAGCCTGTAGACGACTGTGGGACTTCCCGATAGGCAAACATCAAGTATGGCAACCACTGGTCCCAGTCTGCACCTGTATTGGACACAAACTTGCGCAACATTGTTTTCAATGTCTGATTGAATCTTTCTACCATACCGTCAGTCTGAGGATGATAAGGGGTGGTCTTAATTGGATGTATACGCAACATTGAATACACTTGCTTGATTTGTCTGGACGTAAAATTGGTTCCCTGGTCTGTAATTATTTCTTTGGGTAAACCTACCCGTGAAAAGAGCTGAACAAGGGCATTAACAATTTGTCTTGTCTTTGTGTTTTTAAGAGGAAAAACCTCTGGATATCTAGTAGCATAATCTGCAATCACTAGAATATATCGCTTTCCCGTTCTACTCTTTTTCAAAGGACCCACTATATCCATAGCAATGTGAGAAAACGGGATGTCAATAATAGGTAGACTCAGAAGAGGTGCTCTATCTCCCTTTCTAGCTGGACTCACCAGTTGACACTCTGGACAAGACTTACAAAAATCCATTACGTCCACATACAGTCTGGGCCAATAAAATCTACTAGCAATTCTGGCTAGCGTTTTCTGCTGGCCTAAATGCCCTGCCCACGGTACAGAATGGCCTAACTGCAATACCTTCAGTCTCATGGATTCTGGGACCACCAACCTCTCTCCCTCAGCACCTACAAGGTACAGTCTATCATCTTTAATCACTAAATGATCTTTCTGCAACAAAGCTGGCACAGTGTTTCCCTTGTCTACCTTCTCAAACAAAGGTTTCAGCGTTTTATCTTGCCTTTGAAGTTCCACTATATCATGAGGAATACACTCAATATCATCTGCCTGAGGTTTAGGCAATTGTTCGACCATTTCTCTACCCTCAACTTTGTTCTGACGCCGCTCACGTTTAGAGTTCCAGCAGCTGTTTACAGTAGGGCTGAACGATTAATTGCATTTGCGATAAAATCGCGATATGATGAAACGCGATTTTGTAATCGCAAGAGCTGCGATTACACTGGTCACGTGACACGCGAGAGAAAAGCAGTCTGCAAGATAAAGTATCAACTTGCCACGCTACGCGGTCTGGCGTTCAGAAAAGAACAGTTTATTTTTAATGTATGTGATATTGTGTTATTTATTCTCTCCTCTCCTCAACAATCTTGGATTCAGAGAATTTCAGAATCGAGTCTGAGCTTAGTTTTTAAACACAGATGCGTGATGACGCTGCGCGTGCTTTAGAAACGAACGGTGTTCTGAATCTGCTTGCTTCTATTTTCTCGCGCTCTCTCACTCTCTCTCTTCCTCACTCACACACATGACACCGCTCGAACCTCCCAAAAATATAGTAACGTTATTTCATAAAGTTCGGGATTGAACCGAATTACAAGGACATTCGCGGGCTTCATTGAACAGTTTTTGCCGCTTTGCTTGATGTTATAACGTTGCTCTTGCAGTGCGCGTTCTCTCCCGCGGGAATTTTCTTTACAAATGCTTCACAGAGGCATTATTTATGTCTTTTGGAATGCAGTTGGCTTGTATATTAAAACCATGAAAATCACAGTGAAGGCTGCTTTCATTTTAAAATACTAACGCGTGCTTTGTGAAGAGCGCTCGTGCATGCGGCCGTGAGCGACTCATTGGTAAATGTACTTGCATGTCAAAATGCTTTTATGACGCGAAATTAATGTAAACACGGTCAGTTCTTAAACCCACAGGACAAACCACTTTTACAATTTCAAAAGAGATATATGCATTAGTGTGAATGCAGCTTATCGTATTTAAACTGAGGGGAAATCACTCCAGCTCTTGAATGAAAAACATTCAGACAGCCTACTTTTAAATACTGAGACCACTCTTTGTTTATTGCTTGTTATGTTTTTTTTTTGTTTCTCTTTATTTACTAGCTTTTATATTTTGAAGCTATATTATTTTATATAGCCTATTTAAAATTCTTAACATGTAATTGGTTTAATTAAATGGTTTTTTTTTATAATTGTTTTTTAAAGAATGTGTTTTTACACATGTAATTAAATACATATTTTAAGAGTTATTAAGATTAATTAATAAGAAAAAAAGTAGATCGGATCATGAGCTATCTAAGGATTCCTATCCCCAGTGTATAATGATTTATTGCTTGTCTTTGTCGACTAATACAGAAGGTAAATAACTTTTTTTTTTAAATCGCATATTAAATCGCAATCGCAATATTGGTAAAAAAAATCGCAATTAGATTATTTTCCAAAATCGTTCAGCCCTAGTTTACAGGTCTCACTATGCTTAGCCTGGGCTCTTGTTACCACCCTAGCTTCAGCTATCTCACTGTCATTCCGCAAAAGATCTACAAGCACGGTACATCTCTGCCTAGAATAACTGGATAGGGTGCCTGGTCCATAACACCAACTGACAGATAATAAGCCTGACCTTTTATTTCAATTACCACATCAGTTTTGGGATATTCTTTCTCATCACCATGAATACAGCAAACTCTCAATTTGTCCTGCATCAGTGCGTTACCTTCACCCAAACATTCAGACCTTACTAACGTTTGGTTTGAACCAGAGTCAACTAGAGCTTTAAAGAATTTAGTCCCCATCTTTACCTCAATTACAGTGTCTGTATTCGACTCCACCTCTTTTAACCCTGCAGAAGATCTTGGTACATAACAAAGGCGGGTATTAGTAACTTTCTGTAAAGGGCAATCTGCTTTCTTATGCCCTGGCTGGCCACATCCATGACAAACAATCACAGCTTTACCCTTATACTGATTAACTACACCCTGGTGTTTACTACTGTTCGGACCAGAACTGATCTGTGATACACCGGTATTAGAACCAAAACTGCTCAGACCACTACCCCGACCATCCCCGGACTTACCGGTTGAGCTGTTGTCATAGCTCCGCCATCGTCTTGGTTGATACACTGATCGTCTTGCCGCCATAAAGGTCTCCGCCATCTCTGCTGCTTGTTTAGATGTGGTAGGGTTATTCTGTCTCACCCATGTTCTTGTCTCTGGGTTGAGTAATTTAAGGAATTGTTCTAACACAATCTGATGACCGATCTCCTCCTTCGTTCGTCTCTTAGGATTCATCCACTTCTCATACAAGTCTCTCAGTCTTACTTGCAGCTCTCTTGGAGTCTCATCTTCTTGGGCACTGTATGATCTGAAGCGTTGTCTATACATTTCAACATTGATTTCAAACTTGTCAAGAATGGCCTGTTTGACATAGTCATAGTTTAGAGAGAGCTCGGTGAGCAAAATGCAGCTCTGGTGAAAGTGGAGGTGACCATGGCGAAATACTTTAAGGAGGCTGACGAGAAATCAGAAGCTCGCTTCAATAGACTTGAGAAACGAATTGATAATATGCACGCAACTCTCTCGCGGCACACGGAAGAGATAAAGAACATTCACACTGAATCGGTGAACCTCCGGGAACGTGTGGCCAATGTGGAAAAATCGGCTGCCCTAAGTTTGAAGAATCTACAAACCTATGAAGCTAAACTAATTGAGATGGAGGACAGGGCACGCCGGGATAATTTGCTCGTATTTAATCTCAAGGAAGGAGTTGAAGGGGCGAATGCTCGTGCCTTCCTTATGGATAAGATCTTGGAATGGTTTCCTGCCCTCGAATCCTCGCGGCCTGAGCTGATGAGGTGTCACCGCCTGGGTAAACCAGCTACAATTAAACTTTCACGGGGGAAAGAAATGTATACGTTTCAAGAGGTGAGTGAGGCTGAAAAGTTCGTTGCTTCCATGAAGGACTAAAAACATTGGTTCGGAGGATAAAAAGCTACGAAGGGTAAGACTGATCTAAGGATAAGACTGATCTAAATAATAGTTCCTAAGAGCTGCTCGAACCGCTGTGCTATATGGCGTCTTTCGTTTTGTTTTTTGTTTTTTCTTCATATATCTGGATATGAGCTGTCCATATGTTGTTGTTTTTTTTTTATATTTAGGGCATGTTTAGTGGACAGCAAGCTTTTATGTTAAGTGCTATGGTTTAGAATGTCTCGAGAATAATATTAGTGTGTTTAATTAACTATGGTGCTGACCCACGGCATAAAGGCAACCTTTTATTTGGTCTGAGGGTGGTGGGGCTGTGACTGTCTTCCAAGATGACTGGTATCAGGGCCGTGAAGAGACCTCTGGAGGGGCAGGTGCTCAAAGTATAAAATGGGGCACATGAAAACAAGGCTTTAAATAGGGCTGTGCTCAAAATATCAATACAGTAATATATCAATACCAAGCGGCAACCTCCCCGTCTCTCTCTTGAAGCCAATACGGAAGTGAATTAAACTGCAATTTATCGAGTGGCCGCTTGAGGCAGGCTGCAGAAGCGAGTCAAATCTGTATCTCCCCCATGTTAAAATGCCCAACTTTACAGCAGAAAAAAACATGTTTACAGCCTGGAGCAAAAAGTGGCTTTGGTCTATTGAGCTCATTTTTCCCTTCATGACAACTGTGAGGGGGGTGAATTTTTTTACAACTCATCTGTTTAAATTATATTTTAGCCTTAAATTTCTGCATAATTAAGGGCGTGGCCACTTGAGTGACAGGTGGATTCTTGCGGCCGCTTTCACTGCTAGTAGTTTGTCTGCTGTCTGTTAGCGTCACCCTCAGCTGTGTTTGTGCTTTTTCCAGGATTATGTCATACAATTTAATACATGTATTATACCTTCGCCCGTTGGATTCCGTCGTGTTGAGTATGGAGAGATCGACCAGCGCCGTGTTTCCAGCTGTTTCCCTCGCATGCACTAATGGATGTCTGATAATTTCAGTGCTTTCTCTCCGTCCATGCAATAGATGCACACCCTAGCGCGGATTTCTAGTTCATTTACTTGAAGTTCTGAAGTAATATCTTTGGTTTGACCCATCTGAGAAACTGAGAGGCGGCCAAAATCGGATTGTAAAATGGACTGAATTAAAGCTCTTTACGAACTTGACGTGAGATGCCGACTGACGTGTGCTTGCCTTGAATCACTGTCACATGCACAAGCAATATTGTAAGTAATTAATACATTTTTAACTAGCAGAATAATAATGCATCACGATGCACATAGTTGACTGCTTGTATGTTGTGAGAAATGTGTTTGATCTGTGTTAATGTATTTGTATACATGCTCTTAACTAATTGCCCCTTGTGAGATTAATAAAGTTGATAAAAAAAGTAAAGTAAATAATCTCACTTTTATTTACGTCTTAACTATTATAATATTTCGAAGGGCAAAACATGAACTTTAACCATTGGCTTTACTTTTTCAATCAGCTGTCAATTCAGCGGCAGTAGCATAGCATTAGCACCTCAGCTCCACCCGCGTCCCGCCTCTTTGCCCATTTTAATTTATCCGGTAGTGACGAGAGGTGACGCACTGCCAAGATGGCGACGGCCGGCCCCGCCCACTTTAGTCTTCAAAAACGCTCTTCAGAAACCTATGGGTGACGTCACGGACACTACGTCCATATTTTTTTACAGTCTATGATCAATACAGATGATTCTGCATTGATACAGCAGCAAATGCATTGATGCAGTTTTGAAAAAGAAACAGAACAGAAAAGACTAATTTCAAGTTTAAAATTTAAAAAAATAATTTATGTGCTCTATATATAACTCTGGGATTAGAAACTGAAGCATCTTAAGTTGTCCCAACCTGATGGCTTTTTCTTCTCTGTTATATAGAATAATAAAGAACAGAAAATCAACGTGGCCCATGTTTCGTGCAGTACAGTATAGTTTTATTTAATGGCATATCAGCATTTGTGGCTATTTTCATGGCAAAAACTGATTTACAAAAATACAAGAGTTACATTTTATACAATGAAAATAAAAACAAAGCAAACACAAACAGCAATTAACATTTTACAAGATTTTTAACATTAATGTGATACCTGTTCTGGTAAATTCTTACTAAAGTTCTTAAGTGAGTTAGCTGCCTTTGCTGTTGTTATTGTTGTTGTTACTGCTGCTGCTGCTGATACTACTGGAGTTGATCTGAGACTGTAGACATTAAAATAAACAGAAATATAGGGTATTAGCTGATTAAACCATTTTTATGTGACCATGACAAGATGTAAAGATTGCTGACAGTGTTTGGAACTGGCTCACTAGTTCACTGACCTGCTAAAGCTACAGATTCTGCCCAGGCTGCTAAAGTATATAATACAATAATAGTATATAATAGAAACGTTACTAGGGGAGATGTTCACATAGGCTTCTGCACTCAAAACATAAGATACTAACTGGTAAGCCTATGCGATAACTTACCAGAGTTGTGATAATTTTTATGGCACTCTGCGTTTTTTAAATAAATACTGTAGTAATAATAATAGTTTAAAGTAAAAATAATAGTTTTTAGTAGGGATGCACCGAATATTCGGCCGCCGAAAATTTTCGGCCGAAAATGGCCCAAAAGTGCATTTTCGGTTTTCGGCCGAAAGACTTTTATCACCGAAACAATACGGCCGAAATGTTGTGATGACGCAAACAGAAACCGCGACCTGCACGTGCTTGTCTGAAGCAACATGTCTGTGGTGTGGACGTATTTCAGTGTATCTGAACCCGCGATGAGATGGAAACCTTGTTTATCCACCTATATCTGCTCTAATGCGCGCGCTGTCTGTGGAGACTCGCGCTGCGGAGGCAGGCGAAAGTATAAACAAGGCAGCGCGAGTCTCCACAGACAGCGCGCGCACCGCTCTTGACCCGCTCGCAACCGGAGTTGTTGTCATGGCGGCACGCATTGTTTAGAGCAGATATAGGTGGATGACACAATTAAAAATTATAAATAAGACTCGCGCTGCGGAGGCAGGCGATTGTGAACAAGGCAGCGCGAGTCTCCACAGACAGCGCCTGCACCGCTCCAAACGGTCGAGGCGTTTATACTTGACGCGCTCTCCGTTGTAGCTACCATTCCTTGAAACGACGACTCAAGTAACTGTCCTCTAACCATCAGGAATCGGTGAGAATAAGACAGATAAATACATGACAATGTTTATTTTTTAGTATTCCACCACCAATACAAAAATAATCATGTAAAACCCAGTAAACCCTGAGATTATTACTTGTGACATTACAAAAAAATATGTATATGGGAACATGAGGACATGTATGTATAGAACTAAATGAATGCTCTCTTAAATATTTTCTACATTCACTAAACATGTTTCATTAAGTTTCATGTACATATTAAACATGGACCATTGTTCATTTAAAAAGGCTTTTTATGCTATTGTATGCTACATTTTTAAAATGTAACTAATTTAGACATGCAAACTGGGTGCTAGTGTGATGAGAAGTTTGCTCGGCTTTGTTTTTGAGAGAACATTTCATTTTAAAACCTTTCTGCAGGCCAGTAGATTATTATTTACATGAGTGGGGTCAAATTAAACATTTTAGTTTGAATTTTATTTTATACTGTGCATTGTGCTAAATAAATATTTGCATAATTTGTAAATTGATTTATTCTTTGAAAAATGTTATATTAATTTATGCAATTGCAATGCCTTGATTTTAGTAAAGTTTGTACACAGTCATAGCCATAAATGCAATGATACTAATAATTGGCATAATTTCTTTCGGTGTTTCGGTTTTCGGCTTTCGGCCTTGGTTTCCTCTTTTTCGGTTTTCGGTTTCGGCCAAGAATTTTCATTTCGGTGCATCCCTAGTTTTTAGTCAAATTACACCCCTCCACGCCCGTGAAAGTTTTCTCCCTCAAACAGCAAGCTAACATTACTTCTACAGCCTACACACAGCAATACAAACAATATCTCTCTGCATGCTCTCTTCACGTCGTTCTAGTAAAATAATAATAATAAGTAAACAAACATCAAAATCACTTCGCTGAGAATAAAACGCCACTTACCAGCAGCCGCAATAGTTGAAGATATCCTCTGGGAATGCGCGATTGCGCGTAGCCGCGCGAAATTAAAAAATGCGCGTGCAGCGTGAGGAGGAATTGTCCCGGATGAGTTCGTCAGGTGAAAGGTCATCATGTGGGTCATTTTATTTACGGCTAAATTATTATTCATTCATTTTACTTCAGGCATCCACAAAAGTGCCTTTACAAAAAAAGGAGAGGAAATTTTGTCTTGACAAAAGGGCACTTTGGGCACCAAGGGGCAAAAGGGCAGGTGCTCGAGCACCTGTCCTGTGTTAACCCTGCTCTGCCGATCTCTGACCCTTGCCTGTTTGACCTGTCTTTAATAAAGCTGAAAATGGATTCCAATCAGTCTCGAGCTTCGTTTCATAATACTTCGCCAGCTACGAATCCAGCAGCAGTATTACAAATTTCCTCCAAACTCACGTCTCAAGCATCTCGCCTGGATCTCCACCACAAGCAACTCAGCCACCTGACGACACTCACGGAAAAGCTTGTTCAAGGGTTGAATGAATTACGAACTGCCATTTCTAATCCGCCTGTTACACCTGCTAATCCTCCTGTGGAAAACCCGCCAGTGAATCCCACTACTTCCGTAGCCCCGCGACTGGCTTTTCCTGAAAAATTCGACGGTAACCCGACTAAATGCAAAGGATTCCTTCTCCAGTGTACGCTCTTTGTGGAACAAGAACCATCGCTGTATTGTACGGATGCTAGTCGGATCGCGTTTGTTTGCTCACTGCTGACCGGACAGGCGCTGGAATGGACGACAGCGGTTTGGAGTAATATCGGCTCTTCTTTCGCCTCTTTCAGTGAGTTCATCCAACAGTTCCGTCAAGTTTTCGAACATGTATCAGAGCGTGGAGATGCCGGTGAGCAATTGTTATCGCTCTCTCAGGGTAATAGATCTGCTGCTGATTTTGCTCTAACCTTCCGCACACTCGCGGCACAAACCAACTGGGTTGAGAGCACATTGAAGACTCTATTTCGCAAGGGTCTCACCGTAGAGCTGCAATCTGAACTCGCCTGCCGTGATGAAGGTAAATCATTGTCTGAGTATATTGATCTGGCCATTCAAGTTGACTCTCTAATTCGTTCCCGCCGATCGGTCCGGTTCAGCCAACGCCCCCAACCTGAAACCTCAGCTGAACTTGAGCCTATGCAGGTCGGATTTTCTCATCTCTCTCCTGAGGAGAGAAAACGCCGCAGACAGCAGAGACTCTGCATGTACTGTGGTCTGCCAGGACACCTGAAATTCACCTGTCCGGTTCGTCCATCAACTGCCCCTCGCTCGGTGAGTTCATGCACAGAAACCCCATCAAAACCCTCTAACTTTAAATTGCCAGTTGTAATCACTATTAGAGGAGAACAGTTCAGAACTACGGCTCTCATAGACTCTGGAGCCGTGGGAAATTTTATATCTCATACTTTTGCTGACCATTGCAAGCTTAAGCTAATCCCTTGTCTTTCCACCTTAGCAGTGGAGGCGCTAGATGGTCGACCCCTAGGGGAAGGAAGAATTCAGAGTATGACTGAAGAGATTGAACGTGTGTGTAAGCTCCCTGCATACTGAACTGATCAATTTTTATGTGATTCAATCACCCCATCACCCCATTGTCTTGGGTTTTCCTTGGTTACGAGCTCATGATCCCCAAATTTCCTGGACAGAGGGGCAAATTATACAATGGAACTCATCATGTCACGACCACTGCCTGACTCCCGTAATCAGTGCCCCTCTTCATGCAGCAGAAAACGAGTCTCGAAATGCCAATAAATTTAATCCACCCCGAGAGAATCAAAGCCCTTTGTCCAAAACTGATCCAGAGACAATATCTCACGAGGAAACTGAAATTCCTGTTGTTTATGCTGATCTCCTGGAGGCATTTAGTAAAAAGAAAGCTTCCCAGCTTCCCGAACATCGCCCCACTGACTGACCTCCTCCCGGGTACCTCACCACCCCGTGGCCGAGTGTTCCCTTTATCTCAACCCGAATCAGAAGCCATGAAAACTTATATTCAGGAAGAACTCGCCAAGGGATTCATTCGACCCTCAACTTCCCCCGCTGCTGCTTGATTCTTCTTTGTAAAGAAAAAGGACGGAAGTTTTCGACCCTGCATTGACTACCGGGCTCTGAATGACATTACAGTGAAATTCCGTTATCCTCTTCCTCTAGTACCAGCAGCACTTGAACAACTTCGACAGGCAAAATTTTTCACTAAGCTGGATTTATGCAATGCTTATAATTTGATTCGTATCCGAGAGGGGGATGAGTGGAAAACGGCATTTTCCACCACTAGTGGGCACTACGAATATCTTGTCATGCCATTCGGTTTGTCCAACAGTCCGTCTGTGTTCCAATCCTTCATGAATGATATCTTTCGAGACATGCTGGACAAGTGGGTGATAGTTTACATTGTTGATATTCTGATCTACTCGAATTCCATGGAAGAACATGTTCAACAGGTCAGGTTAGTCCTTGAACGACTCATTCAACATCAGCTCTTCGCCAAAGCTGAGAAATGTGAATTTCATCAGACGAGCACATCGTTCTTGGGTTACATTATCAGCCAGGAGGGGGTCGCCATGGACGAAAAGAAGGTAAAGGGGGTTCTGGAATGGCCGTTACCTCAGACTCTGAAGGAACTACAGCGGTTTTTAGGATTTGCCAACTTCTACAGAAGATTCATTCGCAACTTCAGTATCATTGCTGCTCCTCTCACATCTATGACCAAACGCCAATCGTCCAAAGTAAAATGGTCCAATGAGGCGGAACAGGCTTTCGAGGAACTCAAGTCTCGATTCACGTCTGCACCCATTCTCCATCATCCGGATCCCGAAAGACAATTCATTGTGGAGGTTGACGCTTCAAGCACTGGTGTGGGGGCTGTGTTATCTCAACGACAAGGTAATCCTGAAAAGATGTATCCATGCGCTTTTTTTCCCCGCAAACTTTCACCGGCAGAGCAGAACTATGATGTGGGGAATAGAGAATTACTGGCAATGAAGCTAGCATTAGAGGAGTGGCGACATTGGCTGGAAGGAGCTAGTCAACCCTTTATCATTTTCACTGATCACAAGAACTTAGAATATCTATGATCTGCTAAACGTCTCAATCCTCGACAGGCAAGATGGGCTTTATTTTTCACCCGTTTCCAGTTCACCGTCACATATCGCCCAGGGTCCAAAAATGTCAAAGCAGATGCACTCTCACGTCAAGCTGAAGGTACCATTCAAAATTCCACTCCAGAAAATGCCCCATCGGCATGTCCAGACTGTTTGTCCCAGAAGCATTCAGAGCTAGACTCATCGATCACGTTCATTCAACTCCCAGCTCTGGGCATCCAGGTATTACTGCAACGATTCAGCTCCTACAGAACCGCTTTTGGTGGCCCACATTATCGCTTGATACCACCAAACAAGTATAGAGTTGTGTCAATTGTAACATGTCCAAAACACCCAGACAGCTACCGGCAGGCCTATTAACACCACTCCCCACACCCCAACGACCCTGGTCTCATATTGCAATCAATTTCATCACCGATCTACCCAAATCTCAGGGGCACACCACCATTCTTACCATAGTGGACAGATTCTCCAAAGCATGCCGACTCATACCCCTACCCAAACTCCCTACTGCTTTAGAAACAGCCGAAATTCTTTGCAACCAAGTGTTCCATTTTTATGGTCTACCTGAAGACATTGTTTCTGATCGAGGCCCTCAGTTTACTTCTAGAGTCTGGACTGCATTCTTTAAAAGTTTAAACGTCAACATTAGTTTAACCTCAGGATACCACCCTCAATCCAATGGACAGACTGAACGCCTGAATCAAGATGTCACACGTTTTCTAAGAGCTTATTGTCAAAAGGAACAAACCGAGTGGAGCAGATATTTATTTTGGGCAGAATACGCACAAAATTCTTTGGTCAAACCAGCTACAGGGGTAACTCCTTTCAAGTGTATACCCGGCTTTCAACCTCCCCTGTTTCCTTGGTCCGGAGAACCGACAGAATTACCTTCTGTGACCGAATGGCTACGCAAGAGTGAAATGATCTGGGATCAGGCCCATACACATCTCCTTCATGCTGTCCGAAGACAAGAACTACAGGCCAATCGTCATCGCCACCCTGGCCCGCAGTACAGCACTGGTCAATGGGTGTGGCTTTCCACTAGAGATCTGAGACTTCGACTTCCCTGCTGTAAACTCAGTCCCAGGTATGTTGGTCCATTTCAAATATTGAAACAAGTTACCCCTGTGTCTTTTCGCCTGGATTTACCTGCTGATTACCGTATTTCTCCAACATTTCATGTATCCCTATTGAAACCTGCTGTGGGCCCGAGGGGAGTGTCGGAAGCGGGAGCCACAGCCCCAGATCCTGCACCGCTCCTGATTGACGGCGAGGAGGCGTACCGAGTGCATGAAGTGCTGGACTCCAGGCGCCGGGGTAACGTTCTCCAATATCTGGTGGACTGGGAGGGGTACGGTCCGGAGGAACAATCTTGGGTCAACGCCAGTGATATTCTGGATTCCATCGCTCACGGAGGAGTTTCACCGCAACTACCCGGAGAAACCGGCCCCTAGACGCCGTGGAAGACCCCGGCGCTGTCAACCTTCTCGCCTCAGGAGCTGCTCGCAGGAGGGGGGCTCTGTTACGGAGCAGGCTCCCGCACCGCCTCCTCTTAGCCAGCAGAGGGAGCCATCACCAGAGTACTAACTCTTATTAGGACTTCACTTACCATAATGCACCACCCCTGGGACTGATTACACACACACACCTGAACCTCATCAGACTTCCTATTTAAGCCACACTCAAACATTGATTCAGTGCGAAGTATTGCATTGCCACGGCTGTAATGACTGAGCGGTTTTCCTTGACCTGCCTGTCTTGTGTACCGACCTTGGATTGTTCTACCACCCTCGTTAGCCTGCTGCCTGCCCTGATTCGGATTGTTTTGGATTACTGTTGTCTGCTGCCTGTCCTGATCTTCTGCCTGTTATCTGACCAATCTCTGTGCCTGTCCTGTGTTAACCCTGCTCTGCCGATCTCTGACCCTTGCCTGTTTGACCTGTCTTTAATAAAGCTGCAAATGGATTCCAATCAGTCTCGAGCTTCGTTACATTAGCAGCTTGTTAATAAGGGAAGCAGAATTTAATATCCATCGTACTAGGCAAAATCACTACTGTAACAGTGCTCGTCCCGGCCGTCTGCTCGCTTATAAATTAAGGAAAAATGATGATCTAGCAAAGATACCAGCTATAAGGACTCAACAGGGATAACATCTGACCCGGAATGCATCAATAGTACTTTTCAACTATTCTATCAAAGTCTCTATACGTCAGAGGTGCATCATGATGATAAAGCCTGTTCTGAATTCTTTAAAGCAGAACTAAGTAACTTTTTTTACCTTAACTGAACAGCTTTGGAGTCATTGTAATGTTAATATTACTGATTTCGTGTTGAATGGTGATCGTCTCGCACCCCCCTGGTGCCTGTGAGCCGCAAAACCACCCTTGCAACTTTGGGCCGGCGGCTCGCCGGCCTCAGTGTTAGGAAGTATCGTGAGATTTCAGGTCTCGCGAGGTAACGAATTGCTTTACGGCACTATACGCGCACACGCATGCGTACACGCCCCCGGCCATCCAGGAGCCGGCTAGCTATAAGAAAAAGGTAACGCTAGATATTGAATTCTTCAAGTTTTCGTGATGGCTGATGTAAAAGAAGAAGAAGACAGCTCGGAAGTGTTTATCAGAGAAACAAAGAAGAGAAAACGGACCGGCTTTTTCAGAATAGAGAGAACTGAAAGAAAGCGAAGCCTGCAAAACCGATGCTGACCTGGCCTTCTTGCTGTTGCACTTGTAAGTATCTTTATAATAAACTGTGTTTAATGTTTGTATTTCTTGTAATTGTGACCTCGGTAGTCGGGATGTTTGCTATTGTCTGTTTTTTTTTTTATTATTATGCTCGCTGTCTGTTACCGGCTTACTAGTACGTTAGATACTGTAACTTAGATGTTAGCATTTTCATTAGCAAACAAACTTGCTTGTTTTCTGTAAGTATAAGTGTTTTGTCCGTTCCTCTATCAGGGTTTATTTGTGTTTCTCAGATCGCATATAAATCGATATGAAATTCTACAAATTATGCATTAGTTTAGCTTGTCGTCAGCCTCAGAATTAGTAACGTTATACTGTGCTGCTGACTTGATAATGCATAAACCGACACGAGAGCTGCTAGCTAATAATGCAACTTTTTTATATTTATTTACCCACATTGACACAAACAGAACTATAAGTAAACGATAAATTGCATTGCAACTTCACACATGCAACTCCATCTGTGCTAGTTTGACCTTGTGTATAAATGATATGTTGATAAAAGATTGATACATTTTCTTTTTCCTTTTTAGCTACAAGCGTTGGCAAGTGTCATCAACTCCGAGGCACCCCAGACCACCAGTACCACCGGTCTCAAGCTTCAATAATAAAATAAACAAACTTGTAATAAACAAATTAAACGTGTTTGACTTTCTTTGGTCAATCGTTACGATAGACAACTCGGATCACCAGAAAAATGATGAATGTAACGTAACATGTATTTTGATAATGCATAATCAAAGTAGCTGTAGGCTAAACTAAAAATAAATAAATAGCGGAAATATTTCTTATAGTATTATTGATTTTTAACCATAATGTTACTGATAACGTTTGGTAACACAATACAAATATACACTATCTCAACATTTGAATAATATTGTTCTGAGAATCGTACCTCAGTGGATATGGCTCGGGCGTCAGTTTGGTTTGAAATGTGCTGGGGATAGAGACGCATTCGGAAGGGCATTTTCAAAAGTGCTGGGTAACGCATTCATTCTTTTTTCTCTTTCGAGTAGGTAATGTTTTGAACGACGATGTCCATAGCTTCCTGATGCACATAAATAAAAATGAGCACAATACAGTGATGGTCCGGCCAGAGGTTCCGCACTCGAATAGTTTTTATTTCCCCCTCATCAAAACCAATAATGTTTATCAGTGGTTGAATTGATATAATGTTTATCAGTGGTTTTATATGTTTTGATGAGTGGGGAAAAATATACGAGAGTGGAATTAGAAACCATGAGAAAAAGGGACACGTTTGTGTGCATTTTGATTTGTGATTTCAGAATCTCCGCAACGGATTGAAGCGCGTTTCTGAGAGAAGCCAACACATTTCAGTGCTAGATCGCCTGTTATTTAACAAACAAATGAAATGAATGCTGTTAACTGGAGATGTTTTATTTGCATTGGTACATCTGTGCCGCGAGATGTTTCAAAAGTGGTGGGGACAAAATCCGTTTGTTCGCCGGCTTCTCTGAAAACAAATTCACATGGCCTGCCTGAACGAGATGGGAGGGGGAGTTGACAACGAGTTTACGACAGTTTTCTCATATATATTTACTCCGAAACTGTAGGGGGAGCTCGAGAGAGAAACCTGCGAGAAAACAGCAAAGAAGTTTCCAGTCTTACTGAGCGCTGCTTTAAATCTTTACATCTACCTAAATTGCCTCCTGAGGCTGTTTGCTCCCTAGAGGCACCAATTCAGTTAGAAGAATTGAGTTTAGCTATTAAGGCAATGAATAAAGGCAGGTCTCCGGGCCTGGATGGAATACCACCAGAACTGTTTGAGACCTATTGGCCTCAGCTTGGTCCTCTATTGTTGAATATGCTAAACTTCTCTATTGATAGAGGTTCCTTCTCTGCTAGCTCAAATGTTGCAATAATATCTCTATTACATAAGAAGGACAAGCCACCTGACGACTGCTCTTCCTATAGGCCACTAAGTCTTTTGAATTGTGAAGTCAAGCTATATGCAAAGGTTTTAGCTACACGCTTAGAACGATATATGACTTACTTAGTTCATCATGACCAAACTGGGTTCATCAAGTCTAGACTAGCATCGGATAATGTCCGTCGCTTGCTTCATATCATAGACTTTGCCTCCAATTCAGAAGATCAAAATGCCATTGTCTCTTTAGATGCCGAGAAGGCTTTTGATCGGCTGGAATGGGGTTATCTGTGGTCTGTTCTTCGGGCCATGGGTTGTGGTGATAGTTTTATCTCTATGATAAAGTTGTATACCAACCCCTCTGCAGTCGTCATAACAGGCAGCAACTGTTCAGCTAGGTTTCCAGTTTCAAGATCAGGGTTCACCAATCTTGGTCCTGGAGGGCCACTGTCCCTGCAGAGTTTAGCTCCAACCCTGATCAAACACACCTGAGCAAGCTGATCAAGGTCTTCAGAATCACTAGAAACTCACAGGTAGGCGTGTTTGATCAGGGTTGGAGCTAAACTCTGCAGGGACAGTGGCCCTCCAGGAGCGAGATTGGTGAACCCTGTTCAAGATCGTCTCGTCAGGGTTGCCCTCTATCTCCACTTTTATTTTCTTTATCTTTGGAACCTGTTGCCCAGGCAATACGGCAGTCGGAGGCTTTGGAACCAATTATTATTCAAGATACACTACATTGCATTTCTTTGTATGCAGATGACATTTTAATTTTCACAAAGAATCCTTCTAAAACCCTCTGTTACGGCCTCAGCCTTATGGGTGTTGCCTATGTATTTGTGTGTGTATGTTTGTCTTGTAATTTAATTGATGTTTCTTCTTAAGTGTAGGCTCCTCCCTTGCGCACCTGTGGTTCGTTGCTCTGATGGCTCGTGCTGAGCATATAAGCGGTGTGTGCAGGAGTGTGAGACACGCAGCGGTGAAACTCCGTGCGCGTCATGACCATCTAAACATCCGATCAGCTTCAACTCAAGCCTGTGTTCTTTGTATTGTGCCACTGGTCTGTTTTATTTTGTTAGTGTTTGGTATGTCTAGTGTAGAGAAAATGTGAGTTTTCTGTGGGAAGAGTGAGAACATGAGAGACGTGAGATTGTGCAGTCATTTATTAGTATAAATAAATGTCTTAAACTGCTTTTTGCCTTGCGTCTCCTTTTATGTTATTGAACCCTTACAAAACGAGCATTCTTAACAACAGGGTTCGTAACATAATTGGGGGCTCGTCCAAGATATGTGTTTGAGTAGTGGCAATTTGATTGATCTAATTTAATTCAGGTGACCAATATCCTCTGGTTAGTTAGAGTAAGCCAGCAGGGCTGTGCTTAGCGCCAGTTCTGACGACGGTTTACTGTTTATTGTTTTGCTTTATTATTTTAGTTTGTTGTTTTTGGAGGTATTCCGGGGGAGAGAGCGATCTCTTAATCGGTACCCTCTGAAGACTAGGTAGGGTATTATTTAGATTAATGGTTAGGTAGGTAGGTCCAGAGGGTGTTGGATTATCCTGATTGCTTTTGCGTGTTTTTCTTTTCGTTTTTTTTTTTGTTATAAAGATGGCAACGTTTGAGCTCAGTCAATTTTTAGATCAACCTAGTGTTGAAGCTTTAGAGACATGTCGAAAAAATGATTTGTTTCTTATTGCTCAACAGTATGAGATTTCTATCTCTAGAACACTTCGTAAGGAATAGTTGAAAGCTTGTTTAGTGACTAGTCTGATTAATAAAGGGGTATTTTCTTCTATTGAGGCTGTTCCTACTGCAGCAGCGGAGTTGGCGATACCAGCTGCAGGAAGTCCGCCCTTACGTGTAACGAGTGGTGTTCCAGTTACTCCAGTGATCGGGGTTGGTGCGGAGGTACGTCCGTCTTTTTCACTACCTAAATTTGAACCTTTGTCGCTGTCCGCAGAATCATCAGGTTTGCGTACAGATTCCCGTTTAAAGCTACGTTTAGCACGGTTACAGTTAGAAACTCAGGATAAAGCTCAGGCGAGACAAGATGATTTGAAGCATCAGATTGAAATGTACCGAATTGACGCTGATATGAAGGTGCGATTGCGGGAGTTGGAGTTGCAGGCTGCTTCAGCGGTACCTAAAAAATCTATCGTCAAAACATCTCGGTTGGAGGTTAATTCTGAGACATCTGCTGGTCCATCCACTTCGGGTGTTAATTCTGTGCCGTCTGATGTGGGATCTGAGTCTGTAGCGCCGTTTTCGACACATTTTGATGTGGCTAAAAATATATCTATTGTTCCACCCTTCCGTGAGAGGGAAGTTGAGGCATATTTTCAAGCTTTTGAACGAATTGCTGTTGCCTTAAGATGGCCAAACGAGGTTTGGGCACTAATGTTACAATGTAAACTCTCAGGTAAGGCACAAGAGGTGTGTGCATCTCTCTCGGTAGATGAAAGCGTACAGTACGATGCCGTGAAAACTGCAATATTACGAGCGTATGAATTAGTTCCTGAGCACTATCGACAACGATTTCGCACTACGAACAAAGGCATGTCTCAAACGTATGTCGAGTTCGCTCGCGAAAAGGGCATTTTATTTGATCGGTGGATCAAGGCGTGCAGGGTAACTGACTATAATTCTTTGCGAGAACTTTTGCTGATTGAAGAATTTAAGAACTGTGTTCCCGAACGTACTGCGTTGTATTTAAATGAACAGAAAGTCAGCACTGTACAACAGGCTGTCGTGTTAGCTGACGAGTACGCATTAATGCATAAAACTGTGTTTGCAAAGCGTCCGTCTGACTGTGGGGGTTCCTCATTAAAGGAAAATGAAAATCTTTCCGACTAACGAAATAAATGGGTTCCAACCAGTCCGAAGTTTAACCGAGAGTGCAGTTATTGTCACAAGACGGGACATGTTATAGCTGAGTGTCGTACTTTAAAACGCAAACAAGAGCGACAAGATTCTTCATCTTTCCAGCCTCGAGGTTCAGTACTAGTGAAAACTGTGTCCCCATCATCCGTCAGTTCTCTTGTGACACCTGACAGCTGTTTTCAGCCTTTCGTATTCGATGGATTTGTTTCGTTAAATGAGAAGGTCGAAAGCCGAAAACCTGTAAGAATTCTCCGTGACACAGGAGGATCTCAGTCCTTTATATTATCAGATATTCTGGGTTTTTGTGCTGATTCGGCATGTAATACCAGTGCGATTGTGCAGGGTATTGAAATGGGTTTTGTGCCTGTTCCTCTCCATCGAGTATATGTTTCTTCTGATTTGGCATCTGGGTGCTTTGAGGTTGCAGTTCGTCCTTCTTTACCGGTGAAAGGTGTGGATTTTATCATGGGAAATGACATAGCTGGAGGTAAGGTAATGCCGGTAGTACAAGTTGTTGATGTCCCATGCAATGATTCGCAGGCTGATGCACTTGGTAAAAATTTGCCGAATGTGTTTAGTGCTGTTGTAACGCGAGCACAGGCGAAACAGGACATTCACGAAAGTAATACTCTTTGTGATTCTGTCTTTTCACAGATTTTGAAAACTGATGTTCTTCCCGACTCTCCTGACTCGACTAAAACGACTTTAAAGGCATCTGATGGCTTTGATCTTAGTTTGATCTCTGATTTGCCCATCTCGCGTGAAATTCTAATCGAAGCTCAGCGAAATGATTTATCATTAGAAAAATGGCGTGCGAGTGTTGAAAATGACAAAAAAGTCGCTGCGTAATCACCAGTTCTACTGGAACGATGATGTGCTCATGCGTAAATGGAGTAGATCTTTAAATTCTGAGCAGCGAGACGATTGGAATGCGGTGCATCAAATTGTGGTACCTTCGAAATTTCGATCACATGTTTTAAGTCTGGCTCATGACCATCCTTGGTCTGGACACCTAGGGATAACTAAGACCTATAACCGGGTGCTCCAGCATTTTTTCTGGCCAGGGTTAAAGTCTGATGTTGTGACACACTGTAAGACGTGTTACATTTGTCAGGTTAGTGGAAAACCTAATCAGATTGTACCACCTGCTCCTCTGTGTCCTATTCCTGCCGTTGGAGAACCATTCGAGCGCGTTCTAGTTGACTGTGTGGGTCCACTTCCTCGGGCTAAGTCTGGTTGTCAATATTTGTTGACAATCATGTGCGCGGCTACACGGTTCCCAGAAGCCATTCCGTTACGCAACATAACGGCTAAGACAGTAACTAAAGCCTTAACTAAATTCTTTACAACATTCGGTTTGCCGAAAACTGTCCAAACTGATCAGGGTTCGAATTTTGTGTCTCGTATCTTCCGTGCCTCGTTGAAGGCTCTTGGCGTTTTTCACGTAGTATCAAGCGCCTATCATTCCGAGTCGCAAGGTGCTTTAGAGAGGTGGCACCAAACATTAAAATCTGCACTGAGAAAGTACTGTACAGAGACTGGGAATGAGTGGGACGATGGAGTTCCTTTGGTGTTATTCGCGGTACGTGAGGCGCGGCAGGACTCGCTTGGGTTTAGCCCGTCAGAGCTTGTGTTTGGACATAATGTCCGTGGTCCTTTGAAAATGTTAAAGGAAGAATTTCTCGGTAACAGTTCGTCTGTGAAGACCAACGTCCTTGATTTTGTATCACGTACTCGCGAACGTTTGCACAATGCTTGTGCTGTGGCGAAGGAAGCACTTTCTCTGTCACAAACGAAAATGAAAAAACATTTTGATAGGAACGCAGTTATGCGTAATTTTTTGCCAGGCGAAAAAGTTTTGGTGTTGCTTCCTATTCCTGGATCTTCTCTCTCTGCGCGTTTCTCTGGTCCTTACGTGATAAAAAGTAAGTGGAATGAAACTGATTATATCTTACACACGCCAGAACGGAGGCGAAAAACTCGTTTATGTCACATAAACATGTTGAAACCATATTTGTGTGTCGAACCAAAAGAGAACCCTGCGAATTTGGTTAGTGAATCGGTGACTAAAGGAAATACTGAGCGCGTTTCATTGTTGGCTTATGCTTTGCCTGCCGATACTGCGGACGATGGGTTGAATGTATCCATGGAAGCTTTAGGAGGAGGATCTTTTGAAAACTCTAAGATTTTATCTTTGCTTCCTGAGCAACTATCCTATCTATCGCCTGAACAGCGAGAGGACTTAATGAAGTTGATAGACAGTTTCCCGTGTTTGTTCAATGACGTTCCTCCGGGTACTAATGTCATTCAGCATGACATTGAGGTCGGTAGCGCATTACCGATCAAGCAACACGCTTATCGTTGCCCAATGAGTCTGAGAGAAGCCATGAAAAGTGAGGTTAAGTATTTATTGCAGAATGGTTTCGCTGTCCCGAGTAATAGTCCATGGAGCTCACCGTGTGTTCTGGTACCGAAGGCTGATGGGTCTTTACGTTTCTGCACTGATTTTAGAAAGGTAAATTCCATCACAGTGGCTGATGCTTTTCCGTTACCGCGGATGGAAGATTGCATTGATTGTCTTGGGGGTGCGAAATATATTACGAAGTTAGACCTTTTGAAAGGTTATTGGCAGGTGCCGTTAACCGAGCGTGCTTCTAAGATCTCCGCCTTCGTAACCCCCGATTCTTTTCTGCAGTATAAACGCATGGCATTCGGTCTGAGAAACGCACCAGCAACGTTTCAACGTTTAATGTCCACAGTCTTAGGTGATGTTCCTAACTGTAACATCTATTTAGACGATGTAGTTATTTATTCGACTACATGGGCTGAACACATGTTGACCTTGCATGACGTGTTTCGTCGGTTAGAGGCTGCTTCCTTAACGTTAAACCTAAAAAAATGTGAATTTGCTAAGGCTTCTGTCACTTATTTAGGGAAGCAGGTGGGAAACGGTAAGGTACGGCCATTGGACGGAAAAGTGACTGCTGTCCTCAGTTACCCAGTGCCTACTACGCGGAGAGAACTACGTAGATTCCTGGGGATGGTTGGGTACTACCGGTGTTTTTGCAAAAATTTCTCGAGTGTGGTTGCTCCTCTAACGAAGTTGTGTAGTCCTAAAGTTTGTTTTGACTGGACTAATGAGTGCCAGCAGGCATTTCTTTCTGCTAAATCTCTTCTTTGTAGTGCACCTGTGCTGTCTGCTCCAGATGTGACTCGTCCATTCCAGCTTGAGGTCGACGCTAGTGCGGTTGGAGTGGGAGCTGTCTTGCTGCAGGAGGGTGCTGATGAAATAGGCCACCCCGTATCGTACTTTTCAGCTAAGTTTAACAGTCATCAGTTGAATTATTCAACGATTGAAAAAGAAACTTTAGCTATGTTGTTAGCCTTACAACATTTTAATGTTTATGTGGGGTCTAGTTCTTCTCCGATCGTTGTTTATACGGATCACAATCCGCTGTTTTTTTTGGGTAAAATGTACAACCATAATCAACGATTGATGCGTTGGGCTTTAATGGTCCAGCCGTATCATTTAGAGATCCGTCATAAAAAAGGATCTGATAACGTGGTAGCAGATGCGTTGTCTCGTGGATTGAGTTAAGCTCTGGTTCTATGCAGAATCAGTTTTCTTTTCCCCTTCTAAGGAGGGAAAGAAGAGGGAAAAAAAAAAAATCTGATTCTTCCTTTAGGGGGAGAAGTGTTACGGCCTCAGCCTTATGGGTGTTGCCTATGTATTTGTGTGTGTATGTTTGTCTTGTAATTTAATTGATGTTTCTTCTTAAGTGTAGGCTCCTCCCTTGCGCACCTGTGGTTCGTTGCTCTGATGGCTCGTGCTGAGCATATAAGCGGTGTGTGCAGGAGTGTGAGACACGCAGCGGTGAAACTCCGTGCGCGTCATGACCATCTAAACATCCGATCAGCTTCAACTCAAGCCTGTGTTCTTTGTATTGTGCCACTGGTCTGTTTTATTTTGTTAGTGTTTGGTATGTCTAGTGTAGAGAAAATGTGAGTTTTCTGTGGGAAGAGTGAGAACATGAGAGACGTGAGATTGTGCAGTCATTTATTAGTATAAATAAATGTCTTAAACTGCTTTTTGCCTTGCGTCTCCTTTTATGTTATTGAACCCTTACAAAACGAGCATTCTTAACAACAGGGTTCGTAACACCTCCCACATCTTTTTAAAATCTTTGAGAACTTCAGCAGTATTTCAGGTTACAAAATAAACTGGACAAAATTGGCTTTAATGTTGTTGGGGGGACTGGATGACCAGATACCACTGTTCGATATTCCAGTTGTTAGTAGCTTTACATATCTAGGAGTGTCCATCAGTCCCTCACTCAACTTGTTAACTGCTGATAATTATAATAAAGTTCTAAAGAATGTGGAGGGTGATTTGAATACAGATGGGGGATGCTCCCTACTTCTTTTCAGTCAAGAATTTCAGTTATTAAGATGAACATTTTGCCTCTTGTTAATTTTGTGAGTAGTATGATCCCCCTAGCTCCACCAGGTGGTTACTGGAAGAAGCTTCACTCAATCATTAGCCTTTATCTATGGAATAGGAAAAAACCCAGAATCAAAGCATCTACTCTACAAAGACATAGATCATCAGGAGGCGTTAATTTGCCCAATTTTGAGTGGAGTTTTGTTTTGCGCTCACTTGCTATATGGATGAATCCAGAAATTTTGGTCTCATGGTGTCCCATTGAAGAAGGCTTAATATATCCATATTGCCTGTCTAGTTTGGTATTTTCTAATATACCCCTTAGTACAGTTAAACGTAATTTTGGGCCAATAATTTCTTATTTTTTTACAGTATGGCATAAAGTCCACCGATTTGCTAAAATTCCAAACACATTTGTTGCTCAATCTCCTATCTTCAACAATCATTTACTTTTAATTGAGAAGAAACCGATTGTGTTCCCTCAGTGGATCAATAGAGGGGTTTGTGTCCTCAATGATATCATAGGGGAACAAGGTCTCCGTGCATTCCATGACCTGGAGAAAGCATATAACTTACCGGGCACTTCTTTTTTTTTTTTATTTACAGTTACGCACAGCAATGTGCGCTCAGGGTGTTCCTTGGGGTATTAAGTTGGGGAATCATCCCCTTCACGAAATCTGTGCCACTAAGGGTAAAATTAAAGGTATCGTCTCAGAAGTATACAAGTTTATAACTACAGCTTCTTGTAAGCCTTTATCTCTTATTAGACTCTGGAAGACAGATATCAACATTTCTGAGGATCCAGATTGGGGCGCGGTTTGGTCAAATATTTCTTTATCATCTAGAAACCCTGACCATCAAATGATACATTACAGATTGATTCATAGATTTTATTTAACCCCACGAAGATTACAGCAAATTAAACTTAGAAACAACCCATTTTGTGATTTTTGCCCAGACAATACAATTGCTACTTATTACCATATGGTGTGGCAGTGTCCAGAGGTCAATAGTTTTTGGCATAGTATTTCATCTACTTTGTCTAGTATTATGAAAAGACCCATTCCTCTTTCACCATGTTTGTTTCTGCTCAATGATACATCGTCTTTAAATTTAACTATTACAGTTTTTCTCGATTGCTTAAACACATTTCTTGAAACTATGCCTCTTATTCTCAAAACAGTAAACACAAATCCATAACGTCTCACCCAGTTTCCCAAACAACCTATTTTTAGGTCAAAATGAAACTTTCATTCAAAACCATTCACTCTTGCTGAAAAACCAAACTTTTCCCTCAGACAGGACACACAAACCCTCAAAATAACACACATTACAACATAGTCTTTCACACTGGTGCAATAAATTCAAAACAACATTTCCAAAACTGGTAAGTTATGTTACTTGTGGTTCCCCTCCTCACAAACCTTTTCACATGACAAAAGACACAACCAATGGATACATTGGCACATTTTTATTAATTCATATACTACACAGTACAACCAGGCCCGGATTAAGAGGACTTTGGGCCCTGGGGCTATAGCAACACCAAGGGCCCCCTTTCGTCTGATTGCCTCGCCACAGTCTTTTACCACAATAAATATTTTTTATTGACGTTTTAAAGACGTTATTTTAAAGAATGTTGGTAGACAGTTGACGGCACCCATTGACTTCCATAGGAAAAATATATATTACAGTTTTTGCCCATTGCTTTAACACTATAGAACCATGCTTAGACTAAAGTAACACAACTTGAAGCTTTTGTTACCATGCCTCAAACACATGTACCCATACTTTAAACAAAAGCGTTGCTTTGCACTCTAGTTGCAATTCTGCAACACACTTACTCCTTTATGCAACACACTTGGTCCTTCATACTACACTCTATTTCATACATAAGACACTTTGTTCAAACATGAAATCTCAGGGTGTAATTTGGAAAACACATGTATTCAAAATGCAAAACACATTGGGTTATTGCAACAACTCAAATACTCACCCAAAGGCACTTAATTGCAAAACTGAACACCAATCAGCCAGCTACAAAAAGCCCTCAGTTTAGCCATTTGAAGAACTTTGCAAGCATGGATAGAGGGAGGGAGAGCAAGAGGAAGAGGAGGTCAAGGTCGAAGAGGCCATGCACGGACTCTGATGATATACTGTAAGATCAACTTTGGTGGACCATGTAATCAACCATGGCCTGACGATGAGGGAGGCTGGGCAGAGAGTCCAGCCACATTTACATAAGCCACTTCACAGTGACATCTATAATACTGTTAGAAAATTCTGACTAGAAAACAGGTATGTCTTCACCTCTCTTCTACTCCACTCAGATGGTATTGACAGCACTGTACTGTATATCACATCAATGACTAGAAGACCTTTTGGGAGAGGACGCCAATGACTGTTCACACAACGGAAGGAACTCACCATTGTGGACCTAGTGAGGGCAGACAATGCCATCCGTCTCCACCAGAAAAAACTTGCATACAGAACAGTGTTCAACAACATAAACCATGTGAGGATCACCACCATCAGACGCATCTTGGGAAAACACAGCATCACCATGAAGCAGCTCTACAGAGTCCCATTTTAGAGGAACAGTGACAAGGTCAAAGGACTTCGAGCTGAATATATGGGTAAGTGTAACTGTCCTTTACATGTACAATACAGTATTGGTGAAATCCAGTACCAGCTGAATATGTACCATATCAGGACCACATGGATCCATTTGGAGAGCTACACAGGTATGTGATGGGGTGAGGGTTCTGTATATGTGTAGCACTATAGTGCAGTAATATGCTCTATAGTGCATACAACAGCCAAACTCACATTTCTAGATGCTCTCCATAATGTATGTATACTGTACTATATATAGTGTTATTTCTATTACAGTATTACAGTGTGTGTATATATATATATATATATATATATATATATATATATATATATATTGCTTTATCTGAATTTATCTTACTGCAATGTACAGTGCTGCAATGTACAATATTGAGTAGGCCTGTTTGCTTTTTTGGTTGTTTGAAAATGTTCCTCCTGAAAATATGCCTTCTGAATAAACAGTCAAAATCAAAGACTGCAGTGTTTTATATAAAGTAGCCTAGTGTGTTCCCTCTGATCTGAAAGTGTTAGCATATGGTGCAAGTGTGTCATTTTGTCATCAGAGTTACATTTTGACAAAGGAATGTTAGGTTTTGATCGTAGAGTTTCAATTTGACACAGATGTGAACGGTATATTTTCCAGTGTTGTGTCACGTTTACTTATGTGTAGAGTTTTGGCACAATGAGCGAAATTTTGCAAAATGTGTTCAAGCAATGGGCAAAAACTGTATTCCATCTTCTTTTAAATATCTTCTTTTGTGTTCAGTATAAGAAAGAAATTCTTTCAGTTTGAACAACATGAGGGTGAGTGAATGATGACAGAATTTTTATTTTTGGTTGAACTTGCCTTTTACATTTCCTTTTTGGTCTTATAGTTAAAAAGTCTTTATGAGAAATCCTTTATGATATCATTCAAATCCATGGTTCTAACAATGTCGCATTCCAGGGACATAAGATGGTTCAGTCTTTCTGGTACCATTGTTGACCGCAATCGAGATTTAATCATGAAAGATAATTTTGAATCTGTAAAAAAATATATATAAATACATTTACACTGCATTTACAATTACATAAATGCTATGATTGTTATTTTATTTAATAATGAAATATAAAATGATTTCTACTTTTTAATTGAAGGGTAGGCTACTTTATGAAACCAAAACTAACAGTAGGTGGCGGCAAGTCACTAAGGAGTCATTCATTCAACCAATTTGTTCAAACGGCTGTTTGATTCAACAACGAAGCAAACGAGGAGTCATTTAAAAGGAAACTATTCGTTCAAAACGCGGATTCAGTAACGAATCACCACTAGCATCAGTTTCAGTGATGATTTCTGCTGTGGTTTAATTTGGGATTTTCATCGGCGAAGTGACGATAACCCAAAACGTAACTTTCAATGTTGTTGGTAAACTCATTTATTGTTGCAAATATCACATTTTTCACATGCTTGCTTGCTTGCTAGCTTGTTGCAAATATCACATTAGCAATTGTGCTGATATTTAGGGAAAACTACGCTTTTACTTGTGATATATTTCTTTTATATTAGGCCTATGTAATACAAAAAAGACAAAAACTCATCGGGGCAAAAATACCCATGTAGACCTTGGACCTTGATGTTCGTCAAAAATAAATAAAGAATTCGGCCAGGTTTTTTACACGGGTGAGTGGTGGGAGAAGAAACACTGACAGATCTGGATTCAGGCTGCAATAAATCACAGACGACTAGACCCTATATTCAAAATACCTTACGACTCCACGAGAAACAGTTACCAGTTGCTTGCTTACCTTCTTCGACGTGTAAAACACGCAGATCGGTGACGACGCAGGTGGGTGAAGCTAACGGGCTGCTGCCGCTGCACTCGCGGTCTTTCACGGGCACGGAAGAAAGTGCGTTAGTCTAGGAATTTTTGCATCCCTTTTCTTTTTGTGTGCACCACTGTCACTTTTTTTCATCTTTTTTGCACTCTATCGAGCACTCATGTTCTATCTACATGAAAGAGCATAAAGAAAAGAGGCGTTTCCAAACATCATGGCGAAAATTGTAGAGTTAATTTGACCAGCCAATCACGGGCCCCCTAATCCCGCGGGCCCTGGGGCTTCAGCCCCACCTAGCCCTTATGTTAATCCGGCCCTGAGTACAACACACACAAACAAAAAAAATTATTCCGCCTCAGCCTCCTGTCTTTGGTCTGGGTCAGGCCAGAGAATCACATCCACATCACAGGCTATATTAGCCCTTACCTTCTTCGACGTGTAAAACACGCAGATCGGTGACGACGCAGGCATGCAAGAGGTAAAATCCTCTTGCATGCCTGATCCACCCCTTTTTTCCTGTTTTTCTCCCTGAAAGTTCTGATGATGGAGGTGACGGTGAAGCGACTCAAATTAGACTGTACTCGTTGTCCAGCCTCCCTCATAGTCATGCCATGGACTAAATGATCAACTAAATGTCCTCTTCTTCCTCATCTTCCTCCTCCTTCACCACATCCTCCTCTTCCTCTTCTTCCTCCTCCTTCACGATATCCTCTTCCGCTCCCTCCTCGACCTCTTCCTTCATTTATTTGTGGATCCATTGTTCCAAAACTCAGATGAACTGACTCTGGCACTTTTGGGCATCTTGAAAGTTCTGACTGATGTGTGTTAAATTGTGACTCTTAGTGTTTTCATCTGGGTAATGGTGTGCTAATTGAGCAGAAACTATGCTGACTTGAGTGAACAATATTGAATGCTAGTGCTTTCTAAATGACCACATGGTCTAGGCAATGAGAAATTAAGGGATTTGTGTGTAGAGTTTTGCAGTGATTGTTCAACAATTCTGACTCATGTGTCAAAACAGGGAATAGTGTTTATAGTTTAGGGAAATGGGTGTGCTTTTTGATAAATGGCATTATGGTTTTGAAATTTTAGTTCAAAAGCCTGGTTATAGTGTTTAAGCAATTGAGAAAAACTGTAATAACAGACGTCTTCTCTTGGCTGGTTTGACAGCCGCCAAAAAATGATAGTTTGTCGCTGGAAACCACCACATACATTGTTAATGAGTAAATGGTTATCTTCTTACCGGGAAATTGCTCAATTAGAGCTTTCTACAGCACGTTTACATTTTACAAAATCCTTTAATATTGATTGCTGGTTAGAGCTATTAGAAATAATAAATGAAATGTAGATAAGTCAGTTGTTTTTTTATTTTATTTTATTTTTTATTTACTTATTTATTTATTTTATTTTTGTGGGGAATTTGCATTTAATGTAATGTTTACTTTTGTTATGTGATTATTACTCAGAATATTGTATTGACCTATGTGGTTCCTATAATATGAAGGAGGAGGTCTGAATTCTTTCAATGTCCGGTGTTCTGCTTTGTGTTTTATGATGTATTGCGGATTTTTGTGGTAATATTGTGTGCTTCTGTTATACTGGTAATGATGGTCAGCCTATTTCTCTCCTATGAAAATGTTTCCCTCTCCAGTCTGTAAAGGATGATTGTAAGAAATTGAATAAATAATTGATCACAAAAAAATAAAAAAAATAAATAAAATAAAATAAAAAAATAAAAAAATAAAAAACAAAAATTCTATGACAAGGGTCTGAAGTCCGAACTATGTGATATGTGATGCAGATATAATAAAACCATTCAAAAAATGTTTCTTTATTATTATATCAGTTGTTAGGATTAAAGACTTGAGTCGTTTTTGAGTCGATTTGAGTCCTTTGGTCGAGTCCAAGTCAAGTCTGAAGTCATTTCAGGTCAAGTCTGAGTCAAGCCCTGAAGTCTATTAAAGTCAGAGTCTCTAACTCGAGTGCCTATCTCTTATCTCTACGTCATTTTCTTCAGAGATTCGCTTTTTTGTTTTTTACACGGAGACGTAATTTTACACGGTTTAATAATTTGTGCTACTGAGACTTGCAAGCAGCCCCTTTAATGTGAGCTAATGTGATGCTGACAGATTAATTTTTCTTTGTATGATGTATGTGCCGTTGATAAATACATTGTGAAGTTTGATCTTGATAAAACGTATTAAAGTTTGTCCTTAGATCATATCAGGCTCTCAGGATTGATACGTTGTGTGAAAGAGGAGGGTTTTTTTTCACAGTGACACAGTGAGTCAGAGGAAATTGGCCACATCTGCGTTGCTTTCTCTGAGCACAGGTGCATTTCTTCTCTTGCTCTATAATCACTCCTTAACGCTTTTTTTCCATCATGGACTGTGCTTTTGCCAACCTAGATGCTGCTGGTTTTCTACAGATTTGGCAACACTTTGATGCTGATGGTGAGATTGTAAAATCATTTCAATTCTGCTTTCATATTTATATTTCCATATATTGTGAGTATTGTGTTTAGGTTTAAGTATTGTCTCTATCCGTATCTGTTCATAAAATTGTATTGAAATTGTATTGATAAATGCTTTTCTGCAGATAATGGCTACATTGAAGGGAAAGAGTTGGATGACTTTTTCCTGCTCATGGTGAAGAAATTAGGGCCAGAGGTATGTTAAAACAAACTTTATATGATGGTTAACAGATCTGTAGTTTGTGCACATTTCAATAAGTCTATACAAATGGATGAGTACATTTATTGACAATTGCTAATACATCTAAATGTACATAAATTAATCATCTTTTTGGACATTTTGGACTCCGGTATAATTGTTGTGTTATTGATTACATTGCTGACATTTATGGAAGAACAACAAACACACTATTTTTGTAAATGAGATCATAAGTTTTCTCTGGTTGTTTACACACTAGAATCTGTCCCCTCCTTTCTGCAGGAAGCTGACATAATAAAGTCAACAGTCATTTAACAATAAAAATTGTTGTGGAACTAGAAATGTTTTTTTCTGCCATTTTGTTTAATTTTGATGGTTAATTACACAGTTTATCACAGTTATAGTAAAGGTACTATTTTTTATAGAAACTATATGGCGAGCAGAACGAGGCCTGTGAGAAAACTGTGCGAGGCCGGTTGCATGATAAATGATGAGCGACACCACTTCTGTAGTTCGACCTACAATGATCGTGTATATGATCCACAAATGTTTTATAGGATAACCTTTGGCTAAATGTGTCCAGTGTTACATTGTTTTTACACAATAGTAGTTATGAAGTTGATATTGCTCTGTGAATAAGCTTTTATAAATAAATGATGAGCCAGATGTTCAATGTGTACCAGCATATCTTAAGGGCATCGCTATTGGTGCACAGGTGTTACAAGTGCAAAGGGAGCTTAAAGAGAGGTAAATTATGGAAATGTGGTCATGGTAACCAGTTTGTTTTCTCTACTCTCCTTAGGATAAGATAACAAAGGAAAGTGTACAGCAGATAAAGAAGAGGTTCATGTCTGCCTATGATGTCACATCAGATGGACGCCTGCAGATTGAGGAAGTACATCATTTTTTTTTTTTTTTTACATTTCCCTTGAATTTTAATTTTTTTTTTTTTGTAGTGTTTAGTCACATATACAAAAGCTAATATTAAAAAAAGAATATTCCTGTATTATAATTTGATGGAACTGGTAAAAACTGGTAAAAGCATGAAAGAGGGAATACTAAAAATCCATAGTGTTTACCATCCATAGAAAAACAAACAAAAAGCTGAATAAGTTTCTGCATGCATTGATGGAAGAGGTTTTCTGCAGCTGTTATCTATCTGCTTTATGGCTTCCGGCTGTTTCCAGCATGGTTGCTCTAGTCAGATCAACAACATGAAAATGATTTGCTTTGTCATGTTAATGTTTGTTTTGCTTCCTTCACATATTTGTGCAATAGATTTGTAAGTAAAGTGAGGCTGGGAATGGTTGAAACATGGGATTAGAAATAACTATTTCCAGCTGTCAGAGACAAGCTAGAACTAGAAGTGCTATAATTAATGTTCTTGTACAGAACCACATTGTTGCTGAAATCATAAGTTTGATAAGCACATTATAGACCATTTCACAAGATGTAAACAACACTGGTCCAGAAGCACTTCCTGTTTCAGTTTTTTAACACTACATAAAAGCTGAGATAAAATACAACCAACAGAACATTTAAAACTGAATCAAAAAGTTAAACAAACATCTTTAAGATGTTTCCTTTACATGTGAAATAAAGAAAACAGTTACAAACTGAAACAGGAAGTGCTTCTGGACCAGTGTTGTTTACATCTTGTGAAATGGTATATAGATTTTGCAATTGAACAACTAATTATTTGGTGATTGCTGGTTACATTTTCCATTGTTTCACCATGTAAAGCTGTATAGAACGTGTTAAATGGCTAGTCCACCCCCTAAAAATTAATCATTCACTCCCTCTTTGTTCTAACCTGTATGACTTTTTCTTCTCTGGAACACAAAAGATGTTTGGTAAGAAAATAAAGGTTTTTCCACTCCTAATAAATAATTCAAATACAATTATTTAAACATCAAATAATAATATAAACATAATAATAAACAAATAGATAAATTAAAATGTAGGATTATATGAAAAAAGTAATTAAATGTAATATTCCTTTATTTTATAATATATTCTTTGATTTTAGAGGTGCCCTTGTCTTTTTAAACTTTATACATTTTTATACATAACCTTTTTTATTGATTTAAAGGGATACTCCAGCGTTTTTTCATATTAAACTGTTATTCCCTTAACTAGGGAGTTGATAAGACAGTGAGTTGATATACTGTCTAAGACAGTGAGTTGATATACTGTCTCGGTTACGTATGTAACCCTAGTTTCCTGATAAGAAACGAGACGCTGTGTCGAACGCTGTGGGAACGCCCCTGCGTTGTGCGTCATGAATCAGTCCAATGGAGAAACGGAACGTCATAGCTGGATGACGTCATCGACCAGGAAACTATAAAGCACCCAAAAAACACAAGCGCATTAGAAGTATATCTTTTCTTTAAAAAAAATCTAGCCCCCGCTAAATCGGAATATGTAAATGATTGGGGACTAAAAACGATAGCCTCGACCACCCACTTGCCCATTCTCTGTTTAGACGCAGGACACCCTTTCCTGGATGGCCCAAAACACACAAATAATTGTTCTGAGTGTCTAACGCCCTCACCGGGCAGAGTAAATCAAGTTTCTCCTGGTCTGACGACAGAATAGAGGAGGACAGAAAGCCTGCAGAACTGCAGGTCTAACAACATTAGTAGGGACCTTAGGAACATAACCTGGCCTAGGGTATAGAAAGGCCTTAACCATACCAGACGAAAATTCCAGGCACGAGGGTGCAACCGAAAGAGCCTGCAAATCTCTGATTCTCTTAAGTGAGGAGATAGCAAGAAGGAAGATAGACTTCACAGTGAGAGACTTCTCAGGAACTTCTTCGATAGGTTCGAAAGGACCTTGGGAAAGACCTTCTAATACAATGGCCAGATCCCAGGTCGGCACCCTCATACGAACTGCTGGCCTCAAGTGCCACGAAGGAAATGAGTTATAAGCGGGTGTCTCCCAAGAGAAACTCCACTGAATGTGACGTGGTAAGCAGCCAGTGCTGCCACATACACCTTTAGTGTGGAGGGGGATAACCCTGTGGAGAAACGCTCCTGCAGGAATTCCAGCACTGCACCCACTGGGCAGTTAACTGGGTCCTGCAGGTGTTCTCCACACCAAGAAGTGAGAAGTTTCCACTTCGAGGCATATAGCTTCCTTGTGGATGGAGCTCTGGAGTGAAGGATGGTCTCAACAACCTCGGTTGAGAGATCGGAATCTATGAGCTGGGCCCCCTCAGAGGCAATCCTGTTGTTGAGGCTCACGTCCTTTAGCAAATCAGCCTGGTATTCCTGCAATATAGACATTGTATGCAGACACGACACAGCCTGACCTGCCGCCGAATACACTTTACAAAGCCAAAATATTTCATAATGGCTTGGAAGGTAATGCCATTGCTTTAAATGACAATGCAGCCTTAGAAGAGAGATAGCTCGCAAGCGTCTCTTCTATGCTCGGCAAATTGGGGTCTTTTCTTTTAAAAAACCTAGCCCCGCTTAATCGCAAACCTCAGTATGGAGATCATGAAAAAACATCAAGCACCGGCGTTCAGATTCAGAGAACTCCCTATCACAGGCCATTTTTGAGATTTGTCTTTGTCGACCGGGTTTATCAATACACCGTCCTTCCGTTCGGCTTGTCCTTAGCAGTACATGGACGCAGTTCTCGCCCCCCTTATCAACACAGCTTGCGCCGTGTACAGCACCAAGCCGCATCTTTTCAGATGCGCCCGTTACAACGCTGGTTCAATGCTCGTGCGTCTTGGGCCGCTGGCCACCATCTAATCAGAGTGACTCAGACATGTATTTCAGCTCTGCAGCCCTGGAAAGTGGGGGAGTGATGATGGGGGCGATCTCACACTGAAAAATCATCTCGACGGACACGTCCAACATGGGTTGGGGTGCGATCTGCGAGGGCACACTGGTTTTTCCTCTATGGTCAGACCAGGAGAAGCTCCTTCACATAAACTGTCTGGAAATGATTGCGGTCGAGAACGCGCTCCCGCGCATGTCTGTGGTGTTGAACCGTCAGGGCGGAGTCAGATCCAGGAATCTCTGTGATCTGGCAAAAGGCCTACTAGTCTGGTCTCAGGGCCACCTGCGCTCGCTAAGAGTGACGCATGTGCCAGGCCACCGGAACGACAGCCGAGACAGATTGTCCAGGGACAACGTTCTCCCAGGGGAATGGTCCTTGCACCCCAAACAGTCGAGAAACTTTTGGTGCCTATTTGGCAGAGCGGAAGTCGACCTTTTTGCGTCAGAAGACAACGCTCACTGGCCAGTGTTCTTTTCAAAGAAAGCGAGGATTTAGAGAAGGTAATAAAGAGAATCAGAGAAACGCACCACTCGGTGCTCCTCATAGCCCTGCGTTGGGAGAATCAAACTAGGTTTCAAGAGCTTACACAGCTGTCACAGACAGCCCCATGGCCCATTACGGTAAGAACAGATCTCCTCTCTCAGGCACATGGCTCGATCTGGCACCCCCACCCAGAGCGCTGGTCGCTGCATGCGTGATAGGTGATCAACAACTATCCATTGCTCTGCCAGAAGGAGTAAGAAACACGATCAAGCTCTTTCTACTAGTAAGCTCTATGCATCTAAATGGTCGGTATTTTCTAAATGGTGCACCGACAAAAATCTGGACCAACGGAAATTTGGGGTTTCGTGGCTGCTTGTGTTCATAAGGGCAGGTCCCCATCCACGCTCAAAGTGTATGTGGCAGCCGTCGCAGCATTCACAGAACCAACGCGAGGCCAGTCACTAGGAAAAAATTAGTTGGTGATCTGTTTCCTTAGAGAAGCTAGAAGGATGAACCCTCCGTGCCCCCGTCGGTTCCTATGTGGGACCTTTCTTTGGTCCTCGAGGCCTTGAAAGTTTTCCCCTTTGAACCACAAAAATCCATGGATTTGAAGTACCTATCACTCAAAATCGTTTTTCTGACAGCCTTGTCATCAGTCAACCGTGTGGGGGACCTTCACATGGTGTCTGTCAGCACTGCGTGTCTTGAGTTTGGGCCAAATGACTTCAAAGTCATTCTCAAACCTAGACACGGTTATGTTCCTAATGTGATTAGTACTCCCTTCAGAGCGCAGGTCATTTCCCTATCGGCTCTGCAGCATCCGATAGCGAATGCGACGCAAATCTCCTCTACCCAGTCAGAGCACTGAGATTATACACTACGCGCTTCGCCTCCTTCATATGCATGGAGCAGCTATTTTTTTTCGTTTAGTGGGCGCACTAAAGGTCTCGCCGCCTTGAAACAGACCCTGTCCAGATGGATAGTGGACGCTATCGCAGCTGCTTATGCGTCAAAAGGTCTGCAATGTCCACTAGAGACATGGCCTCATCGTGGGCGTGGTCCAGCGGGAATTCCATTCATGACATATGTGTGGCAGCGGGCTGGGCTTCCTCATCCACCTTTGTCAGATTTTACAATCTGGAAGTTCCCGCCCTGCAGGAAAAACTTCTGTCGGTATAAGTGAGATGCACGCAGGCTACTCTCACGACAATCAGCTCTCCTGGTTGAGCTGCACTATGGGGTTGCTGTATGCTTATACCGGCACCGCCGATCTGTTGTTCCCTTTAAGTGCTTATGTACATGTGCTGGCCCGCACTGCTGCTGGCCACCTATTATTCCCACTTATCAGGGCTCCCGGGGTTTTCCCAGGGCTCATGTAGTGGATGCTTGGTGCGCACGGCATTGACAGAGTTCCCGTAGCATAAGCTAACTTACGCAATACAAGAGAACCAATCGTAAGATAACTTTTTGGTTACCTAACGTAACCTCGGTTCTCCCTAGAAGAGGGAACGAGTAATGCTTAACCGGCCGTGCTTGCGCCACGAGCGACTTTCACTTCAGTCGATGAAAAAGGGAAGCAGCCTCTGAACCCCGCTTATATACACCAAGCCATGCCCATTCTGGCGGACTGTGATGCCATGAGGGCGAGGGCGCCTCTCATTAGGTGTGACGTCACGCAGGGTTCAATGGTAGGCTGCTGCAGTTGCCGCAGAGTAGCCTATGAGCTTGCCTAGATAGCCTGCTCTAGGTCTGGCAGCTGCTGCACTGTGTTGAAAATGAATAAAAAATTAAGGATAATTTATGGATAAAGGATATCTCGAGAAGATGAATCCTTCCGTAGTGTAAGCTAACTTACGCAATACTCGTTCCCTCTTTTAGAGAGAGCCGAGGTTACGTTAGGGAACCAAAACGTTTTCCCCTTCCAGGCAACACTACACAAACTAGGACATTTACTCATAAAATATTAAGATAGAGAATTTTTCAGGAAAATAGTACAAAAAGTTAAGGGTATTGGTAATAAATAACCTGATGATAAAACTGTTAAAAAATAAATAAATTAAAAAATAAAATAAAACAACAAACAAAGAGGTATCTGAGCATTTCAAGAGACCAAAATATCATAGACTTCGGCTAGTAAGAAACCACCGCACCTTGTCTTTATCTAGAGCACTCTAGTAATAGTATCTAACAGTAGGGCTTATGGACAAAAACATCTGTATGACATCTGCCTTGCATTTAAGGAAGTAATTCACTTTCATGAGACCCCTTTATTTGCTGGTACTAAACAGTAAACATGTCATTTGTGTGTGTGTGTGTGTGTGTGTGTGTGTGTGCATGTGTACTAGATGGCGAATATGATCCTGCCTGAAGATGAGAACTTCCTTCTTATCTTTCATAGAGAGGCTCTGTTAGATAACAGTGTGGAGTTTATGAAGGTAACCTTTCACTTCACATAATCAGACTTTCATTTCACTTTTCCATTTTAAAAAGTTTACACATTTTCCATGATAGATCTGGAGGAAATATGATGCTGACAGCAGTGGTTACATATCAGCTGTGGAGCTCAGGGTAAATGCACATACATGACTCAGAGAGAAATTTTTAGTCCAAGCGTAATTAGAGGGTTGGACTAACAATAGTTTTATAGTACTTTGTAGATGTAAGAATGAACATATCACATTAAACATGAGTTTAAAGCATGTTTTGAAACATCTTTAAAGGGGTAGTAAAATGCCTTTTTCACAAGGTGTAAAATAAATATCTTGAGGCAAAAAATTACCCCACAGATATTTTATATAGCATGTTAAAGTTGTCACTCTTTGAGGGTTTGCAAAAACGCACCATTTTGTGCCTGGCCCTTTAAATGCAAATGAGCTGCTGCAGAAGGCGGGGTTTCAAGAGCTACTGTGTGTTAGCAGCTGTGATAAAATGACAGAAACTGTTCTCCCTTTAATGTTAAAATGGAGCCAGTCAAAGATGGAGAGACTCAAGAAGAAGTGACAACATGTAGAATACAACAGGACGTCTCTGAATGGTTAGTTGATGAATTTATGTTGCTGATGTGGAGTTAACTATCTTCAATTATTCTGTCATATAATCTATAAATGAGATGCACACAGAGTGACTTTCTATTGCATGTTAAAAGATGGATGCTAAAGTTTGAGCTGTAAATTTCGCTTCAAACTTTTGTTTTTACGCGTGTTAGTTTCACTCTTGACACAAGCGTCAAACTAGACGTGTCGAATTTGGTGCGAATTTGACACTCTATTCACGTCTGGTGTGAACGCATAGTAACTTTGATAATGTTGTTTGTTATGGAATGCCAAAGCTGACTTAATTAAAAATAAATACATAAATAAATATACGAAGAAATGTAAAAAAGCAAAAATACATAAATAAATTCAAAAATAAATATACAAAGAAATGTAAAAAGTACAAATTAATGAGTATTTATACTTTTATTTCCTTATGTATAATTGTATTTTTTTACACATTTATTTATTTCCACATTTATTTATTTCTACATTTATTTATTTCAACATTTCTTTCTCCATATGCTAATGAGGGGGTTGTGTTGAATGGTAACAACTGACTTTTTTCACATAAGTTAACGTTCTTCAATGTTTCAAAACTCTCACAAAGCACCAAGCACAAAATTGATTCCAGAAATGTGACAACATCTTAATCATAGATTATCAATAGATTTTGCAATGTAATGATCAATTTTGTTATTTACAAGTTTATTCTCAATGTGCAAAATTGTACACACAGGAAGATTTTTTTCTTCAAAAGTCATTTTAGAGGCTATGTACTATTCTCATCACAATTTCATAAAAATAATTCAATAATTTCTTTTTCTTACCTTCTCTTCTCTGTTTTCTTTTATATTCATTATAATTTTAAAGATAAAACGTCTTTTTTTTCATGGCAGGGTTTCTTGAAGGACCTGTTTGAGCAGCACAAAAAGAATATTTCCTCAGACAAGTTGGAAGAATACACAGATGCCATGGTAACATTGCTATTTTCTATTATGCAAGGAAGGAAGAGGAGATAGTGTTCTGTTTGCAACTTCACACTTTATTTACAAAAGAAAACAAAGAACGGCAATTCACAACCAAAAAAAGTGCAACAGCTTTACAATCAACATGTAAATACAATACAGGACACAGAACAGAGAAAAATGAGGGTCAAGACAAGTCACCTTTATGTATAGTGTGCTTTAATACAGATTGTTTAAAAGCAGCTTTACAGTGATAACAGTTAAATAACAGGAAAATAATGCAACAAAGTTTGTTTCGGCTGTACAGCAGCTCAAGAAGAAAATAGTTTCAATTTCCAGCTTAAGTAAGTTAAGTTGAGTTATTTCGGTTGAAAAAAACATTAGTTATTAAGTTCAGTTATCTATACAGCAGCAGCTATACATACTGCAGAGAAAATAGTGATGTCATTGTCCAGCTCAGTTCAGCTTTCATCCATTAGTGTCAGTGCATTCAAGTCAATAATATTGCTGAATATTAAATGTACAGTATGTAATTTATGGCCACCAGGGGTCACTCAATCAAAATAATCACAAAAGACGTACTTTGATGACGTCGGGAAAGAGCGTGGGCTCACGGGAGTTGTTGTCGCTGTCAATGACAACCAGCCCTCTGAGCGAACAGAGAGATATATGAATTGTCAAATCCTATAATAAATCTGTATTCTATCTAACTAGTATTAATAGATGTTTAAAAAAAAAACATGGTCACCTTTCATTAATAATTATAACTACGTTTATGATATTGAACAAGATAACGTTAGTGAACTGCATATGAAGCTACTTTCTACTTTATTATATTATACATGCGAGCTAGTTCGTCTGCGTTTTACACATGACATCATCGTTTCACAAAGTATACGGATAGATATAGTTAGCTGAATGGGTGCTTATATATTTATTAAGGGGGTCGCACACCGGACGAGAAGCTCAGCGACACGTCATGAAGCGCCACATCTTTAAAATTCAAACACATTATTCTCTATGAGTGTACACACACTGGCGGCGCCATTCGGCGTCTGTCCACGGCACCCAGCAACGGCTCAGGACCGTGTTCAAAATCCTGCTGCGCCACAGAGCACCATTTACATAGATTTATATAAAATTTAAATTATTTTTGTCTCAAATCGTTGATAATGGATCCTGACTTTGCCCTATGCTGCAATATACATTTAGTTTTGCATTCATTTATAGAAATAAATGCTGCTGCTTGAATGACAATTGCTGATGTTATTGGATGTTATTGGATATTGGATTTTTCAGGTGAGATTCTCAATTCATTCAATGAATGCTATGAGGTAAAGTTTTCAGACTGCAGACTCAGCAACGATTGTATTTAATTGTACAGTACAATCATAACATAGAACAGACATTGGGCCCTATTTTAACGATCTGAAACGCAAGTGTCAAAGCGCAAATAACTTTGTGGGCGGATCCCGGCGCTGCTGCTATTTTCCTGGCGGGATAAATGACTCTTGCGCCAGGCGCAAATCTAAAAGGGGTTGGTCTGAAGTAGCTTCATTATTCATAGGTGTGGTTTGGGCGTAACGTGAAATAAACCCATCAGAGCGCCATTCAACATACCCTTTAAGAGCAGGTGCGCATGTTGCATGACGGATTGTTATTATAACGGCGGGTTTACCAGGTGCGCGCCAGGAGCGTTCATAGCCGATGAGACCGACGTTCTTGTCAGGGCAGTGAAAGACAGAGAAGTGACGTTGTAGCGGGATGGGAGAAACCCTCGCACATCAGCGTCGGTTAAACATTATATACGTATGTTTCTTGCCACTATTGGGCAAACAGGTCTGATCCTTTAGTACTACAATTAGCCTTAAAAATGGGTAATAAGGTTTTTTCATCTTCATGTAAACCACAATGATTTCCCTCATGTGTTAATATTTTTCCTTGTTACAGTTATTGCCCATTGCTTGAACACTATAGAACCATGCTTAGACTAAAGTAACACAACTTGAAGCTTTTGTTACCTTGCCTCAAACACATGTACCCATACTTTAAACAAAAGCGTTGCTTTGCACTCTAGTTGCAATTCTGCAACACACTTACTCCTTTATGCAACACACTTGGTCCTTCATACTACACTCTATTTCATACATAAGACACTTTGTTCAAAAATGAAATCTCAGGGTGCCATTTGGAAAACACATGTATTCAAAATACAAAACACATTGGGTTATTGCAACCACTCAAATACTCAACCGAAGGCACTTAATTGCAAAACTGAACACCAATCAGCCAACTACAAAAAGCCCTCAGTTTAGCCATTTGAAGAACTTTGTAAGCATGGATAGAGGGAGGGAGAGCAAGAGGAAGAGGAGGAGGCCAAGGTCGAAGAGGCCATGCATGGACTCTGATGATATACTGTAAGATCAACTTTGGTGGACCATGTAATCAACCATGGCCTGACGATGAGGGAGGCTGGGCAGAGAGTCCAGCCACATTTACATAAGCCGCTTCACAGTGACATCTATACTGTAATACTGTAAGAAAATTCCGACTAGAAAACAGGTATGTCTTCACCTCTCTACCTTCTACCCCACTCAGATGGTATTTACAGCACTGTAGTGTATATCACATCAATGACTAGAAGACCTTTTGGGAGAGGATGCCAACACCTGTTCACACAACAGAAGGAACTCACCATTGTGGACCTAGTGAGGGCAGAGAATGCCATCCGTCTCCACCAGAAAATACTTGCAGACAGAATAGTGTTCAACAACATAAACCATGTGAGGATCACCACCATCAGATGCATCTTGGGGAAAAACACAGCATCACCATGAAGCAGCTCTACAGAGCCCCATTTGAGAGGAACAGTGACAGGGTCAAAGGATTTCGAGCTGAATATATATGGGTAAGTGTAACTGTCCTTTACTTGTACAATACAGTATTGGTGAAATCCAGTACCAGCTAAATATGTACCATATCAGGACCACATGGATCCATTTGGAGAGCTACACAGGTAGCTGTGTGATGGGGTGAGGGTTCTGTATGTGTAGCACTATAGTGCAGTAATATGCTCTATGGTGTATACAACAGCCAACATATACTCACATTTCTAGATGCTCTCCATAATGTATGTATACTGTAATATATATATATAGTGTTATTTCAATTACTGTACTATATATATATAAATATATATATATATATATATATTTACTTTATCTGACTTTATCTTACTGCAATGTACAGTGCTGCAATGTACAATATTGAGTGGGCCTGTTTGCTTTTTTGGTTGTTTGAAAATGTGCCTCCTGAAAATATGGCTTCTGAATAAACAGTCAAAATCAAAGACTGCAGTGTTTTATATGAAGTAGCCTAGTGTGTTCCCTCTGATCTGAAAGTGTTAGCATATGGTGCAAGTATGTGTCATTTTGTCATCAGAGTTAAATTTTGAAAAAGGAATGTTAGGTTTTGATCGTAGAGTTTCAATTTGACACAGATGTGAACGGTATATTTCCCAGTGTTGTGTCACATTTACTTGTGTGTAGAGTTTTGGCACAATGAGCGAAATTTTGCAAAATGCGTTCAAGCAATGGGCAAAAACTGTATAATGTATGATTTCCAAAAATAAAAACTGCTGCATCTGTGTTGATGAGAGAATCAAAGTGTATGCGTGCTGTGCACCCGCTACATTATGACCAAACATGCGCGCTTAAAATAGCATTATGAACAATGTGCAACGAAGGGGGTCTCGCCCTGGGTGTAATTCAAGGTAGAACCGCCACTGCAACTGTGAGAGGGGTGAATTTTTTTTTACAACTCATCTGTTTAAATTATATTTAAGCCTTAAAGTTCTGCATAATTAAGTTCTACATAATTAAGGGCCACTTGAGTGACAGGTGGATTCTTGCCACCACTTAGTCGTTAGTCTGCTGTCTTTTAGCGTCACCCTCAGCTGTGTTTGTGCTTTTCCGGGATTATTTCATACAATTTAATACATGTATTATACCTTCGCCCGTGCACGCCGTTGGATTCCGTCGTGTTGAGTATAAAGAGAACGACCAGCGCTGTGTTTCCAGCTGTTTCCCTCACGTGCACTAATGGATGTCTGATGATTTCAGTGTGTTCTCTCCGTCCATGCAATAGATGCACACCCTTGAATGAGCACGGATTTCTAGTTCATTTACTTGAAGTTCTGAGGTAATATCTTTGTTTTTACCCATCTGAGAAACTGAGAGGTGGCCAAAATCAGTAAAATGTAAAATGGACTGAATTAAAGCTCTTTATGAACTTGACGTGAGATGCCCGACTGACGTGTGCTTGCCTTGAATCACTGTCACATGCACAAGCTTAGAGCAATATTGTAAGTAACTAATACATTTTTAACTAGCAGAATAATAATGCATCACGATGCACATAGTTGACTGCTTGAATGTTGTGAGAAATGTGTGTGATCTGTGTTATGTACATGCTCTTAACTCAGAGTCGGCGGCAGAGCAGATCTACTGGAGGGGCATTGGGTCATCAGCGGGGGGGGGGGGGGGGGGGCACTGCCGTTTAAGAAATATTTTGACACAAAAAAAAAAAAAAAAAAAAAACGAAACACCTTTTATTATTATAATTATTATTTATAATTATTATTTGCGAATTTCCCCACCACTTTTTGCCAGGGTCGATGTTCGCGGCACGGATGTACCAATACAAATAAATAAAACATATCCGTTACCTAGCAGAGCATTCATTTGTTAAATAAGAGGCGATATAGCACGCTGAAATGTGTTGTTTTTTAAATCAAGTGATCAAAGTGCTCGGTGACTCGATCTGTGGTGCTGAAGTGTTCTCTTGTGGCTCGCGCTGCCACAATAAACATCTTCACACGGACGCGCGCTTGATCTGTTGCGGCGAAATCTCTATTCGTACCGGTGAAATCCAAAGTAAAATGCACTCAAACATGTCCCTGCTTGACAACCACTGATAAACATAATCGGTTTTAATGATGGGGGAAAAAAATAATTATGCGAGTGTGGGTTAGAACCCAAAATCTCTTGCACGCCAGTCTAAGGTTTTACCACTGGACCACTACAGCAATTACACTGAAAAGTTGGATTGGATGTATCTATTTCTTCATGTGAAAATTCTTGGCACCAACATATTAGATCCACTTAGACAACAAATTAAACACAATGTACTATTTAAATAGATTGCTAAACATTTGGTATTGTATAGCCTACATCTGATTTATGATTTAGAAACTGTGGTAGGAGGGGCATCAATGAGCGCTAGGGGGGGCATGGCCCTCGAATGCCCCACCATAGCGCCGACCCTGAATTGCCCCTTGTGAGATTAATAAAGGTGATAAAAAAGTAAATAGTCTCACTTTTAGTTACATCTTAACTATTATAATATTTCGAATGGCAAAAACATGAACTTTTGGAACCATTGGCTTTACTTTTTCAATCAGCTGTCAATTCAGCGCGAGGGCAGTAGCATAGAGCATTAGTACCTCAGCTCCACCCGGAATAAAGTTGGTACTAGGTTAGCTCAATACCTCAAGTCCATAAGTTTGTTCAGTTCAAAACCAATTTTTTTAACCACATTATTATTTTTATAATTACACTAAATTAGCATGTTGAATTAACAGCACTATTTTTTATCATACACAATCCTTTCCTGATCACAGCAGTCAACGAAGCTAATTAAACTTTAAAAAAGTATACACCATCATTGTATAGATAAACTGCTCCGTTAGTGGCTAAGGTCAGTTTATAGACCAAGTAGCAGCTACACAAAATGAATGATACTCCTCACCCAAGCCTCTCCTAATGTGAGTAGTGTTTGGCTGGTCATGTAGTTTTATAAGCATTTCATGTTAGTTCATTCCATGTCGTATGGAATTATTTTTGTGCCGATAAAAATGAACGTAACTTTTTAAGAAACTAATGAAAATATAAATTGAAACAATAAAATATCTTTGAAACTGAAAAAGAATTAATCGCAAGCAATTTCTTTGACTTTGTTTTTAATACACTGCATGTTTTGCTAACTATTCCTCATATTTCTTTTACTGATCTAAACTTACAAATGCGCTTCCAGAGTTTTCATTTACGCTTCTGAAGTTTTTGTTTACACTTCTGAAGTTTTCGTTTATGCCTCTGAAGTTTTTGTTTATGCTCCCTGAGTTTTCGTTCGCTGTTCTGACACAAATCTCTCGTGGGGGTGGGGCTAATAGCAGTGTGTTCTCATTGGCTACTGAGTTTTTGATTGACAGCTTCTTGACCTGGAAGTGAAGACGTCAGTGTTGTGTTTACTTGTGTGGATGTGAGCGTCTGTAAGCGCAGCTTTCTATTTAATTTTAGTTATATTAAGTTATGTTTGTTTTTTTAATTTTATGTGTATTTACCTTCTGCGGCTACTACTTTGTCAACAGAAGCTTTTAGGTGCGCAAGAGATCAGTCTATTCAGGTGTAATTGTACATCAAATTAGGCCCACTGTATATGCCTACTTAAAATATTGTGTCCAACGTTTTAGGAGAATATTTGTTTATTCCTGATGATTCGTTTGCATGTTAGGCTCTGATTAGGTTGTGCTATTACAATATAAAGAGAATAGCCTACTAGTATATACGTGTGTGTGATATATTCAGCCATCAAGAAAGTTTCACTTCAACCAGGTAATCAAGGTTGGCAACCATGGCCATCAGATTTGTCATTGTTACCATATGCATTTACATCATCAAAATGTATCACTTAAATAAGAGGAATTTAAACTATATGAAAATTACTATCGTGGCTTGCTGTCAGATGATACAGACCTCAAAGGGCATTTCATTACATATTTCACACAAAGAATATTTTTGTTGGCATTTTTTTTAATCAAGCTGATAATTTTATTTATTTAATTTAGTTAATATTATCTTCTAACATTTAAAAATTACAATATTTGAACAATCACCAACAGGTTCAATTATGACTTATAAAATCAGTTAAATGACTTAATAAAAAGTTAAATGAATTAATAAAAAAATAAATAAAAAATCAAATAAATTTACATTCTTTATTGTCACTACAGCATATACACAAGTATCAAAGTGAAAGTCTTGGATGCAGTTATGTTGTGACAGGAAAGACCAGAATCCACAAAACATTAACTGCACACATGTAATGCACTGTATTCTCATAATACAGTATACATACAAAATGCATAATTACAAAGATTTTTAAGGAAATAATCCATCTCTGTGAGTCCATATAACACAAGTGGATTGTAACCCGTGTATGACAGTTGGTCGGAAGTGATTTTTAATAGTTAAAACAGTTTACATTATTAGTATGTTTCTTATCTTATTGTTTCACTTCAGAAGGCATTGATTCATCCACTGAGGTCGCATGGACATCACGGTCACTGTGTGTGGTTTTTAAACCATCTTTAGGACTTGCAGAGATGGATTACTTTCCTTAAAATCTTAATTCGTATTTATTCTGTTGGTATGCTAATCCGTGCTCTAGAGCTCCAAAGAAATGAAAATATTTGCTATTTTATAATATTAAAATAAAATACCTCAGGTGTCTGAAGATCAGGATCGCGGTCATTCAAAGGTGATATGTCTGAACAAAGTAATATTATTGTCTGATGGAGACAGTTGATCTCTAGCCTGACTACGTCAGACTTCCTACTTCCGCTAATTTCATTTCGCTCCTGTAGTGAGTCTGAGATAGCGGCCTATCTTTCAGTTTTCCACCGGCCTGAAAACAGCCGGCCAATCAGCGAACAGAGGGCGGGCTGAGAGCCGTGACGTAGACGCTAAGCGCCGAGTTTTAGAGAAATCGATAACCGAAACAACCGCAGAAATGGGAAACAAGACACGGGATGCAATTCGCTCTGTTAAGTCGTTTACAGCCATGTTCACTCCGGTATTTTGCTCGCATCATCAGTGTTTACAGCTAGGACCGGCGCCTGCACTTCTGCCGCTCTAGGCAAAATACAATTTTGCTGCCCCTCTATTTGCAACGTATACCAGCAAAAACCAGCATGCTTGGCCATTATGTAGCTTGCACAACGCGCATACACTTTTGATTCTTTCATCAATACAGATGCAGTCGTTTTTATTTTTGCAAATCATTATAACAAGGAAAAATATTAACACTTCAAGCTTAGGCATTTAGGCTACCCAATTTTTTCAGGCTAATTGTAGTAATGATGGATCAGACCTGTTTGGCCATAACTATATGCATAACTAAAAGGACATAACTTAACTTACCCCCATTCAACGTCAGTTCTGGAGGTCTATATAGTCAAGTCAAGTCACATTTATTTATATAGCGCTTTTCACAATAAAGATTGTATCAAAGCAGCTTCACAGTGATAACATGAAAGTAGTACAACACAGATCAATAATATTGTTAAATATTAAATATCCCCAACTAGGCAAGCCAAAAGCAAGGCAACAGTGGCAAGGAACCAAAACTCCATCAGATTGGATGGAGAAAAAAACCTTGGGAGAACCCAGGCTCAGTCGGGGGCCAGTTCTCCTCTGGCTAACATTCATATTGTTTATATATAAATATTAAATATAAATATTGTTTATATATAAAACGGCGCCATAACATATCGCCGGCGTTGAGTCGTCTCTTCACAGGCGTTGGTCTTCTCATCACAGGCGTTGGGGCATCTGAAATCCAGGTGAGAGGCTGGATACAAAACTGGACCTGACGAACGCCATTTTTCTCGGGACAAGCGTCCCAAGATAAGAGCAGAAAGGCAGATGGGAAATAATTAGCATAGCTGATGTTCATAATGATTTCCATTATTCGGGGTCGGTGTTAGAAAACCACTATCTCACAAACTCTCCGCAACCCAACCATATGCGCCGACCCGTTTGACTAAGGCTGTCGAGCCCCACTGTCGCGGCAATGCGTTTCAGTGGCAAACGGTTCCGTATGGCATAACAGAGGACTAAAAGGTAAGCATTATGTGAATGCTTGACTAAAGAGATGCGTCTTTAATCTATTTTTAAACTGTGTCCGTGAGTCAGAGTGAGTCAGGGCCATTACTAAATATTTACCTTTGAGTCATGCACCATTTATCATCTGTAATACTATTGTGTAACCAGTAGATGGTTTTACATTTGGATATATATTTATTATTAAAGACTATTAAAAATTCAACATTTTTCTCCAAATTTTTTTTTCATTATTATTACTCAAATATGGATACAGAAAAAGCATTTTGTTGCATTTTGCAGAATAAATATTGCGCCCAGGGTTTTACTTCAAAACAATTGAGTGATTACATATTATGATTAGAGACGTGGAAAGTGGTCAAGTCTTGTCTCCTCTTTTAAAAACTGCATCGCAAATTAATCAGCAATTGTAACACAGTCTCATCCCAAGACGTCATATAACTGATGTTTTGGGACGTCTTTTGACCATACATCAACATCCGCCGTTTTAGGGTACCCTTTAACATCAGTTACATGACGATCCTGGGACGTCATATAACTGACGCTTTACCTTTAACGTCAGTTAGGTGACTGGGTAGGTTTAGGGGTAGGTTTAGGTCTGGGGTAGGGTATATATCCGATAACGTCATCTAACCGACGTTAAAGGGTACCCTAAAACGGCGGATGTTGACGTATGGTCAAAAGACGTCCCGAGACATTGTCCCGAGACATTATAGTCTTTCAGGCCCTTCTAAAAAAGAAAAGTGGAAAAAAAATAAACACAGAGCTCCTCTGACCCTTATTTCTGAATGCATTATTGTCTCGCAAGATCTGATGCGATATTTTGGCTGTCGTGGACGGTCATTTTAATAATGCAAATGAGGGGCGCGTTGATTGGGGGCAGGGCTTAACACCACAGGTAACTTCAGCATATCATTCCAAAATAACATCATGGCGCAAGTTGTGAATGAACCCGAACTGGCCGTGACCTATGGAATTCAACCATATATATATATGTTTGAGCCAGACTCTGAACCAGAGCTGGAAACAGAAGATATTGAGTCAATGGAAGGACGTCTATATCAATCATTTTGACGGAGACACATTAACATCAATAAGGAGCTAAAACGTTTGTTGCTATTTTCTCCCACATAAGTTTACCTTTTATTTAATGTAGATTACATTAACGGAGATGTAGTCTACTTTTTTTTTAGCTTACAGTGGTTATAGAGATCAACGTTTGCTATCATGTGTTGTTTTGTTTTGCGTTTCACGTTCACGCACTTCTAATAACTTACTGTGTTTACTCAGCTCTTACGGTGATTTTCTGAAGTAAAACTGACGCTTCAACTTTTGTGTGATGTACAATAAACTTTATTAAACTCATCAGTATGTTTGATCATCGGACCTGGTCCGAAACAGCACTTGTAGGCTATTAATAAATAATGGATACATACAAGCAGATGACAAATACGTTATAATAACCGTAATTAAACTGCTAAACTATACCTGTTCCATCCCTATACAGCACTCTGACTCTGTAGACATTATTGTCCGACTCGAAATGAACGTTGTAAAGGATTCCCGTGTAAAATGTTTACCTAACCTAACATTGAGCCAGTTAATAGGGTTGTTGGAACAGCGTCATTAAAAATGAATTTCATGCACTGGTCCCTGGTAGTTTGGTCCGTTTTTGGTAGAGAAAACACATTTGAATGTTGATTCTGGCAGTCAACCACAGAGCAACTCACGTGTGCACTACATTTCTGCATCTTTCTTCACTGAATATGAGGGGGAGAGGGACAGCGCGGGCTTCCTGCAGTATATGTCTGCGGTGTCCATATATGGTGTATCCTGCCCCGTCTTGACGTCAAGTCGGGGGAGAAATTAAAATCTCGTATTTGAGTGCGCGTGCACGTGGGCTGGTTTACGAACCCTGGGGTAAACAAACGCTTCACTTTTGAATATCGGCTTCCCGGCCAATGTATAATCGTTAGGCAATCTTAACACACATTGATTCTCGTGGAAAAGTGAAAATTGCAGGTTATGACTCCTTTAAATTGGGCAGTGATTGACAGCGCTCTGGTCCAATGGCATCGGTCATTGTCTGATACAGTACATTTTGTACTGTAGGCTACAGTACAGATACTGTACAGTACTCTAGCCTAATGTTGTTTGGGGTGGCAGGGGGAAAATATGATCCAATCAAAGAAAATATGATCTAATTGAAGACTTTATCTACGTAACGTTAGATAAACAAGGCATGTAATGATTGGGCTAACTTACCAATTAAATCAAGATGACACTGCTGTATAATGTTATGGGCTCTCACTGAGCTCTAATATGCCTCTCCACCTGAAAAAGCAAGAACTGTTATAATTAGTATTAATTAATTAATTAGTTTAGTATTAATTAATAAAAAAAAATTCAGACTTGAGTACGCTATGAGTAGTTTAGATCAGTAAAAGAAATATGAGGAATAGTTAGCAAAACATGCAGTGTATTAAAAACAAATAAAAAAATTGCTTGCGATTCATTCATTTTCAGTTTCAAAGATATTTTATTCAGTTTCAATTTATATTTTCATTAGTTTCTTGAAAAGTTACGTTCATTTTTATCGTCACAAAAATAATTCCATAATGTACTACTTTTTTTAACAGACTGTAGCGATAAGTGCAACATTTAGGTATGTTAAATTTTTTCTTGTTAAAAAATGTTCAACCCTTTTCTAAATATGAACACTTTGTTTTTGTGTCTTTCAGATGAACATTTTTGACAAAAACAAAGATGGCAGATTGGATCTTAATGACCTGGCTAGGTGATGTGTGTTTAATGATTGCAGTTTTGTGTACATGTGAAGCTTTTTAGGCATTGGTATTGAGTGAGTATGGATGTTTGTGTTGTTGAAAGAGAGAGGCAATGGCCAAAGCACCGTGTTGTGGAAATTCTTTTATCAACACATTAAACAACAGTTGAAGAGCAAATGAAGATCTCGAAAGTTATAAGTGTTAGTATTTATTTCTTTAGAGTTTATATACCCAAAAGATCAACCTCCTAGGTGTACCTCCTCGTCGTCTTATCTTTGGACTAAGGCCCCTGAGTTCTATGCATCTCCACAGTCAGCACATATGTCACTTAAGAAACAACACCTAACCAAACATGTCTTGTTCTTGATGCACTCAAAGTTATCTATTGCTAAGAAAGACAGACCATTCTGTCTTTTTGTACTGTCCTATTGACCTCTTTGCAAAGCGGACACTATTGAACTATTTACAAAGGAGATGATGATGCATCTTGCAACTTCACAAACCACTCAATTAGATATATGTTTCAAGATATACAAAGAAAATAAATTTTCTATTACATTCCACTCTTTTTTCATATCTTGAAAATAAAAAAACAATCCAGAAAATTTCCTTTCATAAAAGTAATCATAATACAAAAATAAGAAAGAAAAATGAATGTAAAATAAAATTAAGAAGAAAGAAATGAAAGGAAACACCACATAATTTGATATTCTTCCATCGTCATAGTTTGCTGGTCTGACTTTTCTCATAACATTTTCATTAGTCAAATTCATGAGCATTTACTTCCACACCCTCCAAAATTTCATCAACATAATTTCCACGTCCATCGGGTTGTTGCATGTTCTACATGTTGTCATTGTTACATATTCACCCCCCAGGTCTATTTCCATTAGCCTATTTGTTGCAATTCTGGAAACCATCGATTTGGTACAAGCAACCACACATGGAATTGCAGTCAATGTTATTAGACTTATACCTAGTACAGGAGCAACTACAGATATTAACCATCTCGACCAGCATTCCATGAACCACTCATCCAGAAAATTTAAAGCATCTTCAGTCTCGTTAGCTAGTTTTAAAACATGCCATGCTAACCCATTAATCTTTAACAGATTCAAAGCAGTTCCTCACCCTGCTAAGAAAGACCATGCTGTCATTGCAACTCTACTAGTCCATGGATCCCATAGCTTTGTACCTTGGTACATCATAGGCATACTTTTTGACACCTCTCTTTTCTCCCTGTGGTTATCATTCAGTTGTTGTTTACCATCTGTCCTGTATATACTGGTACCTATGTCTAAAAGAGCTGGATAACAGCACCCAATCCAATCTTTGGGTAAAGAGTGATATGCGTTTTGTCCACATACCCACACTGTAGCAGCTGTGCTGTCATTAAACAAACTCTCAGTCAAAGAGCAATTAATACTTTTTCCCTCTATATCACATCCTTTATCCGTCAAGTCTATTTCCGTATGACAATAAGATTGTCCCAACTTTATCAGTCTCTTCTCATCTATTTCTTTCCCTCTTTTTCTACACACACACACACACACACACACACACACACACACACACACACACACACACACACACACACACACACACACACACACATATCTCCAACCTGTGGCTTCACTTCCAAAACATTCTTTTTCCCACCTGTGTAATGCTCCATTGGATTTGTACAGCCAACATCCTTTTCTGCACTACTTCCATTTTTCACTACCTCCGTCAGTCTCAATATTTCCCACATTCCACACGAAATTAGCCCCTTTAATTTGTTGAGGTGTTGGCTTTTAAACGGGTGTGCTTTCCAAGTTCTATCCATCTGTAGACACCACCAACATGATTCCTTTATCTCCAGTGATTGTCTCTGTAAAACACTCAACATACAGGCTTTGTTACCCCCACATTGTGCTCTAGCATGCAGAACTGTCCTATCTTTATGATTCAAATCAAATTGTTGTTTTAACCATTTTCTTCTTCTTCTTCTTCTATGCTTTTGCTATTCAGCACTGGGCCAAATTTCCCTTGCTCAAACGGCTGATCAATCATTGATATAGTAAGTGGGACATATGTGCCTTTCCCTGAAGTCCACCACACAAAATATCTACCTCCATAAACATCCTTCCAGCCACATGGTTCCTTACAGAAATACATAGTTTTACCCCACTCTTTAATAGCTTCTTCCTGTGCATCTCCCGATGCTGTGATGGGGTCACAGACTATTGTAAGTTTTGATCCTTTCCCTTTTACCATACCCAATTGGATGCCGTCCTGTCCGACTACCTGGAGGCACCCACTAATTAAGAGGATAACATTTAGTAACATATTGCCACCTGGCATTAATTGTTAAACTGCCAAAAATTGTTCTTGTGTAAATGCAAATGTCCCAGTTGGTCTGTAGATGTGAGATCTGAGTCCTGGTTGAGTGGTTATGCTAAGAAATGTCACTCCGACTCCTTCACCGTCGACTGAATAAAGTTCTTTTGCATGTGTTCACACCACCCCTAGTATGCTTGGGTCGTTTAAACACAATCCTTCATCCTTGGGCCAGTGGCTATAGTGCTGGATTGAAAAATCAGCCACTGAACAGGCCCAAAATAATTGCTTTGAATACCCGGATTCTCGGGCTGTGTGGGGAATGGCTCTCCTGTTAATGGCTCCGGCACTTTCCGACAGTGCGTTCCATGGATCCATGGCACCTTCTCCCCGACCTTCACGGCAGTGTGAATGACCAGTAGCACCTGGTATGGCCCTTGCCACCTCTTTTGTCTCCAGTGCTTCCTTCTAAAGTCCTTGATGACCACAAAATCCCCTGGACGGATGGACTGCAGAGGTCCGTCTGCCACCTCCGGAACAGTTGCCTTTACCTGTCTAGATATATCACAGAAAACCTTATCTAGTTCAACACAATAATTCAACATATCTTTTTCACACAAAGCAGTGTCAGGCAATGTTCTTTGATCGTGTGGTTCCCAGCCCATGTGTGGCGGTCTTCCAAAAAGGATTTCAAATGGGGAGAGATTTACCCTCCCTCTGTGTCTCATTCGCATGTATGTGAGTGCTATGGGCAATGCTTTTGTCCATTTTGAAAACATGTCTACTGCGACCACACAGTATTTCTTCCCTTTACTTGGTGTTAATTCAGTGTAGTCAATCATGACGTGACTAAAAGGTTTGTCTGGGCTGGGATGCCCCACTAGTTTCATTGCCTGACCCTTACCCACATTGTTTGTTGCACAAATCATGCACCTGCTGCAATACTCCTGGGCCACTGTGGAAAAATCTTTTTTAAACCAGTTATTTTGCATACATTTCAGCATCTTCGCTTTTGACGAATGGTCTAATCCATGCGTCAACCAAGCATAAGCTGAAAAGAAATGTTTAGTTAAACATGGTTGGCATCAGGTCCTCTCCAGATACCTGGAATGTGACATTGCAACAGGGCAACACCTTCTGGCAGGTGTAATGACTCTAAACTTCGTTTCAGTGCTTCGTTATAAATTGTTGGACTTTCGCAAAAACCTTTGGCACAATCGTGTGAATGTATATGGTTTACCATTGAAATTGAAAGCGAACCAAAACTGAGAGTCTTTATCAACTGGTACACTGAAGAAGGCATTTGAAATATCTACCACAGTGTAACAGACTGTCTTTGGCGGAATTTGAGACAGTATCGTTGTGATAAGGTTCAAGGAGGGTGATGGAAGAAGACAAAGGGGTCGGCGAATAGTGGAGCTTGTGTGCTTTATTTCACTCAGACTTTTCACGGCGCCTCAGCGCTCTTCACAATAAACTCAAAATAAACCACAACTGCAGATCAAAACTCTCTCCGCTGTACGCAGCTTCCTCAGGTTTCCCGGCAACAGACTCGTCCCGCTGATCACAGCTTTTCTCAGTCACGGCCGTGGATATACTCCGAATGTCTTTGCACAGCTTTGCACACCGTCACACACAAGCTCCAAGATCTCTCTCCCTGAAGCGTCCGACTGGCCCGCTTAAATACTCTCCCAACGCCAATCACTGGAATTACAGACAGGTGTTTATCATTTGAACTTGACCCGCTTACTCCCCGCTCGACTCCTCCCCCGCTCTCCCGCTGCAGACAGCGCTATCCCACGCCCCCCATACCACATACCCCCACCGCCCGACTCAGGCCGGGGAGCCGTCCGGCCTGCAGCCTCCCCCCCCCCCTCCGGGAGAGAAAGTCAGCCACAGCCATCTGTGCCCCCGGCCTGTGGATCACCTTGAATTTGAAAGGTTGTAATGCCAGATACCAACGGGTGATCCGCGCGTTGGCATCCTTCATGCGGTGGAGCCACTGCAGGGGAGCGTGGTCGGTACAGAGGGTGAACTCCCGACCCAGGAGATAATAGCGGAGAGTGAGGACGGCCCATTTGATGGCTAACGCCTCTTTCTCAATGGTGCTGTACATCGTCTCCCTCTTAGAGAGCTTACGACTGATGTACAGCACCGGCCGCTCCTCGCCCTCTATCTCCTGGGTCAGGACCGCCCCCAGTCCTCTGTCCGACGCGTCTGTCTGCAGAGAAAAGGGAAGAGAAAAATTAGGAGCCTGTAAAAGCGGGCCGCCACACAGAGCTGCTTTTATCTGGGTAAAAGCCTGCTGACACTGCTCCGTCCACTGGACAGTATCTGGCGCCCCCTTTTTAGTTAGATCAGTCAGCGGGCTAGCAAGGTCCGAATAATCAGGCACAAATCTCCTATAATATCCTGCCAGCCCCAGGAACTGTCTAACCTCCTTTTTGGTCTTGGGTCTCGGACAGGTCGCAATCGCTGCCGTCTTATCAATTTGGGGACGCACCTGCCCGTGGCCCAAGTGGAAGCCCAGATACCTGACCTCCACGCGCCCAATCGCACACTTCTTCGGGTTGGCCGTGAGCCCCGCCCTCCTCAGCGACTTGAGGACCGCTCGCAAATGCTGCATATGCCGCGGCCAATCGTTACTATAGATGATAATATCATCCAAGTACGCCGCAGCATATGCCGCATGCGGCCGTAGAATCCGGTCCATCAAGCGCTGGAAGGTGGCAGGTGCCCCGAACAAACCGAACGGAAGGGTGACGAATTGGTGTAATCCAAACGGCGTCGTGAAAGCAGTCTTTTCTTTGGACATTGGAGATAAGGGGATCTGCCAATATCCCTTCGTTAAATCCAGTGTCGAATAAAAACGAGCCGTGCCTAGCCGATCAAGTAACTCGTCAACCCTTGGCATTGGATATGCATCGAACTTCGATACAGCATTCACCTTGCGGTAATCCACACAGAACCGGACTGTGCCGTCGGTTTTGGGCACCAAAACTATCGGGCTCGCCCAGTCACTGTTGGATTCCTCTATTACTCCCATATCCAGCATCGCCGCTAATTCATCCTGAACTACCTTTTTCTTGTGTTCGGGTAATCTATACGGCCGGCTGCGAACCACCACGCCCGGCTTCGTCTCAACGTGGTGCTGTATGAGATTCGTTCGGCCAGGGAGGGGCGAGAACACATCTGCGAATTCCGCTTGTAACTGTTGAATGTCAGCGATCTGGGTCGGCGAGAGGTGTTCTCCACAAGCGGCCAGAGGGAAGGATTGCACTTTTACATTCGCCTCTGGCCCGAGATCCTCCTCCCCACTCACCACCGTCGCCAGCATCGCTGACTCCACCTCATTCCATCTTTTAAGGAGGTTGAGGTGGTATGTTTGATGCGCTCCCCCCCTATCTGAACGAACGATTTCATAGTTAAGATCATTAACTCGCCGTGTAACCACAAACGGTCCTTGCCACTTTGCGAGTAATTTCGAGCTGGATGTGGGAAGCAATACGAGCACTTTATCTCCCGGTGCAAATTTCCGTAGTTTAGCCCCCCTGTTGTACAGCCGACGTTGCCTATCCTGCGCCTGCAACAAATTCTCCATGGAGAGCCGCCCCAAAGTGTGGAGTTTTGTTCGCAGGTCCAGGACGTATTGAATTTCATTTTTACTATTAGAAGGTCCGTCCTCCCAAACCTCTCTAAGCACATCTAATACCCCGCGGGGCTGACGCCCATAGAGAAGCTCGAAGGGGGAAAACCCCGTGGAGGCTTGCGGGACCTCCCGTACAGCGAACAAGAGGGGTTCTAACCACTTATCCCAATTTTTGGCGTCTTCCCGCACGAACTTACGAATCATGGATTTTAACGTGCGATTAAATCGTTCCACCAAACCGTCCGTTTGTGGGTGATAGACGCTGGTGCGAATCGATTTAATGCCCAATAACTCATACAGTTCGCGCAAGGTCCGTGACATAAACGCCGTGCCCTGGTCGGTGAGAATCTCTTTCGGGATTCCCACCCGGGAGATTAATTAAACAGCGCACTCGCAACACTTTTAGCCGAGATATTGCGAAGAGGCACTGCCTCCGGGTATCGCGTTGCATAATCCACCAGGACCAATGCAAAGCGATGCCCCCGTGCTGATCGCTCTAATGGCCCGATGAGGTCCATCCCAATTCGTTCGAAGGGGACCTCGACTAACGGTAATGGGCACAATGGTGCTTTATTATGGGCCGGAGGGTTCACTAATTGACATTCATGACAAGACGCGCACCACCTGCGCACATTCTCATGAATGCCCGGCCAAAAGAATCGGGTCATTAAACGATTTAACGTGGCTGCCTGCCCGAGGTGTCCAGCCATCGGATTAGAATGAGCCGCCTGGAAAAGCATTTCCCGACGGCTTTTAGGAACTAACAACTGGGTTGTATCTTGCTTTGTCTGGATGTCCTGAGTCACCCGATACAACCTATCTTTAATCATGGCAAAATACGGGTACGTGAGCGGCTTATCTGGCCGCACCGGCTGTCCGTCAATGACCTGGACCCGTTCAAACGCGTTTTTTAGCGTATCATCTCGGGACTGTTCCAGAGGAAAATCATCACGGACCGAAAAGATGGGTATTTCGGCCCCGCTCCGTTCCTCTGGGCCAGCCGCCGATGGTCCCGGGACAGCCTCGCCGGCCTGAACAGTCGCCCCCCCCCCGGTGACGTTGGTTTTGCCCAGGAGCACCCGCGCACAAACACGCCAATAATGATTGAAACCCCGGCCAATTAGTTCCCAGAATCAGCGGGTGCCGGAGGTGCGGATTAACTGCCACCTCCACACTATGTTTTTGTCCCCTAAATTGGATCATAACTGGCACGACGGGATACCCCATCACCTCGCCGTGCACACACCGCACCATAACCTCGCGGCTCTTATCCAATGCCCCAGGCTGAATCAAACTTTGGTGGATGGAGGTCTGGTTACAACCTGAATCCACCAAAGCTTGATACGTACCCCCCTCGATACTTACAGGTATCTGATACAGCCCAGTCTGATCGGGGGCGGCCTGTGGCGCATAGGGGACCCGAATAAAGGTGTCCACCTCCATCAGTGGACACCTATCAATAAAGTGCCCCGGGTCCCCACAACGCCAACAAGCCGGCCCAGGCCTCCCTGCCACTCCGGCGGCGGGAAACGGGTCAAGGGATTGGCGAGGGGAGAGTGCGGGGCCAGAGGACTGGGGGACGCTCCCAGTTGGGATTCCACTTCGAGGCGGAGGGCGGGGCGCCGGGACCGCCTCGGCGCTGGGTCCGGACCTCCAGCGGGGTGCTGGTCGCGGGGGAACTCCTCCTCGGGACCTGGGAGCGGGGACAGGGCGAGAGAGAGAGGGAGTGGGGAGAGAGAGGGAGAGAGAAGATGGTTGGGGCTCGCCGACCCCCGGGCACGCCACCAGCTGGTCCTCCGCCAACGTGATGGCCTGGTCCAGCGACGTCGGCCGTGGCACTGGACCCACTGCGCGGTCTTCTTTGGCAGCTTCGCGATGAACTGCTCCAGCACCACCAGCTCGATGACTCCGTTGACGTCGCGTCCCTCGGCCACCAGCCATTTGCGGCAGGCGTCCCGGAGCTGCTGCGCGAAGACGAAGGGCCGGCTGATCTCCCCCAGCTCTAGGGACCGGAACCGCTGGCGGCTTTGCTCCGGAGACCGACCGACCCGCTGTAGAATGGCGCGTTTAAGGTCCTGGTAGACCAGGAGGTTACTGACGGGCAGGTGTTGGGCGGCGAGCTGCGCCTCCCCGGACAGCAGTGGGATGAGGCGCAGCGGCCAGTCAGTTTCCGGCCATTTCCCGGCCACGGCCGACCTCTCGAAGAGGTCCAAGAAGGCCTCCGGATCGTCCAGCGGACCCATCTTGTGCAGCATGGGGGCCGCAGCCGGGAGCCGGACCCCCTGGTCCACCCAGCTCCGGAACTGCTCGCGGGCCGCCTGTTGTTCCTGGAGGAGCGTGTCGAATCGTCGTTCCTGCCGCTCCTCCATCTTCAACAGGGCTGCCTGGTGTTGTTGATGCAAGCCCGCGAGTCCCTGGATGATCTCCGCAAACGGCGAAGACAGAGGATTCCTGGCGGCGGCTGCTTCTGTCATCCCGGGTTTCGGCACCAGTGTGATAAGGTTCAAGGAGGGTGATGGAAGAAGACAAAGGGGTCGGCGAATAGTGGAGCTTGTGTGCTTTATTTCACTCAGACTTTTCACGGCGCCTCAGCGCTCTTCACAATAAACTCAAAATAAACCACAACTGCAGATCAAAACTCTCTCCGCTGTACGCAGCTTCCTCAGGTTTCCCGGCAACAGACTCGTCCCGCTGATCACAGCTTTTCTCAGTCACGGCCGTGGATATACTCCGAATGTCTTTGCACAGCTTTGCACACCGTCACACACAAGCTCCAAGATCTCTCTCCCTGAAGCGTCCGACTGGCCCGCTTAAATACTCTCCCAACGCCAATCACTGGAATTACAGACAGGTGTTTATCATTTGAACTTGACCCGCTTACTCCCCGCTCGACTCCTCCCCCGCTCTCCCGCTGCAGACAGCGCTATCCCACGCCCCCCATACCACAATCGTATATGAATTTGGCAGGATCGGAGCTCTGGCCTTTTGAATTTTTTTTTTTTTTTTAGGAAAAACACCTTCTGACAGGTGAATCTGGACACGGCACAATCACGCCCCTTTCCAGTAATGAATTAAATACAGGGGTGATACCATCAATAGCCTCTTGTTTTAGAGCATATTCAATTATCTTAGGTCTGTAATCAATTTTTGGAGTGATCTTAACAGTGAAGGGGTGGTCAAAATCCCTTGCCTCTTCAGCATATTTATATCATAATATCCTCTTGAATGATTTTGTATTTCTTTTATAAAATCGATAATTAAGTAAAATCATTGTTACTTAATCATTTATTGACATAAATGTATTCTTTGTGCTTTTGCTTGTGAAATCATATACTAAATGCATGCTGATGTACATGCACAAGTCACCAGCTTCTTTTAGGTGCACAAGGCCATTTGTCTCTTTCTCTGGTCTCAGGAGAAAGGTTTATGGATCATAAAGGCGTCATGAACACATATGTCCAACACATATGATACTTCTCTGTACCGATGGTCAAGCTATATTGAGCATTGCTATATTGAACTTTAATTGTTGTATTAAAATGTATTCTTTCTATTATATTTGCTTTCTGAGAATCTGTTTTTCTCCCAAACGAGTGAATGTTTTACCATTATGTTTTGGTACACTTAACTGATAATAAGACGCTCAGACTCTCTTCAGCCTTGATGGGAGCTCCTATTTGCTAGTGTCCTAGGTGAATGCAGTAACAGTGAAAATAATAGGGAAATAGGGATTTGGTTTATGTTTGAGTGTTAAAACATAAAGGGGTCATTGAAGCCAACAGTTTAAGGCACCATTTCTTTGTTGAAGTCTTACTCCAGTTAAACTAAAGTTTAGTGGTAGTCTTCTTGGTTGCAGGTTAAGCAACCACTGCCATTATTGGAGATTGAATGAGTTGTTGTTCTGGACACACTGGCGCCAGCAACCCAAATCTATGACCTGGAAGGTCATGACGTGCCTCATCGATGGAGATATGTTTCGTCTATCTGTATATGTGTGGAAAATTACTGTGTATCTATATCTTAGCCAATGAGAATCATTCAACGTGTAAGCAATGACGTAGCTTAGACCTTGAAAATGGTATAACTGCTGTGATTGTTGTAACTGGAAGGGGGGCGGCCTACGAAGTCCTGAGTGAGTCTTGAAGCTGACTTCTGCTGATGAAATGGCAAACTATGTTCAGTAAAACTTTCTTTAATTTTTATAATTCTGACTCCGGGTCTTCATTCTTCATATCTGGTTCTGGGTCCTTAAACTGTTAACCCCTAACAACAGGGTCGCACCCTTTAATCAGACCTACATCGTATTTGTCACGTGCCCAGAGTCCCTGTGGAACTGCTTCTACTGTAATCCCTCGGGAATAGACATTTCTTCATTCTTTATCATTGCAAAGTCACACAACACTTCAACTGTCCTAAATCCCTTAATGTGTTTACTTAATGACTGTTTGTAAAACCCTGTACTCCTGGACTGCCACACATTTTTATCAGTGGTCAGAAACCAATCTGTTAATGAGTCACAGTGTTTCACAAACGGCCCCAAATCTTCCCACTTTGTGTGGCTTTGCAAGGGAGATGTGTGGGACGGCCCCCACCACATCATAAAGCACTAGCTGCCTATCAGTCAATTCAATCCTTTACAGCACACAACTTGACCAAAATAGCACCGAGGACTGCAGTTCCTCAATTTCTATTTTAGTTCATTTTACAGCAAAAATTTCATCTGGCTCATTGCTGATATGACATGTACAATGCAAATTACTTTCTTCCATGAAATCATGGTCAGCAGGCATCCTATTTGTGGCTTTTGTTTTTAAACCACTTTGAGGAGTGCTCCATTCAAACACATACAATATTTCAGCAGGCATTTGTATCATAGTCATATCAGCAGTGAGGCCATTGTCATCACAATACAAGTTCATCTTCAATTTACACATTAAATCTCTACCCAGCAGATTACATGGGCAAGTTTTTGTCAAAAGAAAAGCATGCGCAAATGAGTGATCACCAATCTGACAAGACAAATCTGCAGTATATGGTTCCCTCACCAGATGCCCTGTGGCACTCCTGGAGGTTGCCCATTTACCAGATAATACAGTTAAATCAGGCAATTCAGTATGTTTAACTAAAGAGTTTGTTGCTCCAAAATCTTATAAAAACTTAACTTTTCTGCCCTCAACTTTTACTTCAATCATTGGTAGTTTTGTGAATGCTTTATACATTTGATCATTGTTTGCAAGCAAGATTTCTTCGTTGTAGGAAGCAGAAAGAGAAATAAGATCAGACATAGTTACCACCTGGGAGTCAGACCTCTCACCGTCGCTCCCCTCCCCCTCTCAATCTCCTTGCTTATTTGGTTGTGGAGGTTTCTGAAATCCTCGTGGTTGAAATTCCACTTGATTCAGAGGATGTGGACAGTCATTTTTCCAGTGTCCCTTTTGTCTGCAATTAAAACAGACTTCAGGGTCGTAAAGGACCGTGTTACCCATTCCTCGTCCTCTTCCTCTTTTACCTCCATCTCCTCCTCCTCTTGGATGATTTTCCATCATCAAACCTCCCATTTTCAGCAGAGCAAGTTGAGTGTCTTTTTCAGTCTTTTTCTGCTTATTCTTGGTTTGATCTTTCAGAAGCTGTTGTTGATGGTTTGCGTGTCATTGGATTTCTTCCAGGCGCGCTTGATGGTGGCCCACACAAGATATTTTGACCCTTTTTCCTATTTCAGGGTCCAGGCTATCCAGAAAAAAACAGTTTTTAAGTATTCTTCATACGTACTTATGCCAGTTGGGACCGCAGCCCCCCCGGCTGGTGGACTTGGTTCGGTCAAACCACTGCACCGGTCAAATACTGCTTTCAGTCTTTGAAAAAAAATCTTCGGTGTCTTTCTGCTTACATGCTCTGATCTTGTTGGTGTGGACGTGCGCTGGAAAAACTGTTTCAAGTGTGGTTTTTAGCTTGTTGACTTTGTTCACATAGATAGAGTTGGTCTCGTCTTCCCAGATTGGGTTCACCAGACATGCGTCTGTGGGCCAACGGCCAGTCATTTTTGACAATTTGATAGGACCATGTTTCAGCTTCAAAAGTCTTATCAGTTCATCAATGGTGGGTCTAAATTCTTTGCAGAATGCTTCAATCTCCTCACCCAGCTGTTTTCCTCCTGCATCCAGGTCAGACAGATGGCAGGCTGCTTCTTTGATATCTGCCTGTGTCCATGGTCTGTGGATCAGAATTGGACCTTCGTGTCCTGCAACTTCGATCATAGGTGCTCTGATCATCATCTCGTCGTACTTTTCATCTTCCTCCTCCAACGTGTTATAGTCATCCTCCGCATTCAGGATCAGGAATCTCCTTCCTGAATCATCTCTTGTCAATGATCTGGTTTGAGGACCTTGAAATCCTCTACCTTGACTTGCCTTTGGTGTTTTGTTCTGGAGTCCTCTCTTGGGTGGTGATTCAAGTTTTCTAGCTGGAGGAGTGTAGGCAGGAGGAGCAGAGGGGAGTGTAGCTGGAGCTGTCAGGTCTGGATAGGCAGATGTTGACCTGTCTTCTTCTTTTTCATTTTTGTCAGGGTCTTGTTCTCCAGCCGCTCCTGGCTGTTCTTGCGGTTGTGGTTGGAAGGGGGAGTGGGGAGCCGGATAGTGGTCATTCTCAGCCAGGTGGTTTTTCATACATCTCATTTCCTCGGAAGAAAAAGAAACAGAATTTAGAAAAGTTTTCCTGGCTTCTTCTGACTTTGCATCTTTACTATATGCACTTCCTAATGGTGCTAATGCTGCATTTATTTGTCTTCTTTGTCTGTTAATTGCCTCATTTAACCATAAATCTATAATTTGACACTCAAGGTCATAATTATCTTTTTCTTTTCTTTTTGGACTTGCTTTTGTCCAATTTTCTTTGTTCTTTTGCAGATGGTTTACACTCAAACCCCCATTAAACCCATATTTTTCAATTATCTGTGGTATCCTTTTTTTTTTTTTTTTTTTTTGGTCATAGAACTAAAGTTTCCTTTCGAGAAATTCACTGTCTCCAACAACTCTTTACTTTTACAACTACCCATTTTTTTTTTAATTTACACTAATTAGACTTTTTTTTCAGATGACTTACTGAAAATTTCCCGCGTCGTCACTCATGCTGCCAGTAGTCCGTCACCACTGGTCTTTCCTTTGAGACTTTCCCCGCGTCGTCACACACGCGCCTGCCAATAATCGTCACTATTGGACTTTATTGAGACTCCAACGTCTCACTGACTCTTTGGGGAAATGTGCACGTCTCACTGACTATTTTGGAATATCTTTTTAGTGTAAAAATTTTTTTTCTCACCATGCTTTTTGCAGCGTGATTTCTTTTAATCGTAATCGCGTCCACCTAGACCTTCCGTGGTGTTCACAATTCTCCCGTCCCTCAAAGTTGGGGGTTTGGAGCCATAGACTTTTTGTCTTTGGGATGATCAGTCAATTGATTCTTCCACGGAGGTCATCAGTTTTGCGATCGCATCCTCGTCGCCATATTGTTGTGGAAATTCTTTTATCAACACATTAAACAACAGTTGAAGAGCAAATGAAGATCTCGAAAGTTATAAGTGTTAGTATTTATTTCTTGCAAGAAAGGCAGTTCACACACAGACAGAGTCTGATATGAGAAGGGCAAATGTCTTCTCATTTTACAGAGTTTATATACCCAAAAGATCAACCTCCTAGGTGTACCTCCTCCTCGTCTTATCTTTGGACTAAGGCCCCTGAGTTCTATGCATCTCCACAGTCAGCACATATGTCACTTAAGAAACAACACCTAACCAAACATGTCTTGTTCTTGATGCACTCAAAGTTATCTATTGCTAAGAAAGACAGACAGACCATTCTGTCTTTTTGTACTGTCCTATTGACCTCTTTGCAAAGCGGACACTATTGAACTATTTACAAAGGAGATGATGATGCATCTTGCACCTTCAAAAACCACTCAATCAGATATATGTTTCAAGATATACAAATAAAATACATTTTCTATTACAACCGTTAGTGTAATTTGGGCCCAAAGCTTAAGGGGCGTTGTTGAATGACGAGTGGCAAGACAAGAGGTTCGTTCAACAACGTATAACTTTACTGGAGGAGACAGTTTTTACATGCAAGCATAACTTCATCACCGTAATCCATACCCGCGCATGCGTAGAAAGGGAAACTCTTACAATCTAGTCTGTTGGAATTTAAAGCTACAGAGCACTCTGTTCTACATCCTCCTTCTTTAACTGTGACAGACATTCGTAAACGAAAAGTTCCTTATGAAGTTCCTTACATTGTTAGTTAACTTAAAGCCTTTATCTTTATAAACAACACATTTAACAGATTATAATTTGAACATTCTGTTACTAAATAACTGAACTATTCCCTCTGTCTTTTCCTTCATTCTATGTACTTAGGGTTTGGTTTGCAAAGGCGACCTGCTCTGGTCACATATGGAACTGCGGGAAGAATTCTTGTTGAATATTCATTCAGTGGCTTCTTCTCAGCTCCTTGTGGGGTGCATTGTTCTTTTACTTCACTTGAAGTGGGGTATTTGTGCTTGGATTCAACAGAGGGGGTCTGGACAAAGGGAAATGACATATCGCTATGCTCAAACCGTTGTGGTTGTGACTCCGCGACAGGAAGGATATGTTTTCGGTTTCGTCTGTATTCTTTTCCTTCTGTCTCCACAAGATATGACCTTGGTTCATCACAGAGCTGTTTGACAAGTCCGATTCTGTCATGGCCTTTAGAAGTTGCAAGTCTCACTATCTCACCTTTTATGAGTGGCCGGAGAGCTCTGCTGGACTTGTCGTAGTATGTCTTTTGACAGTGTCTCTTCTTTGAGAGTTGAGTCTTGACAGCAACGTTGTCCTTTAAGGCTGGCACCAGAATGGACTTGCTTATTGGCAGAGTTGTCCGCGTCTGCCTCGACATTAATCTCTCCGCTGGTGAACCCAGTGTCTCATTGCGTGGAATGTTTCTGAGATTGAGCAAGTTTTGAAACACATCCCTTTTAGATTTCTCCATTAGATTTTTTGCACTTAGCACTGCCCTCTCGGCTAGCCCATTAGCTTGTGGATACTCAGGGCTACTGGTAGTGTGTTTAAAATCCCAGGCAGCAGCAAATTCTTTAAACCGTTGGCTTGAAAATTGGGTACCATTGTCTGAAAAGACGTTGTGCGGACTCCCATGAACTGCAAAGTGCCTTTTGAGTTTTGTAATCACTGTACTGGAGGACAGGTCACGAAGCAGTTCAATTTCGAACCATCCTGAATAGGAGTCGACAAGTACGAGATAGTGTTGGCCTTTCCACTCAAAGATATCTGTAGCCACACTTGACCACGGAAGTTCAGGGATGTCGTGTAAGTGAAGAGGCTCTTTTTGTTGATGGGGCCTCATACTGTTACAGACGGAGCAAGACAGTACCTCCTTTTCAATGTCCTTGGTTAGAGACGGCCAGAACACGATGCCTCGAGCCCTGCGTTTGGTTGCATCAAGACCAGGGTGACCTCTGTGGATTATTGTGATATACTCGCTGCGCAGTGATTCTGGGACGACTGTTCTTGGCCCCTTCATGAGCACATCTTCCTCAACTGTGAGCTCATCCCTGAACGGAAAATACTCCCGAATTTCTGCTGGCAGCTTTGATTGGCTAGAGGGCCATCCTGACTTGATAACACTGCAGACCCGTTGAAAGATCGGATCTTGTGCTGTGTGAGTTTGAAGTTCTTTCAGTCTGTAAGACGAGATGTGTTGAATTGACATGACCTCGAAGTCAGCTCTGTCATCAGTGTGTTCGTCTGGTGAGTTTCTGGGGGAACGTGACAATGTGTCGGCAAGGAACATGTGTTTTCCTTTCTTGTATGTGATTATGAAGTTGTATTTCTGCAATCTTAGCATCATTCGTTGCAGCCTTGCTGGAGCTGTGTGGATAGGCTTGTTAAGGATGGTTACCAATGGCTGGTGGTCCGTTTCAATGTGAATTTGTTTACCATATATGTAATCATTGAATTTGGTACATGCGAATACCACAGCCAGAAGCTCCTTTTCAATTTGTGCGTAACGCACTTCTGTTTGCGTCAGAGTTCGAGAGGCGTATGCGACAGGTGCATTCTCTTGAAGACTGGGAGGCATCACAGGTGAGTGTGACAGGTTTCTGGACGTCATAGTATTTCAAGGTAGGTGGACTTGAAATCCTGTGTTTCAGTTCTTCGAAAGCATCCTGATGCTGTTTAAACCAGCACCACTCTGTGTTTTTACAAGTTAGCTCACGCAGGGGTGCAGCCAGCTCACTGAGGTTTGGTATGAATTTTCCTAAATAGTTGATCATACCCAGGAAGAGCTGCAATGCTGTAACATTGTCTGGCGGCAGCATTTCTGTGATTACTTTTGTTTTAGCAGGGTCAGGTTGTAGTCCCTTGCTTGTGAAAATATGTCCGACATAGCTCACCTCACTTAGGCGGAATTTGCACCTCTGAAAATTCAGTCTCAAGTTCACTTCACGAGCACGGTCTAACACTTTCTTCAAATTTGCATCGTGTTCCTGCTCGCCATTGCCCCCCACAATGATGTCATCAACTATGACTGCGCACGGGTAGCCAGCAAAGATTTGTTCCATAGCCCGCTGAAAGACCTCGCTGGCTGAATTAATGCCAAAGGGCATCCGGAGAAATCTGAATCTTCCAAATGGCGTACTGAAAGTAGTCAGTAGGGAAGACTTATGATCCAGTGAAATCTGCCAGAATGAGATTTTGGCGTCTAGTACTGAGAATCAGGGCCTGAAATTAACACCCGACCACCCGCCAAATGCGGGTGAATTTTGCTATTGGCGGGTAACACTGTCAATCTACCTGCCACATTGGCGGGTAGCCAATGAGAATTGAGTGATTCATTAGGATTTTTACATTTCAACGAAGTCCGCTATTGCGGTGGACTTTAGCTAAAATGTGGCAGCACATTACTGGGGTAAAGAGGCCAGCTGAAACAAAACAAACAGCCAACAAAAAGATGAGGATGAGAAAAAGAAAAGTAAAGAAGACATTTTAATACAAAGTGAACAATCGGCGGCAATGGCAAGGTTCGTGAGCGGCTGATTTATGACAGCGACTGTTGTTTCGTAACGTTCATGCGATCAGAAAGAAGATGAGGCTCTTTTTCTGACTATGTGTGCGAGTATGAAACTGTTGATGAGATGGGATGAGATAATGTAACGCGTCGCTGTTGTAGGTTACAGTACAATGACAGTTGCACAGATGTGTGTGCGTGTGCAACTGTGCATGTTGGGAGTTGGGGACCCGGTGAGAAAATGTCCGGTACCCGTAATTTTCAAGTAATAACATTATTAATTTAGTTCATATTTAAACCGGTTCCCTGAACGCTGTAACTAAAAGCTGTTAAGAGTAAGACCTGTAGCTGCTACGTGACTAAATCGCCATCAAACACAGCCGCGTGTGATTTGTTTACGAGCTGCGGTAGGTCCATCTGTTGAGTATACTATGTTTTGTGTGTGTCTGTCAAAATCAATGAATAAAAGATTTTTTTTTAAATGTATGTTATTAAGAGTTATTATTACTTGACAGCACTAAAATGTGTGTTCTTACAAGTTAAAGAACAATATTGTGAAATTCCCGTTTTTTTTTTTTTTTTTTTTTTTTTTTTTTTACGTTTATGAGGCAAAAAAAAATGGCTGGTAAAAAGTCTCTGTGGCGGGTGAATTTTTAAATCCACCTGCCACAGTGGCCGGTGGCCGAAAAAATTAACTTCAGGCCCTGCTGAGAATACAGTAGAGTTTGGCATCTGCGCTGCCACTTCTTCCACTGTGCGCATGGGGTGATGTGGACGTTTTAGATACTTGTTTAGGTCCCTAGGGTCTATGCACAGTCTTATTTCATCTGAGTTTTTCTTGTGAGTGGCCACCATAGATGACACCCAATCGGTTGGGTATGACACCGATAGTGACCATTCTTTCCAACTCTGCTTTTACCTTGTGTTGCATAGCTGCAGGAATTCTTAGTGCTGGACGAACAACAGGTTGAGCTTCTTTGTCCAGTTTCATGCAGTATGTTACAGGAAGCCTTCCTATTTCATCTAGGAAAAGATCTGCATATTCTTTGTTAAACCCCTGGGCAAAAGTTGAGCTCTCTTTTAGACTGACCTGGTGCACTGCGTTGTTGAGGGATATGAGGCCCATACGAAGACAGTCATGAAGGCCAAGCAATGGCTGTACATTTTTTTCCACCACGTAGAACTGCAGAGAATAGTTCTGGCCACTCAGGTTGCATGATAACACAGTTGAGCCCGCTGTCTGAATCTCCTCTCCACCATAAGCAACAAGCTTCACATGGCTTGACAGCTGAAGATTCTCTTCTTGCTTTACTTGTGCAAATGTTTGCATTGACATGATGTTGCATGAGGCTCCCGTGTCGATCTTTAGTTCGAGAGGCTTTCCATTGGTTTGAACTGTGCATGATATTGCGGTTCCCATTCAGGGAACGAGACGCTGCGTGTAACTGCTATGGGAACGCCCCTGCGTGATGAGTCATGAAGCACGTATGAAATCAGTCCAATGGCGAGACGGAACGTCATAGGCGGGGTGACGTATCGACCAGGAAACTATAAAGCACACTAAAAACACAAGCGCAACAGCTTCTGAGTCTTCAGCAAGCGCTCTATGTATGAAATCCTTTTGTCTGTCCAAAAAGTATTGTGAAAATATATTATGGCGAGCAAACAGCAGCAGTTCAGAAAGTGTGTTCATCCCTGCCCTCGCTACATCACGGGTGGGGATACACGCGATCTGTGTGTTGTCTGTATGGGAGTGCAGCATGCACAGTCAGCTCTCGAGGGGGCTGGCTGTGAGCATTGCGAGCGTCTGCCCATGAAGACGCTCCGCTCACACCGGGCACTCTTCGAGGACTTACTTTGTTTGCCTAAATTGATCGTTTTGTGGTGAACAATTCATACAAGTCAATCCACACAAAAACATTTTTTGGCTTCGTAATCTTTAATCAAATTTTGAAAATGCCCCTCCCCTCTGCATTGGAGGACCTTGCCCGATGACGTAGGCTTTACGGTTTGGGTGTCTCCTTAACATCCATAACCACGCCCCTCCAACTGACAGCTGCTGTGTTTGCGAGCGCCGAGCGAGCATTGATTGACAGCGTGTGTAAACTTGCATCATCCTCCAATTCAGAATGAAAGACCCATTTTTCTAGATCCAATCAGGTGCTAGTTGGAAAAAAAAGCCACGCCCACTATTTTGCCTCATTTAGTATTCCGTTTCTCTGGGAAATACGCCACAACACTGGAGAAAAGTCGTCTGCAACTTCCGGTTCATGGGGACTTTAAGAGGCACTGTACTTAAAGGGGTGATGAACTGAGAAATCAAAATTTCCTTGAGCTTTTGACATCTAAGAGGTCATCATATTATAAGATCCTGTAAGTTTCAGAACTGAAAACGTCCTAATTAGTCCAATAAAAGCTTTTATTGACACCAGGCTATGGAAACGACTCGTTTTTTAAAGTGCTATGACGTCAAAGAGGATAAAACACCACCCCCGCGGAAGAAGATCAATGCCTACTTCAAGACGCCCGTTAGCCCCGTCCACCAATTCGTGCATTACACGCATAGCTAAATAACATAGACCTAGCTTGTGATGACAAACCAGATCCAGGTCGTGGAAGAAGACAAGTCGCTGCATATCCTTCTTCTGGATTCCAAAAGACTGCATGGATGAACTTTATTTTTAATGACGTTCCAGCTGATGAGGGTAAAACATTGTCTGTCTGTTCACTTCAATTCACTGAGGATTGTTTTGTAAACAAGACTGGATTTGCAGACCAAAAGGATTAAATAACTGTGCTGTGCCGTCTATATTGGATCTGACAGGAATGGTGCAACACACAGACTCTGGGTCGAACATGTATGGGCGAATCATTCCAGTTGCCATTTTACAACATTAGACGTTTTCAAAACAATTTCCCCCACGTACACCAACGAGGTGAGTTGAAACTCATTATAATATGCAAAACGTTATCCACTCACAGCAGTGGATACTTCCAAGTCTTCAGTGCGAGACGCCCATAAAAACCAAGCGTTTTTGATCTAGGCTCAAAACTAGGGTAGAAAATAGCCTATTACTTATTCATTTTGATGTTTTTGAATGCAAAAACCAAGCGAACGTCATAAGTTGACCTCAGACCACAATATAATAAAATTTAAAAAACAGTTCATGACCCGTTTAATTTGTTGTGGTCCTTCTTGTCCAACAGGAAATTCTTTGTAAATATAGGGAATCACTCTTCCACCATAGCACAGGTTAGATGTGGTGTCCCTCAGGGTTCAACATACCGTTGCTGTTCTCTCTGTACATTCTACCTATAGGTTCTATATTTAGAAGATTTGGAGTATCTTATCATTGCTATGTCGATGACACGCAGCTGTACATACCACTTAAACGTGATAAGTTTCCCCTCAATCACCTGACGGATTGCCTTCAAGAATTGAAAACATGGCTCAATAAGAACTTTCTCCACTTGAACGATGATAAAACTCAAATAGTCTTGTTTGGACCAACTGAGAAAAGTGACCTGAGCAATGTTGACTTGGGTTCGCTCACCTTCGGCAAAGAACCTAGGTTTTATATTGGATAGTGGTCTAAACTTAAACAAAAAGGCAGAGCCAGGCAGAGCCAGTGCCTGTTCCTGAGCCTGAGGCAGAGCCAGTGCCTGTTCCTGAGCCGGAGGCAGAGCCAGTGCCTGTTCCAGAGCTGGAGCACATGTCGGTTCCGGACCCAGTGTTTGTGTCTGTGTTTGTGTCTGTCCTTGTGACTGTTTCTGTTCTAGTGTTTGTTCCTGGGCCGGTGTCTGTTCCTGAGGCGGTGTCTGTTCTCGAGCCGGTGTCTGGTCCTGAGAGGGCTTCACCGCCCTGGCCACCTGAGGGGTCTGTGAAGTGGTTTATGTCTTTTTAAATAACTTCACAGAGATCTCTAATGCCAGAAATATTAGACTTTATTCACAAACAAAGCCGAGCAACTTCTGCAGCATAGTTGCTCTAACGCTCTGGCCTGCTGGCCCTCCGGCCCTCCGGCCCTCCGGCCCTATTGCGCTCTCGAATCTTTTGTGTTCAGAGTTATATACATACATCCTCTTCCATATAAGGTCAGACATCCTATAGATAGTTTTAAAAATACATTGTACCATGTGACATACTGAAATAGTATTCTGGTGTATCAGCATTGGGCTTCTAAATGTCAGACCCAAAGTTTCAGGAACTAAATGTGGTTTCTTATATAGCTAAGTAACTTGTTTTCTAAATAATAAAATCTTCTACATTCCCTCCTCTGGGGCTTATTTAAGCCCCACTCTAAAATCCTTTCCAGAGTGTAGTTTCAAAATCCAGCCCCCTCAGTTATGCTACCTAGTGACTCAACTGAGTCACCCATTCTCCTTTCCAATGACTAGATTATGCCACCACACTCCTGGAGGAGCACTCGAGCCAAACATCTTCTTCCATACATTTTATTTCTTTTAGTTGTCTTTCTTTTCTTTTTCTTTTTTGTTAATGGAAAAAGTAAAAGACTCGAGTTCTCCCTAACAAGACAAACATTAAACATTATTATAAGCATAAGCGTGTACTTTTGCTCGGCCTTGTCTGTGGATGTCGCAGTTATTTAGTGTACGTCAAACATAAAAGTCTCTTATACTGTTAAAAGTTTTCCTTGTAGCGTAGACTTTCTCTTCGACCCAGACACTTTGCGTATCGTAGAGGGTCACCACTGGGGAGAGGGCAGGCCAGTACTTACACCCAGGGTCTGGCTCATCAATCATCTGTTTCGTCCTCAATTGAGGTACTTGAATCCTTATCCAATGCTTGTAAAATCCCATTGGTATCTTGGTAATACCTTGGCTGTCCTCTAGACTTATTTTCCCATTTCCTTGACATTTTAGCACCTCCATTTGTTTAACTGTAGTTTTTGGCAACCGATGATCTTAATATGCAAAGTACACAACAGAATAATAACCCATTTTCAAAATTTTACCTCAAAAAACATTCCTAATTGAGCAAACCATAATTTTCCCAGCTTTACATTAAGTTTTCCACTAAACCTCTGCTCTTAAGGTTTTCTCCCACTTAATTGTTATTGCTGAATTTTCCCTGCACAATACTATTTAGTATATTATTTATTTATATATATATTATTTTGTAGCACTGATCTCCAAAAATAAGTCATTCTACTTTTTCACATAAATGTTTTTTTCCTAATGCAGACAAAGCATTATAATAAATCTTTGCTTATTATAATAGTCTAATTGATTCATTATGCATTTTGGTTTTGCATGATCCATATGACTTAATTAGAAAAATAACTCTAGCAAACAACTTTTTGCACTCTTACATATACCTTATATGTAGATTTATTTTTTCTGTATATCTAACACTCTAAGGTTTTTATTTTTATTTTAACCATTTAAACCATTAGCATTATAACTTTTTATTATTAAAACTTCCTTGTGTTCGTATGCAACTTATTTTTAATCTTCAATACTTCTGTTCAGCTAATTCATTATCTGACCTTATTTCTGATAGACTTCCAATCTTACTTCTCTGTTAGAGATTTAATTTCTGTTCCTGTCCCTCCTCTGTTGATTTCATTGTTTTTACCCATCCATATCTTGTGTTTAATAGCCTTTCTGATACTGACTTATGGCCTATTTTTGTCGCTGTTCTTTTTCTTAACTTTGTTTTTGCCACAAATTTCACAAAACATGCCTTTCATTTTAAAATGACTGCCTTTAATTTTAACTTATTTTAATTTCAATTTCTGTTCTGGCTTAATTTGAATTTCCTTATTCTTAATTAGTTAATCTTACCTTACTATTTCTGCCTTAATTTAAATTTCCTTATCCTTTCTTAATTAGTAATTTAAATTTCCTTATCCTTAATTAATTTTCTTACCTATCCTTAATTAATTTTCTTACCTTACTCCCCCCTTTGCGCACTGGTTTAATACCATTGCGCATTGTTGGTTCAATAATCTATGCTTCATGTGAATGCCAAATATTTATTTTTTACCCCCCTCTGGTGCAATTTAGATTGTTTTAGGAGGATCTGTTTGTTATTGGTTTGATGTAATTTTATAATTAGTCAATATATCAATTCGTAATCTTATTAATTAAATTAATTTTGTATACCCTTTGTCTAAATTAATTTTGTATACCCTTGTATTGCCCAATTGTATACCAACTAAGATTTATTTTAAAAGTTCTTTTTAGTTCTAATTTTTCCTTCATGAATTATCTTAATTCCCGCTTTACCCTATCGATGTAACGTACGGACAGAGACGGTCGGATCCATGTGCAGCACTTTATTACAACAAGCAGACATGAGAACTGGCAAACACTTAAACAAAGGGGCAATCCAGAAACTCGTGGTCTAAACAGGCAATGGTCGAGGCAGGCAGCACAGGTTCGATAGCAGTCCAGGAAACAGGCAAGGGTCAAGAGTCCAGGGAAACACGGAGACACAGAACAGGGAATAACGCTCGGAATTGTACGCTTACAGGGTAACAGGACTTCGCAAGGGACACAGGGAAAACTCAGGCTTAAATAAGGAACTCAATAACCAATAATGAAACACAGCTGAACATAATGAAACACAAAGAGTCCATGGGGAAACAAACATGGGGAGAGGGTGCCCTCTAGTGGCTCTCGAGGGCACCACGGCTGCTGATCGTCACATAACCCCCCCTCTAAGGAGCGGCTTCCAGACGCTCCTAAGAGCTCCGGGGGGAGGTCAACGGGGGCTGGGATGGAGGGCCAGGCCCATGGAGAGGCAGGAGGCCAGGCACATGGAGAGGCCTGGGGCCGTGGAGCGTGGGTGACCAGGAAGGAGCAGGACGTGATGGCGGCCAGGGCGGAGCAGACACAGGCGAGGTCCATGACAGCCTCGCCTCCATGGCCCTCACGGACTCAGAGCTCCATGTCAGGATCACCTCCATGGCCCCCACAGAGTACCTACTGCCCCCCCCAAAAAATACTTGGGAAATTCCCGGGAGGAACCTCTGGGTGGTGAACGGGTACAGGAAAGGCCTCCCGGAGCTTGAAGGGTGCAGGCAGAGCGAGGCGCAGAGGCGGGGCCGGCAGAGCGAGGCGCAGAGGCGGGGCCGGCAGAGCGAGGCGCAGAGGCGGGGCTGGCAGAGCGAGGCGCAGAGGCGGGGCCGGCAGAGCGAGGCGCAGAGGCGGGGCCGGCAGAGCGAGGCGCAGAGGCGGGGCCGGCAGAGCGAGGCGCAGAGGCGCGTTCACCGGGGCCTGGCGAACCGAACGAGTCCTCCTTCTCCTCCTCCTGCGGCGGCGCGTCACTGGGCTGGACACACTCGCTGGGCTGGACAACTCACTCACTTGAACTGGAGATGCAGCGCTCACTTGAAGAGGAGATGCAGCGCTCACTTGAAGAGGAGATTCAGCGCTCACTTGAAGAGGAGATTCAGCGCTCACTTGAAGAGGAGATTCAGCGCTCACTTGAAGAGGAGATTCAGCGCTCACTTGAAGAGGAGATTCAATTACTTGAACTAAAGACTCACTGGACAGACTAAATTCAACACTGGACACACTTGATTCACTCGGCTCAGCACTTGACTCACTTGACTCGGCACTCGATTCACTCAGCTCGCTATTTGACTCACTTGATTCACTCAGCTCGGCACTTGACTCACTCGAGTCGGCTGGCACGCGCTCAAACTCCGGTTCGACCCGCGACACCTCCGCTGTCTTAGAAACAGCACTTTTAACAGGGCCAGTGCGGGATACGGGCTCGAGGGGTCCGACATGATGAGTGGTTTTGGCAGGAACGATATGCTCAGAAGCTCCTCTGACGGTCCTTAAGGGAGGATCAAACAGTTTAGCGAGCTGAGGCTTATGCGGCGTGCGGAGTGAGTGAGAGAAATCCGCCGCATACGAACCTCCCCGGCGCAGGGAAAAGAGCAGTTCCTCGAGACCCTCCTTTTCTGCGGGGAGTTCAAAAGCCTTTCTGAACAGGGCGGTAAACACGTCGAAAGGAGGAAACGACATCCGACCTGGTTCCCAAAACGTGCCTGCCCACTCCAGAGCCTTTCCAGTCAACAGTGAGCAGATGAAAGAAACGCGGTCGGTATCCGAGGCGTATAACTGGGGCTGATGTTTCATATATAAACTGCACTGCTGAAGAAATCCTTCACACGCTTCAGGTGAGCCATTAAACTTCTCGGGAAACGGCGTACTGGAATTACTGCATGCGGTACTCACACAGGGTTGCGGTGGAACAGGTGCAGCGGGAGCTTGGGCTTGATTAGTGCTTGTGCTCTGCGGAGACCATGACTGCACGGAGCTTGCTAGTTCCTCGAGGAGAGAAGTTAGTCTCGCCAGCTGAGAACTATGAGAGGCTAGCATTGAAGCTCGGGTCTTGACCACGGCGGATAGATGCTGAAAGTCTGCTGGATCCTCGTTTGGCGAAGTCTTCTGTAACGTACGGACAGAGACGGTCGGATCCATGTGCAGCACTTTATTACAACAAGCAGACATGAGAACTGGCAAACACTTAAACAAAGGGGCAATCCAGAAACTCGTGGTCTAAACAGGCAATGGTCGAGGCAGGCAGCACAGGTTCGAGAGCAGTCCAGGAAACAGGCAAGGGTCAAGAGTCCAGGGAAACACGGAGACACAGAACAGGGAATAACGCTCGGAATTGTACGCTTACAGGGTAACAGGACTTCGCAAGGGACACAGGGAAAACTCAGGCTTAAATAAGGAACTCAATAACCAATAATGAAACACAGCTGAACATAATGAAACACAAAGAGTCCATGGGGAAACAAACATGGGGAGAGGGTGCCCTCTAGTGGCTCTCGAGGGCACCACGGCTGCTGATCGTCACAATCGATTTCTTAAATTAATCTTTATCATTATTCTAGTTTCTTTTCTTAATTTTGCATTATCATTGTTTTTACGTTACTTTGATATATTTTTCTCTTCAATCATTTTTTGTTCTGGTGGGGTTATTATTAAGTTAGTACTGAATCTATTCAAGGGCTGAACCTTCAGTCACAGGATAGTTTGGTTGATGTTGACTGTTGTTTGAGCTTTTACTCATCTTTGTTGAGTCTCTCTTCTTTGAACAGCTCTTCTCATTCTTGCATTACTGGTCAAGTTTGTTGTCTTTTTACATTTATGATTTGCTTTTGTCAGCATGATCCCTCACTCCCTTTGTGGGGGGTTGCTGAAGTTGGTTAGTTTTTTTTTTAAGTTGAGAAGCATGGACTCAAATGTCACTCTGTTGATCACTTCTTCTGAAATTACAAAACGTATCAATGGTTCTTTTTGTTAGACTCGTCCTCTTCCCGTAATTAAGCTGCAGCTATCTGTGAATTAAAGCTTAATTATTTTTGTTAGTGACAACATCATGTGATTTCAATCATCTGCATATCTGTCCCATTGTCCTCCTTGGTGTTTCCTGTAGAAAGGTCATGTAGGCTGAGTGGTGTCCTGGCCCTTTCATAAACATCAGGACTTTAATCCATATATTCTCCTTGTTTTTTATATAGTTTGGCTTTTTAACATCATAATTGTAATTTCTTTCATTTCTTTCTTTTAATTTCTTTCATTTTTCTTATAATAAATTTATATTTTAATAAAATTCCAGTGTACTCTTACAATTAGTCAATTCAACTCAGTTATCTCTTTGTCTTGAGTTCTACTATCAGCACTATTTATTGGATATCTTGGACAACACTCAACCCACTTTGTTACAAGACAAAAGTTACCAGACAATATTTCATACTTTTGACAAAGATCAGCTCCTCTTAATATGCTGCAAATAAATTCAGTTGTGTTATGCTGCAAAGAAAGTCAGATATGTTATGCGCTGCGCAATTATGGGATTGGTTTTTCAATTTTTTTTCCATCTTTTTTCCTTTTTCTTTATCATTTTTTTCCTTTTTCCTTTTTCATTGCCACCATAGTTCCAACCAGGAAATTTAATCAAATTCATCCATATTCATTATTTTATTGGGCAGAATTTGCCCTGTGGGCCCACATTTTAAAGATTAAATACAGCTGTATTGTCAAAATACTTGTAACGGTTACCAGCTGGAGTGCCCTATTGAGCCTCCAGAGGGCACTCCAGATAAGACTATGTTTCACACAAACTACAGTTCCCAGAACTCACTGCCCGGACTCATCATCACTGATCACATTCACCTGTACCTCATTCACTATTGCATTCACCTGTCTCATCTTGTTAGTCTGGCTATCCAACAAAAAGCAGCTCTGGGAATTAAATCAATGATCGGACATAAAGTTGAAAGCTTCATTCCAGAAGAGAGAAATTGGATTAGAGGTGTAATATTTGGAATTCCTTTGGATGTTTCAGATGAGATGATCAAAAGAAACGTAAAAGGGGCAGCAGTTAAGGAGGTAAGAAGATTAAAATGTTTCAGAAATAATGAGAAAACGGACAGTCTGTCAATTATGCTGGTTTTTGATGAGGTCAAATTACCAGAAAGAGTTTCTTTGGGATATGTTAGTTATGCAGTCAGATTATACATCCCTCCTCCAGTAAGATGTTACAAATGCCAAAAATTTGGGCATGTGGCTGCTGTATGTAGAGGCAAACAAAGGTGTGCAAGATGTGGAGGCGACCATGAGTATGGTAAATGTGGACCAAGTAAAACACCAAAATGTTGTAATTGTGGGGGAGAGCACAGTGCAGCTTACGGAGGTTGTGAAGTAAGGAAAGATGCAATTAAGGTTCAAAATGTGAGAATGGAAGAAGGAATAACGTTTGCTCAAGCACTTAAAAAAGTAAAACAAGCCCCTAAAGTAATCATGGTAGAGGAATCCCCTGTTAGGGTACAACCACAACCAAGTAAGGTGCCAACACCAAGGGAAAATGAATTGATTGAAGACAAAGTCTCATTTTTGGCATTTGTAGCAGAAGTGGTGAATTGTTCAGCGCAGACTGAAAGTAGATCAGTAGGTTTAGGAAAATTGTAGATAAAAATGAATTTGAGGCTGTGGTAGTGGAAGTGTGGGAAAGAAATCAAAGTATTAGAGTGATTAACTTTTATAATCCATGTGACAAGCTAACGAAGGAAATGATGGAAAACATTGGAGGAATTGGGGATTTTAAAAGGGTGTGGTGTGGTGATTTTAATGCACACAGCACTTTATGGGGGAGTTCAAATACTGATTATAATGGCTGGATTATAGAAGATATGCTGGACTGGGGAGAGCTAGTATGCATTAATGACGGAAGCTACACAAGAGTTAATCTATCTAAATGCAAATATTCTGTATTAGATTTGACAATAGTATCAGAAAATCTAGCTTGTAAGTGTGATTGGAAAGTATTAAATGAAAGTACTATTGGTAGCGATCATTTTCCTGTTTGTAGTACAATTGGAGTAGAATTATTAAAAACAGGCTTGGAAAGAATTCCTAGGTGGAATTTTAAATCAGGGGATTGGGAGATGTATTTACAGATATGTCATGATAAATTGGTTGAAATGAATGATAATGACGATGAAAATATTGATGGTTTAAATTCAAAAATTAGTGAGGTTCTTAAGAGTACAGCAGAAGAAGTATTTGGTAGAAAGAAGGCATGTGTTAAGAGGAAAAGTGTTCCATGGTGGAATGAAGAATGCAATAAGGCAATTAAAGAAAGAAACAGAACGCTTAAAAAAGTAAGAAAATCTATGAGATATGATGACTTTATAGTATATAAAAAAGCTCAGGCAATTGTGAGGAGGGCTATCAGGGCAGCAAAAAGAAAGTACTGGAGAGAGTATTGCAATAATATTGGGGGAGATATTGGAATTAATGAGATTTGGAATATGATTAGAAAGATGGGAGGAAAACAAAGAAATAAAACTATTCCGACGATAATTTATAATGAGGAAGTAGTTATGACTGATAGCAGGAAAGCAGAGATTCTAGCACAAACTTTTGTGAAAGTACATAGTAATGAAAATATATCAAAGGACATGATGAAGTTAAGGGAACAGAGTATGAGGAAGAATCCACATGTATTGGAAGTTAAGGAGTCAACTGGAGAATCATTGGATTATGAATTAACTTTGTATGAGTTAAAAAGAGCAATTGAAGGGACCAAACAAACTTCTCCAGGTAGGGATGAGATATGCTACGAAATGTTTAAGCATTTATCAGATCAGTCATTAAATGTCATTTTAAGGTTTTATAATAAAGTATGGAATTCAGGAAAGCTTCCAATGGAATGGAAACACGGAGTAATTATACCAGTAGGGAAACCAGGAAAAGATCTTTCACAATCCAGTAATTATGGGCCTATTGCTCTAACTTCAAATGTATGTAAGATAATGGAGCGTATGGTAATGAATAGGCTAGTGTATGTTATCGAGAAGAGGGATATATTCTCCCCTTTCCAAAGTGGCTTTAGAAAGGGGAGAAATACTATGGATTCAGTGCTGTGTTTGGAAGCTGATATAAGAAAGGCTCAGATCAATAAAGAGGTTTTGGTAGGTGTTTTTATTGATGTAGAAAAGGCGTATGATATGTTGTGGAAGGAGGGACTTTTAATTAAGTTGGATATGATGGGAATTAAAGGCAAAATGTATAATTGGATTATGAACTTTCTGTTAAATAGAACTATTCAAGTCAGAGTGGGATGTGAGTATTCCCCGACTTATGAAATAGAGAATGGAACTCCGCAAGGAAGTGTCAGCAGTCCAATTTTGTTTAACTTAATGATCAATGACATATTTTCTCAGATAGAACCTGGGATAGGGAAATCTTTATATGCTGATGATGCTGCAATATGGAAAAGAGGTCGGAATGTCAAGTTTGTACAGGATAAGGTTCAAAATGCTGTAAAATCGATAGAAAACTGGGCTAATAAATGGGGCTTTAGGCTATCTATGGCAAAAACACAAGTAATTTGTTTTTCAAAAAAGAAGTTGAACCCTAGTATAAATATTAAAATGTATGGAGAAACATTAGAACAGACATCAGTTGTTAGGTTTTTAGGAGTATGGATGGACTCAAAATTAAATTTTAGAGTTCATATTCAGAATATAATAGATAAATGTAAAAAAGTGATAAATATAATGAGATGTCTAGCTGGAGCCGAATGGGGAGCAGATCGGCAATCGCTCAAAAGTATTTATATGGCACTAATTGGAGCAACTATAGATTACGGTAGCATTGTGTATAGTTCTGCCTCAAAAACTCAGCTTGTTAGGATTGAGACAATTCAGAATCAAGCATTAAGGATTTGTTGTGGAGCAATGAGATCATCACCAGTGTCATCACTGAATGTTGAGATGGGCGTAATGCCACTGGGAATGAGAAGGATTAAGTTAAGAATGAGATATTGGGCAAACATAAAGGGTCAATCAGAAAATCATCCAGTTAAAAATGTGTTAAGGGATTGTTGGGAATATAACTATAAAAATTTAACAAGTTTTGGATGGATCATTAATGAGGAAGCAAGAGAAATAGTTAAAGAGATTAATATTACTAACTGTGTGTTTTTGCCAGCAATTCCTCCATGGTTTCTTCCAATGCCTTCTATAGATATACAGTTACACAAAGACAAACATAATGAGAAGATTATTTTGGATAGCGTAAAGGTACAAGAATACATCGATCATATATATTATAGTGCTATCCAGATATATACTGATGGCTCAAAGGATCCACATTCTGGAAAAACATCTGCAGCAGTATTTATACCACAATTTAGAGTTAACATTTTAAAAAGAACATCAGATTACATTTCGGTATTTACATCAGAATTAATAGCAATTATATTAGCATTACAGTGGGTTGAAGAAATTCAGCCAAGCAGATCAGTTATATGCACAGACTCTTTATCGGCAATTGAAAGTATAGCAAGTGGTAATTCTACAGCTAGACAGGACTTAATTTATGAAATATTAAAAAGTTTGTTTAGAATCAAACAATTGAGAATCGTTATTAATTTTCTTTGGATACCAGCTCATATGGGGGTGGCAGGAAATGAGATAGTTTAGCAAAGCAGGCCTTAAAATTACAAGAAGTTGATATTAAAATTGCATTAAGTAAGACTGAGATAAAAAGTATAATAGCAAAGGAAATTAGGAAGAAATGGCAGAAGGAATGGGATAGTGGAAAAAAGGGTTGGCATCTATACAAAATTCAAGGAACAGTTGGTTCAGTAAGGAAAAATTTTGGTAATAGAAGGAGGGATGTTATAATTTCAAGAATGCGTATTGGCCATTGTTTAAATCAAAGTATGGCCAGGATTGGGAAACACCAGACTGGATATTGTGACAAATGCAGTTCAGGAAATATGGAAAGTGTAGAACATGTATTGTTGAAGTGTGAGGCGTATACGAGAGAAAGATTTAAATTATTACAAGAATTAAGAGAAATAGAAATTGAAGATTTGTCTATCAAAGCATTATTAGGGAATGGCCCAAAGCAATTTAAGATATATGAATTATTATTTCATTTTTTAAAGGATACTCATTTAATTAACAGTATTTAGGTCAGTACTACCATAACGTTATCCACACTCCAATCCAGTAGGTGGCGGGAATGCACCATTAAAGTTTGGTTTGCCAACTGCCATTAAACCTAAAAGAAGAAGAAGAAGTAGTCTGGCTATATATACCATGTTCATTCAGTCACTCACCGCGAAGTCTTGTTTTAGTGTTACACTGCAATTCTGAATGAGGTACAGGTGAATGTGATCAGTGATGATGAGTCCGGGCAGTGAGTTCTGGGAACTGTAGTTTGTGTGAAACATAGTCTTATCTGGAGTGCCCTCTGGAGGCTCAATAGGGCACTCCAGCTGGTAACCGTTACATAAAACAAAACAGGCAGGGACCAGAGGCAAGAGAGTAATCCAGGGAACAGGGCAAGATATCCAAAAACCAAGAGACAAGAAAACCGTTGAATGCTCAGAATTGCAGTGTAACACTAAAACAAGACTTCGCGGTGAGTGACTGAATGAACATGGTATATATAGCCAGACTAACAAGATGAGACAGGTGAATGCAATAGTGAATGAGGTACAGGTGAATGTGATCAGTGATGATGAGTCCGGGCAGTGAGTTCTGGGAACTGTAGTTTGTGTGAAACATAGTCTTATCTGGAGTGCCCTCTGGAGGCTCAATAGGGCACTCCAGCTGGTAACCGTTACAATACTGTAATTTATTTGCCTTAGTGTTTCTTCAAGCGCCATCTCTCACTCCTTTCACACTCAGTCATTCTCACACACACTGGCCAGCACATTCTTGCTCTTCAGCAGGTTGTGCTCTAAATGCGGCATCTTATAATTTTAAACACAAGGTAAGATCAGGTCAACACAACTATCTATGTTAAACACTACTGAGAAGTGTCAATGATCAAGGTTTAGTCTACACCATTTTTATAACCCTTTTTTCTTTTATAAGCTCTAATAGACTAAGTAATTTAGAATAATTGGCCTTTCAATTGTAATTTTTCAAATGCATTTTTTTCTTATTTGTTCTGATTTCTCCTATTCTTTTTGGTTTTTTCTCATGAGCTGCTTTAAGAATCAAATTTGAGATCTCTGCATAATATTGGATCCATGGCCAACAACATTTCCATCTCATTATCCCAGTATTGACAGCATTTGCGATTTCATATTTTTTTACTTTTGGAGTAATTTTTTCTCCAATCTATGTCTAGAAAATGACCAAAACACAATGGAGTGACCAGTATCATTGCTTTTCCAACAATAATAATAATTCTTTGACAGTTTTCCATATTTTAGTGTTTTTTTTTTCCCTACAAAAATCATTTTTCTCATGCTTTTAGCCATATAGTCGTTTCATTTAATGACCCTCACTATACCACATCCAGCCTCAGTTTGATCTATTTAGTGAGTTGAGCACCCACTTGTCTCTTTTAGTGTACTTTCTTTTTTTTTTATAGAGCTGGACTTAACCTACTGGAAAAGCAGAGAGGGTTAGTTTAGCAGAGAATATTAAGAAGTGCTTATGAGACCAGTGAATAATCGAATAAAGTTAATCTAATAATTAACCAAATTTGGAGCATTCTCTATAGAGTGATCATTGGAGTCGCCACACCTGTGTTGCCCGTGAGGGAAGGGTGTCAGTCAGTTTCTCTGTTTGCTTGTTTTTCTCAGTCTTTTAAATCTTCTTGGCTGTTTCTCTGCATGTGCCGTCCGCTGTCACTCAAAGGTCTTGTGTTGCAGACTGTAATATAGGCTCTCTTGTTTCTCTGCCTCTTCTGAGTTCAGGCTTTTGATAGATTTAGCCTCAGCTTTGCATGTCAGGATTTTCCTCTTTGTCCTCAGGAAAACGTCTCCAGTGAAATAGTGAAAGTTTCACCTTTTCCAGCATTAATCAGTCTTTCTCCATGTTGAATTTCCAGAAAGTGGTCATCTTCAGGAGGGAGCTGAACACTCCTCACCCTCTTCTCCTCTCTGCAGTTGTCTCTTTGACCTTTCACCTCTTCCATTGGACACTGAAACCATCTGAAAGTAGAACACTCAGAGAACTGCATGAATCAAATTTGTTCCTGAGCAATTAGCTCTTTTTCTTTTCCTAGTTCTTTTATATAATAATCACTGGTTGACAACAGCAGTTCTCCCATTCTGTTTTTAGTGAAGCAAGTTCTTCGTTGCAGGAAAAAGCAAGCCATTTCTTCTTTGCAATATGCAATAATCTAACTTTGATTATCTGAGTATAATCTAAATAATTTTCCCTATTATAAAATCAGCTTTTAATCTTTCCTAAATTTACATGCTGTGCTCAAAATAATCTCATATGGTGAATAAACTTTTCCTCACCCATTTTCAATAATCCCCTTTACTACAGTTCTAAGATTGCTGTAGTGTAAGTTATTTATGTATGTTGAAACTTGGTCACCCAATCCTGTTCACTTTTAGCAGACTGCAAGTTATTTTTTCTTAGCACAAACTTTATCTACAATGGAATACTTTTTTTCCAATTCGTCTTAAGGGATAATGAGATACAAATTTTAGACGTCTTCAGATTTAAGATATAATAAATTAAGCTCGTGCATTTATATTCATCTTTATCAATACATATATACATACATACATTTACACACACACACACACACACACACACACACACACACACACACACACACACACACATATATATATATATACATCATTATAATTATTAATTAAATATTTATTTTATAACTTTAGCTTATTTCATACTACACTACAATAATCTCCTAGGTTAATATTTTGAAACAATTGTTCTTTTTTACTATTTCCTTTACTTTTACTACATACACATCATTCAAACATTCCTTGTCCCCTATTTTTTAACCACAGGCACAGTCAAGCAGACACACAGGATCCCACAGACACACACACATTAAAAGCTACTCTGTACTCCACTCCCTATCAGTTTTACTCACTAAAAAAACTCTTTAAACTATAACACTTACTGACACAATGACAAACAACTTTAAAATTAACAACTTTAAAATGACAAACAACTTTACAACTTCCCCGAGCAGACCATTGCTAATCAATGCGGTAACCGGAAGCAAAATTTATCTATACCTTCCCCGAGCAGACCATTGCTAATCAATGCGGTAACCGGAAGCTAAATTTATCTATACCTTCCCCGAGCAGACCATTGCTAATCAATGCGGTAACCGGAAGCTTAATTTATCTATACCTTTTTTTAGCTACCCTGAGCAGACCATTGTTATACAATGCGGTAACCGGCAGCTGAACTTATCTGTACGCATGCTATCTAATTAACCTTAAGAAATACAGATAACCCTGATAACTTACAGTATCAGTAACCTAAAACTTTTTTTTAGCTACCCTGAGCAGACCATTGTTATACAATGCGGTAACCGGCAGCTGAACTTATCTGTATGCATGCAAATACAGATACCACTGATAACCTAATCAGTAACCTTATCAGTATATATTCCCTTTTTAGTACCAAATTAATACCAATATTTATATAATCTGCATCAGACTACACAAATACTTTTATATCCCCGAGGCCTTCTTATTAGACTACATGCAATCATTTCTGGAATGAGAGATCCCCTTTCAAATTTTGTCTTAGTTCTTTGAATTTAAAGAAGCTTATTTTAAATGTCTTACCGCAACAAGCATGTCTGGGTGAACTACACAAACTTTTTTAAGCAAAAACTGCTTACCTCGTGGCCACTTTTAGTTTGTGTCGTTCATCCAGCAAAGCTCGCCGCAGTTCAACATCAGTTCCTGAAAGTGTCCCATCTGGGGTGCCATTTGAAGTGGTTTCTGTCTTTTTAAATAACTTCACAGAGATCTCTAATGCCAGAAATATTAGACTTTATTCACAAACAAAGCCGAGCAACTTCTGCAGCATAGTTGCTCTAACGCTCTGGCCTGCTGGCCCTACGGCCCTATTGCGCTCTCGAATCTTTTGTGTTCAGAGTTATATACATACATCCTCTTCCATATAAGGTCAGACATCCTATAGATAGTTTTAAAAATACATTGTACCATGTGACATACTGAAATAGTATTCTGGTGTATCAGCATTGGGCTTCTAAATGTCAGACCCAAAGTTTCAGGAACTAAATGTGGTTTCTTATATAGCTAAGTTACTTGTTTTCTAAATAATAAAATCTTCTACATCTGCACCGCCCTGGCCACCCAAGGGGTCTCCACCGCCCTGGCCACCCGAGGGGTCTTCACCGCCCTGGCCACCCAAAAGGTCTTCACCGCCCTGGCCCCCTGAAATGTCTGCTCCGCCCTGGCCACCCGAGGGGTCTTCACCGCCCTGGCCACCTGAAAGATCTGCTCCGCCCTGGCCGCCCGAGGGGTCTTCACCGCCCTGGCTGGCCGAGGGGTTTTCACCACCCTGGCCACCCGAGGGGTCTTCACCGCCCTGGCCACCCGAAAGGTCTGCTCCGCCCTGGCCACCCGAGGGGTCTTCACCGCCCTGGCCACCCGAGGGGTCTTCACCGCCCTGGCCGCCCGAGGGGTCTTCACCGCCCTGGCCGCCCGAGGGGTCTTCACCGCCCTGGCCACCCGAGGGGTCTTCACGGCCCTGGCCACCCGAGGGGTCTTCACGGCCCTGGCCGCCCGAAGGACTCTCTGTTTCGCCCTGGCCGCCCGAGGGACTCTCTGTTTCGCCCTGGCTGCCCGATGGACTCTGTGTCTCGCCTTGGCCGCCCGATGGACTCTGTGTATCGCCCTGGTCCCCGGTTAAGCCCTCATCCCTTGTTCCTGTCTCCCTTCACGGACCTGGTCCACCATCCCTCCCCCTGATCCTCCACCACTCCACCTCCCTTCTGAACTCTTGTGTCAGGTTTTTGTTGTCGTTGAGCGTCTGGTAGCCGCTCCGTAGAGGGGGGGTTATGTCACAGTGTCTGGATGTGTTCCCTTGTTTGTCCACTAAATGTCCTCCTTCCCCATTGTGTCATTCACTATCTGGAACTGCATTTCCCATCATCCTGTTCTGTCACTTACTGATCATTGCACTCAGCTGTTCCCCGTAATCATTGTTCCCAGCTGTTCTGTGTTAGTCTTGTTAGAGATGTGTATATATTCCATGTCTGTGTTAGTATGTGTACGGAGTCGTTGTTTTATGTCAGCACACTTTAGATTTCTGTGTTTCTTGCCGGTTTCTTGTTTTGTTTGTTTATTTTGTATTTGGATTGATAACATGGACTTTGAACCTTGCCTGGATGACTATGAGATGGATTGCCCTTAATTAAAATTTTACTGCAACTGGATTTTCTGTTCCCTGTGTGTGTTCGTGACATGCCATATTAAAATGTCCTTGGACAAGAGAGGGCCTACAAGACATTGTGCCCAGGGGCCTCTGAACTCTTAATCCGGCCCTGTCGGCGATGAGGGCCGGTGGTCTACGAAATTTCCCGGTAGATTTTTTGGTCCCATTCCGCCCCTGCTTCAAAAGAATTATATTTAAAACTAGAGGTTTTGAAAATATTACTATAAATTACAGCAACACCTCCCCCTTTGCCTTTCAGACAAGGTTCATGTTTGTAAAGTAATCTTGTGGGGTTGACTAATTTGAAGTAATGTAATTGTTTGGTTTTAGCCAGGTTTCTGTCAAACACACATCTTGATTATAATCTGAGATCATATCATTAGCTATGAGCGATTCTGAAGTAATATTCAGCAACCCAAGCTTTATCATTTGCTCCTCTGTATTATATCTGTTTTTTATTTGTTGAACATCAATTCAATCTTTAAATTGAGATTTTTTGGATTTCCAAACTTGGGGAACAGACACAGTCTCTATATGGTGATATCTAAGTGAAAGGAGGCTCTATGTGATATGATTTATCTGACCTTGGTGACGTGACGGTTGGTTTAGCCAGTCTTTCTGCTTCCTGACCTGAGCCCCACTGCCATTTATCTCTAAGATTATGAGCAAATTACAGTGCCTGACATTGTACTTGCGAGTTTATACACCTCTTTAATATTAATTTTGGTGATCTCCGACTGGCATGTGTGGATTGCCTTGCATCTATCGCATGCATTTGTGGATGACTGTGTTTGTGTGTGGATCTCTCGCATGCATTTGTGGATTGGTGTGCGTGTGTGTGGATCTCTTGTGTGCATTTGTGGGAGGTTTAGATACTGTTTTTACTCCATACATCATGACTTAGGGAAGATCAGTTTCTATCAGTTTTAATGACAAAATAAAGGCATAGAATCAGTTTATTTGTAGTGCGCTGACAACATAGTTTTATATAATAAATGTAATAATAAAGTTAATACAAAGGAATATATATATATATATATACACAACATTTTTTTAATACTTTAATACTTTATATACACAATTTTTGTTTAAATACTTTAATACTTTATAAAAATTAATATTTATGGACTTATCTGCATACAATAACTTTACACTTATTTGAAAGTAATCTATACCAACCTATGACATGAAATTCATCTGAATTTAAATGATCTATTTTGACATAGTTATTTTACATTTAAGAACTATAAATGCCTCCTTTAAATGCGCAATTGTGCATTGCCTGCTATGCACAGTTGTCCTAAAGCCACCAGGGTCATCGCTGCTTGCAGCTATATTTTTTCTATTAAGATCACCCTTAGGATTCCTTAAAGCCACAATATGTATTTTTTCTGCTTTAAAATAGCAAAAATAACTGTATCTATGTTATATAGTTCTATTAGATGTGTACTTACATTATCCCGACAGTTTCCACCAACTTTCAAATACCGAGAAATTTATAGTTTAATTCGAAGACACGGGACGTTTCTTTATTTCCGTTTCGTCGCCCGTCTATGGCGTCATATAACCTTTGACTCCTCTATTTTCTCTGACTTGCTTGCTGAACCCGGCGAAACCGCCAAACACAAAGGGGAACCACAGTCTATGAGGGGAACACTGGACTACCGCCAATAAAGCAAAGAAAATGACGAAGATAAAAAGTAGTACATATTTGTATGTGTGTAAATCACGTGCCCGCTCACGAGCGCTCACTTTTAACAGACACTGTCCCCGGTGCTGCTCGCGCATAAAGCGCTCCCCGTTCACAGTAACCGGGTCGTCTCATTCAAAACTTAGCGAGCCGCGCACATTGAATAGTCAATTAGTCATATGAGTCAGGCTGCGAATGTACGTGCCCGCTTCAGCTCGCTCATGCTTACTAAATAAACGCCTCACCTCCGGAGCCGCGCACTCACTACATTCCCTTTAGCCTTTAGCACATTGTGGATGCATAACGCAAACCCAGTCAAACGTTTGACTGCAGTATCTTATGTGCTTTATAATCCGGTGCGCCCTATATACACTATGAAAAATGTTCTAAAATAGGTCATTCATTGAAGGAGCGTAATATAAATATTTATATTCGTCTGTATTATATTTATGGACCACGATTACGCTTTGCCTGCACATTCTGCTGCTACAGCCAGCTCAGTAAAGCTCAAACGTACGGGTGAAAAATATGACCCGAGAAGGGTTTGGGACAGGAGAAAAAGCATGACACAGGTAAACATTGGGGTTGCATTTAAAGCTTCTCGACAAGCTAAATCTACAGAGAGATGCCTTATATACGTATATTTTGTGAAACGATGATGTCATGCCATGAGCTGAGCTGGTTGTCATTGACAGCGACAACAACTCCCGTGAGCCCACGCTCTTTCCCAACGTCATCAAAGTACGTCTTTTGTTATTATTTTAAATAAGTGACCCCTGGTGGCCAAAAATCGCATACTGTACGTTTAAACTTAAGAGTGTTGCAGAAAGTAACCCTTATGGGTGGGTTGCACCAATAAGGATTATTCTTAGATTAAATCAAGGTTTATCTAATAATCTGTTGCACCAAACTTTAAACCTTGTTTAAAAATAAACAGGTTTGCATTTAAACCATAATTTTGATTCTGGATTTAACCTATATTTAATATACATTAACTATAATCTTGTTACACCATAACTTAAAACTCAGATTACATCTCAATTAGGCATTCATTTTAAATTTACAGGTGAGGTTTAAATAATAGAAAGTGCACCAACAATTAAAATTTGTGGCTGATTGAACAAAGACAGAAATAGTGGTGTGTCATTGTCAGGATACGGGCTCGGAGACAGAGGTAAGTGAATGAACATAAACTTTATTTTGTCACAAACAAGGTGAGTGCTCAAAGTTTCAGGTGTTCAGAGGTGAATGTGAGAAGGATACTTCGGCGTGAAGGATTCCAGGTGAGCAGATCCTCTTCAGTGTGATTTCCATCAAACTAACTCAGTTCAGTGATACTAGCTTTCTTTCAGGTCATCCGTTCGCGAACGAGATTCAGGAGGGGTACATGGATTCAGGACAAGGCAGAGACCATGGAGTGGATCCTGAGGAAATCAGAACATGGACAGAGAGGTTAGTATTTTGCGGGTAAGTATACGCTACGTTCCTTGTTGCTGGATGACACGGAGAGTTTCTAGGTGACTGGTTAGGGTCTGTTCCTGTTGGAGGCTTGACAATGAGTGAGCGTGAGCGGGGTGGTTTTATGCAGGGTAAGATGTGATCATTGATTGTGCACAGGTGTACGTGATTAGTAATCCGGAGAGAGTGTTGTGTGGTAAGTGCTGAGGATTCTGATTGGCTCCTGACATTACCCCCCCTCCCTCCCCCCTCCCCCCTCCCCCCCTCCAGAGTGCGCGCCAGCGGACCTTGGACCTCGACGTCGTGGGAGTCTACCTCTGGGCCGTGGTGCAGGTTTGTCGGGATGCTGAGCATGGAATTAAAGGAGCAGACTAGGATCAAGAACGTCATTTCGGGGTACCCAACTTCTTTCTTCTGGTCCATACCCCTCCCAATCAATGACATACTCCAATTGACCCCCTCGACGTCAAGAGTCCAATACCTCCTTTATTAAATAAATGGAGTCTGGTTCAGTGGGTGGTACCGGGGGGTTATCTTCAGGAGTGGGCTCTGTGACTGAGTGAGATACCGGTGGATGATGGGGCTTCAACAGGGAAACGTGAAACGTGGGATGGATCCGATATTCTGGGGGCAGACGAAGTTGGTAGGTGACTGGATTGATCCGTTTAACAATGGGGAATGGCCCGATGTACTTGGGATTTAGCTTGCGACATGGTTGACGTAGTCGGATGTCTCTCGTAGAGAGCCAGACAAGCTGTTCAGGTTGGTATTCAAGGTTTGGGTGGCGGCGAGCATCATCGAAATGCTGTTGACGATTGACAGCTTGTTGAATGTGCTGGTGGGTTTGATCCCAGACTCTTTCGCTCTCTTGAAACCACTTATACCACTGCAGGGACCTCTGATGGCTCACCGGACCATGGGAATAACGGGGGCTGGTAACCAAGGATGCATTGAAAAGGGGTTAACTGCGTGGATGACTGTCTGAGAGAGTTTTGTGCATATTCTGCCCAGATGAGATAACGGCTCCAGATGTTTTGATTGGAGTGGCAGAATGTGCGCAGGAATCGCCCGATGTCTTGGATCTTCCGTTCGGTTTGCCCATTGGTTTGTGGGTGGTATCCTGAAGATAGACTAACTGTCACATTCATAGGATTGAAGAAAGCTCGCCAGACCTGGGAAATGAACTGGGGTCCTCTGTCCGAGACTATGTCTTCAGGGAGACCGTAATTGCGGAAAACATACTCGGCGGTGACAAAAGCCTCTCAAAGGGAGTCCTCTCAAAGGAATTAGCTTGCATGCTTTTGAGAATCGATCGATGGCCACTAGAATGCAGGTGTTCCCTTCAGACATAGGGAGATCGGTGACGAAACCAACTCCGATGTGTGACCAGGGTCTATGTGGGACAGGAAGGGGTACTAACTTACCCACCGGAAGGTTTCTTGGGACTTTGGACATGGCACAGGGAATACAACCTGGCCTGGCATGGATTGAGTCTCTTAGCATCTCTCAGATATTGGAGGTTCTTGTGGTCTGTGAGTACTAGGAATGGATGCTTTGCTCCCTCTAACCAATGTCTCCACTCCTCCAGGGCAAGTTTCACTGCTAAAAGCTCTCGATTCCCGAATGTCGTAGTTGGCTTCCGCTGGAGATAACTTCTTGGAGAAGAATGCTCATGGCAAGGGTTTGGAGGAAAGTTCAGAGTATTGTGATAGAATTCGACCGACCCCGGTGGTGGAGGCATCGACTTCTACCACAAATGGTTTCTCAGGGTCAGGATGATGTAGCAGCGGTGCAGTAGTGAAGGTGGTCTTTAGGGAGTTAAATGCAGTTTCAGCTTCTGGGGTCCAGAGCAACATCTTTGGTTTCCCTTTCAACAAGGAGGTCAAAGGAGCTGTGAGAATACTGTATTGTTGAATAAACCTTCAATAGAAGTTTGCGAAGCCTAGAAATCTCTGGAGCTCTTTAACTGACTGGGGAATGGGCCAAGACAGGATGGTTTCAGTCTTCCGTTTATCCATTTCAACTCCTCTGTCGCTAAGGATGTAACCCAGGAAATCGATAGTGGTCTGATGAAAGATACATTTCTCAGCCTTCAGAAACAGGGTGAAATCTCTGAGTCTTTGAAGTACCAGAGATGCATGTTGTAGGTGTTCAGCGGGATCTTTTGAGTAAATCAGAATATCATCAATGTACACTTGTACAAACTTTCCCAGGAAGTCTCTGAGAACCTCGTCCATGAAACTCTGGAATACAGAAGGAGCATTGACCAGACCATATGTCATGACGAGATATTCGTAGTGCCCTGCAGGTGTTATGAAAGCTGTTTTCCACTCATCTCCTTCTCTAATCCTGATTAAGTTGTATGCACTCTGTAGGTGTAGCTTGGTGAACATCGTGGCTTCTCTGATCTGTTCAAGGGCTGCTAGAATGAGCGGGTAGCTGAATAGCTGGATAGCTGAAGTGACTTGATTCAGGGCTCTGTAATCAAAACATGGTCTTAATCCACCATCCTTTTTGGACACAAAAAAGAAGCTAGCTGCTGCAGGAGATGTGGAAGGACGAATATAGCCTTGATCTAAGGCTTCCTTGATGTACTTTCTCATGGATGCTTGTTCTGGAATGGATAGAAAGTAGATTCTACCCTTGGGAAGTCGTGCTTCAGGAACCAGATTAATGGCACAATCCTAGGGCCGATGAGGTGGTAATTTGGAAGCAGTGACAGGATTAAAAACATCAGAGAACGAGGAATAACAGGCAGGAATGTTCATGGACAGATTTTCGGTGGGACTCTCAATGGAAGTGGAACTTAGAGTTATGGCTGGGTATCTTGAATCATTGGAAAAACTCGTGAGTGGAACTTGATTTAGGGAACATGCACAGCCCCATTACTTTATCTTCCCAGACTGCCAATCGATGGTAGGTTGATGGCGAATTAACCATGGTCGACCTAAGATCAAGTCTGTTTGGCTATTTTGGAGAACAAACGGTTCAAACAGTTCTTGATGCGTGTTTTTAACACATAATTGAATGGGGGTTATCTTTGTTGTGACACTTTCCTTATTAATCAACTCATCAGTCACGGCGTAGATGGAGTAAGACGTTGGAGTGTTGACTTCTGGGAGGTTGAGTTCTTTGCAGAGTTTTCCGGAAATGAAATTTCCCGCTGAACCAGAGTCGATGATGGCTGTCACTAGAGTTGGGGTATTCGGACTCGAGTCCGGACTCGAGTCCAATTTTGAATGAACTCGGACTTGTCACGCACTCGGATGAATTTGTACTCGGACTTGACACGGACTTGGACATTTTAGACTCGGAAAAATGTCCGAGTCCAATCGAGTCCGGGAACTGGAGGACACATTATTCAAAAACGAAACGAAACTACTTGTGTTGTGTCCGCGTTGAGCATTGTAGCCAATCACAGACATGTATATTAAGCGCACGAACGCAGTGGCAAATCAGAGGCATCAAGCAGAGAATTCGTTCAAAATGTATGTTCAGAATCAGCACGAGCTTTATCCTTTTGCAAATCCCCTCATAAACAAAGACTAGACACGATATAAATGAGAGATTCACTGTGCAGTGCGGATAACTTCAGTGTTTATGACGAGAGTTTTAGGGAGAGTGATGGCTTAAAGAGAGCGCTATTGGCAATCTAAATAATAATTTAGTTTTTCGTGCTTCTAGAGCACCAGTGGTTTCGTTCACAAATGTAAATCAAAAACAGTCATAAATGCATTTAAATGTGGGAGTGAATCCACTAAAGTCTAGTCCTGTGAGTCATGAAATTGCGATGATTGACAGTAACCATGACAACATGAGAACGTAATAAACATAGCAACATTTTGGGACTAATAATTGTATGATTTTTGTTACATTTACACTTTAGTCATAAGTTTGCATACACCTTTCTCTTCAAAATTTATTTTTTTCTTTTCTTTTTTATTAATAGGAAGGATCATAAAAACATTGTTTCTAGTCAGCACTGCACTGAAAAAGCTTTTTCACATAACAGATGTTTAATGGCCTAGTCCACAAGACAAACTACAAGACAAATTACTTGATTTTAATATTGTGTGTCATTACCTGAATGATCTAGCCTGGCTGCGCCCTCCTACGCACTTCCGCTCAATTTAATTTCCCTTCAGTACTGCGTCTGGGACTGCTGTATATCCTTAGGTTTCCAGAAATCAATTTTTTGTAGGACCAATCAGCGAATAGAGGGAGTGGCTGAGGACGATGACGTTGTAAGCGCGTCAGTTTCAGTTCAGTAATAGCAGCGGAGAAAGACGTGAGAAAAGCTATTCGGTCCGTTGTTGGAAAAGAAACTGCCGAATATACAGAATTTAAAGCCGGATTGTTAACGTCTCACCTCTTGTTGCACAACGGAGGACCAAGTGAAGGAGGCAAAAAGTTTGGAAGTTTGTGCTGGGCAGCTCGTGCGCGATGACCGTGACATTTTGGACGGACGGTTTAGCCTGGTGTTCGCGGTGTTCAGAAGCCCCGAGTCCTGGCTGCTAAACTATTGTTGAAGATCCGCTCAGGAGTCATGTCAGTCGCTCATATTCCCAACTGTAAATTTACTGATTCTTGTAATGAATAGAACATTTTGAGCCCCTTTGTGTACTCGGTTGGTGTTCCAGGTTGGTGTGTCAGTTTTACATGTTGTAAATCATACAAATTGGTTGTGATTTTAAAAAAAATAATTGTCATAAATAAAAATGTGAAAACCCATACTTTGAAGATATTTGATTTTCAGTTTTAGATGGCAATGGTTGATTTGTTTTAATAAAAAAACCTAAATGCCACATAAAAATGTACAAACACATACTTTGAAGACCATAATTAAGGTAATTAAGAAACAATAAGACGTAATATGAAAAATTGTTGTTTATTACACATCTGCAGATAGAGACAGACTGATCATTCACTGTAGCAGCTACAGCATTTGCGGCAGATCAGAAAACGACCACAGCTGCGTATTTGTAATGATTAGACACAGCTTCCACCATTGAATGAATATATCACTGTCCTTCATGTCAAATATACATTTCGAATTAATAATTGTTCCTAGATTAACAAAACCTACAGCGCTCGTTGACTGAAATCCTATTGTAAACATAATCCTCTGATCATTCGGACTTGTTGTTTCCAGCCATTTCGGCGCGTGACATACGTCACTCACGACCACACGTTAGCTATTGGCTATGGCAGATCGTGAGTGACTTTGGGCAGATCCAATAGATTTGAACTTTAATAGTGAACCCGCCTACAAGGAAGGAAACGTTTCTCAATGAAGCGATTCCAGACTCTATGTGCAAATGAAATGTACTAGAGTCTGGTTGAACCAGGCTATGAATGATCCACAACTGTTTTTTTTTTCACAACACTTTTCCAGAATATTCTGCATATTTGACTCCTTACTAGCAGTGACAGTGAGATCCATCTTTTCATTACAATGGAACAATTCCATCTTTCAATCATTACAATCTCTGCAAATATTTAGTGATGTTCAAGAAGGAAGCATCCGTTAAGGATGGAACTGGATGTAAATTGGTGTAAATTGTTAAAGAAATAAAAAATTAATTTACTCCTGCCCTTCAGAGGCTAAAAAAGATATTAGCATGCAAAACAAAATAATACAAATTTAAACATCACCATCATCTTGCTCAAAAGTGCACCCCTTGCTCTTAATGTGGACTCGGCCGGACTCGACTCGGACGTTAAGGACTCGGACTCAAGTCCGACTCGGCCCTCTTTGAACTCGGACTCGATTGTTAAGGACTTGGACTCGACTCGGACTCGACAAAGGTGGACTCGGACCCAACTCTAGCTGTCACAGATACGCAGATTTCTTGAGTCTTTATGATAACATGAATCGTGAGGGGTGCTGATACAATGGTGTGATCAAGAACTGAGCTTACCATCATTCTTCCTGGTCGAATTGGACAGTTAAGTCTGAAATGACCCTTGGCACCACAGTACATACACAGTTTCAGTTCTCTTCTACGAGTACGTTCTGTCTGGGAATGCCGGAAAGTGTCGACTTGTATCTCTTCAACTCGACTCTCGGATGTAGAACTTCTTGTGCTCTGTGGCAGTGCAGAATGACAATCCAGATTATCCTTGTAACAACTCTGAGATCTTTGATACACTCGTATAGCCTGCTGGATGAATTTCTCAAGTCCTAAGTTGTCATCATACAGTATATCTCCATTTGAAGACGCAAGGCTGGATTCAAACCACGGCGATAAACTGAGATGAGCGCCCTTTCATTCCATCCACTGTTAGAGGCTAGAGTGCGAAAATCCACAGAATAGTCAGAAACTGTCTTCTTCCCTTGACGTAGCTGCAACAGCTGTTCACCGAACGAGGAATCATCCACTGGACATCTGAAAACTTCTTTGAAATGCCTCACGAATTCTGGAACTGATACTACCACGGATGATTCCTTCATCCACAACGCCTCAGCCCATCTCAATGCCGCTCCAGATAATTGCTGGATAATAAATGCCACTTTCGATCGTTCGGTAGGATATAGTTGAGCTTGTTGTTCCAGAGCCAGTGAACACTGTAACAGGAATCCGTTGCAATCCTCCGCCCGACCAGAGAATGGCGCTGGGCGGGACGGTGGGCTCGCGAAGCAGGTGATCGAAGAAGCGGCGTTCACGGAAGCGCTAACAGCAGAAAACACTGGATTTACCGTGGTAGCTGGTGTGGAAATTGTTGCAGCAACGGCAGGTTGTCTGGAATCCATCTTTTCTTCACCTCTGTCAGGATACAGGCTCGGAGACAGAGGTAAGTGAATGAACATAAACTTTATTTTGTCACAAACAAGGTGAGTGCTCAAAGTTTCAGGTGTTCAGAGGTGAATGTGAGGAGGATACTTCGGCGTGAAGGATTCCAGGTGAGCAGATCCTCTTCAGTCTGATTTCCATCAAACTAACTCAGTTCAGTGATACTAGCTTTCTTTCTTTCAGGTCATCCGTTGGCGAACGAGATTCAGGAGGGGTACATGGATTCAGGACAAGGCAGAGACCATGGAGTGGATTCTGAGGACATCAGAACATGGACAGAGAGGTTAGTATTTTGCGGGTAAGTATACGTTACGTTCCTTGTTGCTGGATGACACGGAGAGTTTCTAGGTGACTGGTTAGGGTCTGTTCCTGTTGGAGGCTTGACAATGAGTGAGCGTGAGTGGGGTGTTTTTATGCAGGGTAAGCAGTTTTCGAATTACGGGGGAGCTAAGGGGAGCTCGGCTCCCCTGAAAAGGACCTGGGCTCCCCTGAAAGCCTACTTTGAGACATTTATGGGGAGCTCTAAAACACTGTCCATTTTTTGTGTCGCATATAGATTTTGATTTTCTGTACATTAAGGTTCCTGAAATAAATGATGATATTAAAAATGTGTCAGTGTTTATTCGCTCATTTCATTACTATTTCCGAACATGTGTCTCCACTAATAAATGCACTGGGCGTGGTTCAGCGAAGTCTGTAGCGGGAGAGTGCGGACGTCAAATGACAAACACCTGCTGACATTAGTGTGAGAGAGACTGGGAGCTCGTGCATGTATCCTGAGAGAAAGTGACTTCTGAAAGCTATCCAGCAGAAAGAGTAGCCTATTAATTATCATCTGTTTCTGTTGCCTTTTTGATATTTTGAATTAACGTTATTTGAGCACGACCACGGGCTGTAAAAGAGCCTTGTAAATAAAAGTGCACGAGTTCCAGCATTCGCCGACCCTGTGTCCCCTTCCATCACCCACACACAACGAAACTGTTTTGCATCACACTACTGTTTTTGTAGAGGTCTGAAATCTTGAGAAGATTATTCCAAGCAGCCAGCTAGTCCCATTTGCAGTGTCCATTGCGAGCCCAGCAATAGTTCAATCAATCCACTTCAGAAACGTTGTTGAAATAAAAGATCAAAATCTCCAGTTTTATTCTTTGGTTTCCGATTTACAAAAAAGAAAATGTGAGCTGGTTAGTACACTTATTCTAGTTGCTAGTGAAAATAAAAGGTTACTAATAAAAGTAGCAATAAAGTTAACAGTTATCAGGTAAAGAAAACCGTTCGCTTCCACAGACAGCTCTGATATGAGAATCAACCTATGTAGCCGGAGTTGGCCTTTATTTAAAGGGGCAGTACACTATTTTACCAAATCCCACAAGAACATGAATTTTAGTATGCTTTTAATCTTTTAAGTATTATTTAACATCTTTAACCATAACAAGAACTTGTTACCTGTTTAACATTAATTCTTATGCACATGACTATGAACTGTACTTTGGCCTCTACAGTTTTAAATGTCTGAACATGCACCAAAAGCGTTAAAGTCAGTCAGGATCAGGGAGGATCGGAAAATAGGGCTCCCCCGAAAGCCACTTTGTAATTCAAACCCTGAGGGTAAGATGTGATCATTGATTGTGCACAGGTGTAGTAATCCGGAGAGAGTGATCGTTGTGTGGTGAGTGCTGAGGATTCTGATTGGCTCCTGACAGTCATTAAGTGTCAGAGATGTGTTTATTACTAACAAAAACATTGAGTCAGTAGAGTGTGAGGGTCGTGGCAGCCTGTAACTGAGAAGAGAGGAATATATTTTACGTCAGTGGTGATGAGGTGAGCACCAGTGATTGTGCCGCTCCACGCGTGGCTGCTGGTAGGCAATCAAACTGACAAGGGAGGTAGTCACCCCGTCAATTATGCCAGTTCCTTTTTCTTATCTCGTTTTTTTTTGTGTCATATTACTCCATTGATTAATATGTCCACTATTAATATATTTTATCAGACGTATGAAAAAAAAAATGAATGAACGCGCTGCCACAATGTTTTCATTGCCTGCCTTCTAATTGAACTGTATTTCCTTCACAGAATTCTGGCTCTACAAGAGAACTTCCTGTTGCAGTTCAAAATGGATGTTAGTACTTTTTCTCGAATTTATTTAAAGTACTTTATCTCAATTCTTTTCCCCCTGCTTGTCAAATTTAATGATAAACTGCATGATGCTGTCATGATTTCTCACCCTCCACAGGCCAGTAGTCAACTGGAGAGAAAAAGAGACTTTGAGAAGATCTTTGCTCACTATGATGTTGTAAGATTTTTTTTAACCTTCAATTCACTTTGCATCAATCTGAGTAGACTAACGATTTATTACTTTATTAACAGAACATTTTGTTTATTGTTGTCTATGAGTATCACATTAGATACTTATCCTGATGTTCCATCACTTAGTGGTTGGTTCTGATTCTAGAGTAAGACTGGAGCACTTGAAGGTCCAGAAGTGGACGGGTTTGTCAAAGACATGATGGAGCTTGTCAAGGTAAGTGATAGTTTGTTGGAATGTAACTTCCATACCTATACAGTAATAAACATCACAATTAAGGAATTAAGGACTTCCTGATGAAGTTTTTTGTGCCCCCGATCCGAGTTAAATATTGAGTATCTGCTGATACCATTTCCTGATCCAATACTTGAATTTTCCTAGTGCTTGATGCACACTTCAAGTACATTAAAGTTAATAAAACCAATCCAATGTGTACTGGGCCATGCAGAGAGGTTGTCAAGGGCATTGGCTAAAATGTAAAAAAGGGGCATGTAAAAAATATGAGACTATAATTTTCTTCATCACTATGGAGTAATTTTAATGTAAGACACCTCTGATTGTTCTTACAAAGGTTTAACCAGACATATATGGAGGACAAAGGGTACATCACACCACCAGGACTTAATAGAAAAATATTACGTAATTAACGGTTGTAGCAAGATTAGATGTGTGGGAAGCAGGAGGTGGGAACCGGCAAACGGTCATCATCGTGAAAGATAAGAGACTGGTGCGTTGCGCAGGTGTCGCTCATCATCAATGACCTCATCATCAATGTCGCTCATCATCACTGGCCTCGCGCTATTCTCCCATGGCCCTCGGCCTCGTACTGCTTGCCACAACGATGTTATTAAAAAAATAGAAGTAATAAACATTTAAATAAGGACAACAAAAATCAACTTGCACGCACTTGCTGTCATGAAACTGCACATGGAACATGAACAGAGGTGATCCAAACGCAGGCTTTATTAAAGAGGAGAATCCAGAGACAGGTACAAGGAAACAGGCAGGGGTCAAAACCAGGTAAGCAGTCCAGATCAGCAATCAAACAATTCAGGGATAAGGCAAACGGGAAGACCAGATACAGGCAGAGAGTCCAGGAACCGTGAAACTAGGGAATACTAAGGAAACTAGGAGATACTAGAAAAACACTAGAAGCAGTCAGACACTATACACACACACACACACATACTGAGCACCGAACAAAGGGGCAACTCGGGCTTAAGACAGGTGAACTAAAACAAGATGATAAAACACAGGTGCATGAAATAAACCATAATCAGTCCAGGGTAAAACATGAATGAAACAATAAACTAGGAAGGAGTGCCCCCCAGAGGCTCAAGCGGGCACTCCAGCCGCAGATCATCACACTTGCTAGGATAAACAGTGAAAAACTTGAAACTTCAGGACTGCACTGCACTACACTTTTCCCACCCCACATGGCACAACATAATAAATTGTGATCAAACTCAAATCATTTTATACAGTGGGTACTCTAGATCTAATATTATCACACAGAATCAATGTTAATGCCATTGAAATTCTGCAGCAGAGCGATGTCATCTCTTGTGTGTACATTTAGCCTAGGCTGCAAAGCCGACTCCGTGTTACAAATATGTTAGACCTATCAATTTTGCAACTAAAGATTGCTTTATTAATTATCTTCCGGAAGATCCGCTAAGATCAGTTTCATCATCTTAGCATCCCAGATAGTTTAGAAGAACTTGATGTTGCTACAGAAACTATTTACTCTCTCTTTTCCAGTACTTTAGACGCCATTTCTCCATTGGGCTTAAAGAATATTAAAGAAAATAGTCCAACTCCGTGGTACAAGAGAGAAGCCAGAAATATGGTGCGCAACAGGAAGAAAACAAAACTAGAAGTATTTTGCGTTTCATAGAAAGAGAGCTCGATTGCATACAGAGATGCCTTAAAAACTGCTAGATCTGCTTATTTTTCAACCCTATTAGAAGAAAATAAACAAATCCCGAGGTATTAATTTGAAACAGACGCTAAACTAATGAAAAATAAACCCTCAAGCCCAGAAGATTCCAAGCAGCACAACAGTAATGACTTTATGAACTTCATTACTTATAAGATTGATAATATCAGGGAGAAAACTATAACTATGCAATGTCTACGACAGTATCGCATTAGGGATTGCATTGTTGTCTCCCGAAGGAAAAATTCAATTCATTGATTGCTATAAGAGTGGAAGAATTTTTTGAACTTGTTAAATCATCTAAATCGACAAAATGCAAATTAGACCCTATACCAACTAAGCTAATGAAAGAGATGCTTCCAGAGGTCAAGTATCCTCTCCTTAATATCATTAATTCATCTTTGTCATTAGGATACGTACCAAAATGTTTTAAGCTGGCTATGATTAAACCACTTGTTAAAGGTGCATTGCGCAACATTTCATGTTAAAAATAGCCATTTTCTAACCCATACATGCTTAAACAATCGCCTGATGGGCTGAATGAGCCCTTCTCTGATCACTGAGATCGCCTCTATAATCCTGTACAGTAAAATAAATAAGAGGGATTCGGGCTCGAATCTGAGACTGGCCGTGACGTCATGCGCGTTCACGCTCGCCTGGCTATGTGCCTATGTCTTGCAGGTAGTGTATTCGCCGCCATTCTCCGTATCAGAGAAGAAAACTTGAGCGACACAACTTTAGTCAACTTTCCACAAAAATAGAAGATGGATTCAAAGGAGCTGTTTAGCCTGGTCACTTCATGCGTTTTCTGTGATCGGATAGCTATTCGATCGTGAAAAGACCAGGTTGCCCTCCGAAACGCATTGGAGACGGATTTGAATCCGATCGCTCAAATCACTTGAGGACGTGGTCTGGGCCGTATTCCAGACAAAACTGGACAAGTGTAAATGCATCTGGTTGTTGAAAGCAGGCTATAGGTTATGTCATGTTATTTTAGTCATATATGATGACGCGCATCAAATCAGATGAGCAGCTGAGCGCCTATTCATCAAGCCAGCGCGCCGCAATCTATTGCAAATCAAAGTGAAAGTAAGTCGCAGACTCTTAACACTACCATCTTCATTAAAAGTAAAGAAATTAACTAAAAATTTACCAGGGCTGTTGCCGCTCTCTCTTATTGCTGTCTTTGCTGATTTTGAAATTAGCTGATGATTAATAAAATGCAGCTGATATCTGTTGCTTTCGGTGACGTGCACTTCATGAATTCTGTAGCCTATATAGCGCGGGAATTGAAGATAAGATTGTATCCGTTTTGCAAAAACACATTTATGTGACCAGGTGTAATGGAATCGTTTTGATAAATCAGATAGCTATCCGATCTGAGAAAACGCATTGTGGCTAGGTGTAAACAGCCCCAAAGAGACCGGCTTGTAGTTCATTCCAAACCCCAACGCAAACTCCACGTGAGACAAAGAAAATACAACTTCTGTCTGTCCAGTGCCAGGCGTCGGAATAAGACGAGAGTCAACATCTGGTAGGCTTTCAACAAACGGAGAGATCTCCGGTCTGCTCTAGGGCTCAAACGGGTCCTATACAAAGTAATAACTTACGTATATTGTTCATGAACGTGTTTCCATAATTATAGAATCATACGCGGATACAGTAAGCACATAAAACAGTTCAATATGGAGATAGATGGAAACAAAAACCGAAGTTTTCTACTACCCCTGTTTTCCCCTCACAAACACATAAGTGTGTACAGTGTACTTGAATGCCTTTCCTTTCATATATTTTAAATAACCTGCAGATTTATAACTGTATTACCTCATTATGACTATAACAAAAGATGTGTGCCGCACACTGATGCTCCTTTGGTTATGAACAGCTCGTGCAAACGTGCGTGTATGTGTGTGTGTGAGTGCGCACGCAGTTTCGCTTGTCGCCAGAGGGGGCGTAGTTCTGCAAAAACTCAGATACTTGCGTTTTGCTCCTTTAAAAACCCACAACTTGATCCTACGGAATTAGTTAATTATAGGCTGATCTCGAATCTACCATTTCTGTCAAAGATACTAGAAAAGGCAGTATCTTCACAACTGTGTTCCCTTCTCGAAAGAAATTATAAGACCTTCTCGAAAGATATTATTAAGACCGTATAGTACGGAGACAGCTCTCATTAGAGTCACAAATAATTTGCTCATATCATCCGATTGTGGTTGTATCTCTCTATTATTGTTTATTTATTTATTTCAGGTTTATTTAACAGGGACAATGCACACTAATGATACATGATTATACATGGCTATTTTACATCTGCTGTCCCTGGACAGATCTTGATGTCACACCTAAAAAAAAACAAAAAACAAAAAAACATAAAAACAATATAGCTAGGACAATAACTAATGACAAAGGTTTCCCCTATCTAAACACAAGAGAAAACAATGAGCCAGCCAACCGCATTGGCATAGCACAGGAGGCACAAACAAGCAAACAGACAAATAAAAAGGCAGGACAAGAAAGACAGTGCAGCAGCAAAATTTCATGTCAAGTGTAATGTAAACAGTCGTGACTATCTATTAACCATTTCTTTAAGTTATGTTTAAAAGAAACGTAAGATTTAAAATTCCTAATGTGAATTGGAATGAGATTCCATTCACGAGCTGCCCTTATTGAAAAAGTTGTTTGACCAAGTGCACTCCTCCTAAACGGGATAATGCAGTCACCTCTTGCTGCACTCCTTGTAGATCTGAGAGCATTTGGTGCTGTGCTCACAAACTGGCACAATGCAGGAGGAGCCAGTCCATGCAGAATTTTATACACAAGACAGAGATCTGCGTATATAATCAAGTTTTCGAAAATTCAATAGATTATATTTTTTTAAAACATGACAATGATGATAATCTATAGATTTCTTATCAAGTACTTTAAGAGTTTTCTTATATAGGGATAGTAGTGGTTTGAGAGAAGTGTTGCTAGCTTGTGACCAGGTTGTCAAACAATAAGTGATATGAGATAAAATCATGGAGTGCATGAACATCATGGCAGCCCTTTTTGACATGCAGCTACGGACATATCTAAAATTTGCCAGGTTATACTTAATGTGATTACAAACCTTCTTAATGTTACTCTATCTTAGTGCTGCATTTGATACCATCGACCACAACATTCTTTTAAATAGACTCGAAAATAATGTTGGCATTAGTAGAATTGCATTAGCATGGTTTGCTGACCACTATCAGTTTGTAGCAGTAAATGAAGAGATTTCTTATCGATCACAAGTTCAGTATGGCGTACCACAAGGCTTAGTACTAGAACCGCTACTGTTCACTCTGTACATGCTACCCTTGGGAGATATCATTAGGAAGCATGGTATTAGTTTTCACTGCTATTTTGATGATACGCAGCTCTATATTTCATTACAACCTGATGAAACTTACCAATTCACAAAAAAAAATGCATAGCTCATATTAAAAATGGATAACTAACTTTTTACTATACTTAATTCAGAAAAAAAAAAACAGAAATTCTAATTATTGGACAAAAAACTTCCTCACAAAATAACCTAGAATACTATCTAACACTTGATGGCTGCTCTTACAAGTCTTCATCGTCGGTGAGGAACCTGGGAGTGGAAAGTCACGTGAATAACATCTGTAAAACCGCATTATTCCATCTTAAAAATATATCTAAATTAAATCATATGCACTCATTGACAAATGTGGAACAGTAAGTTAATGCGCTCATGACATCAAGGCTAGATTATTGTAATGCTCTATTGGGTGGTTGTCCTGCATGCTTAACAAATCAGCTGGTCCAAAATGCTGCAGCTCGAGTTCTTACTAGAACCAGGAATTATGACCATATTAGCCCAGTTCTATCCACACATTGCATTGGCTCCCTATTAAACGTTGTATAAATTCTAAAATATTGCTGATTACACACAAAGCACTAAACGGTTGTCAGGAAGCATTCACCGGATCCAGTAGCGAGATGAAATAAAGTTTATTTTTGAACAGTCAAAAGAACAAACAGGATAGCTGACAAATAAACAGGAACCCATCAGGTCCTAGGAATATGAGAACTACAGAGTAGAGTCCAAGCAGAGTACAGTAGTATTACGCCCCAAGTCTAGGGGAAATCAGAAAAACCTTTAAGAGGCGTAATAAAGTTGGGTTGTGATATGGAATCTCAGAAATGAATCACTCTGAAACAAAATTAAGTAGAATACATTTATTTAAGACATAACAAGTGAAATAAAAAGCATCTCTTCAGGGTGTCCCAAAGGCCAAAATAACAAACAGAACAAATATTTAAAAAGAAAAAAAGGGTAACACTTTAAAATAATGGTCAGTAGTTTACAAGTAGCTATGCAGGAAGTAATGGGTAGTACTGCATTAACACCGAAGTTAATACTATTAACTCAGTGGTTCTCAAACTTTTTCAGGAGGAGGCCCCCTTGTGTAGGGTGAATCCTTTTGTGGCCCCCCAAAAGAAAACTCATAACGAAAACATCCTCAAATGTACAATTTTACTTACAAATTTTAGATTGTACCAAAAACAAATGAATTTGTACAATGTTGGAACAACAGTTCTGTTTGTAGCTTTATGTCTTTGAATATACAAAAACTTACATACAGGTAAAATAATTTAAAAAAAAAAATTTCATATTCTAGAATTTCTTTGCGGCCCCCCTTGCGCCATCTAGTGGCCCCCAGTTTGAGAACCGCTAATTAACTAATATGGAAGCAATATTAACTAATCATTAAGTAATAGGTAATTTAGTACAAAGGTAGTTCCTTGGTAGGTATTTGATTGTTACTAAAGAAATATATCCTCATTGAGAACTACTTGTGAACTAAGAAATAATAACCAATTAATTACTAATCACAAAAGTAACATGTCTAAAAAGTGAACAATTGTGGGGGTTTTATACTCTTAACATGGTCATAACATTTCAGAAGCATGTGCCTTAAATGGGTTCTTTGTGGAAACCAGTTTATGAAGTTTATACATCCCCCCAAATACATTAGCTAGGTTGAGATTGTGACCACTACTCTTGCCAGGATGGACGCATGTTCTCTGTTTATTTAAAACTTAAACATAAAATAATCCTAATAAAGACAGTTTTTAAAAATAAATCTTAAATAATTAGGAAGTGATGCTGACACTCTCATGATTGGATTAGTTCACTATTATGAGCTCTATTGAATGTCAGTCACATATATCTCAGACTCCAAAGACCTATAACTTTATGTTACAGTAGCTGCCTGAGGAGGACTTCTCTTTAGCACATGAATATAAACATTGATGTTCACATGTCAAAAACAATTTGTATCTTTAATGAAGAAATTGGCTGCATTTATGTTACGATAAGCGTAAAACCACATCTACCAGATTACAGTGTTTGTTACAATATTAGTGCCTCACAGAACCTGTACAGTATGTGTCAAATATAAAATTAAATAACTTGTATCATTTGTGAAAAACATGTTAACTCCTCAATAACTACTTAAGCGTTACCTTGTCATCCCGCAGGAACTACTAGTGATGTGGCCCATTATTTTAAAGTGAAAAACATGTTAACTCCTAACTAACTACAAGCGTTACCTTGTGTAAACATTGCGGGATGACAAGGTAACGCTTGGATTAGAAAGTGAAAAAACATGTTAACGCCTAACTAACTACAAGCGTTACCTTGTGTAAACATTGCGGGATGACAAGGTAATGCTTAAGTAGTTATTGAGGAGTTAACATGTTTTTCACAAATGATACAAGTTATTTAATTTTATATTTGACACATACTGTGTACAGGTTCTGTGAGGCACTAATATTCTAACAAACACTGTAATCTGGTAGATGTGTTTTTGCGCTTATCGTAACATAAATGCAGCCAATTTCTTCATTAAAGATGCTAATTGTTTTTGACAAGTGAACATCAATGTTTATATTCATGTGCTAAAGAGAAGTCCTCCTCAGGCAGCTACTGTAACATAAAGTTATAGGTCTTTGGAGTCTGAGATATATGTGACTGACATTCAATAGAGCTCATAATAGTGAACTAATCCAATCATGAGAGTGTCAGCATCACTTCCTAATTATTTAAGATTTATTTTTAAAAACTGTCTTTTTTAGGATTATTTTATGTTTAAGTTCTAAATAAACCGAGAACATGCGTCCATCCTGGCAAGAGTAGTGGTCACAATCTCAACCTAGCTAATGTATTTGGGGGGATGTATAAACTTCATAAACTGGTTTCCACAAAGAACCCATTTGAGGCACGTGCTTCTGAAATGTTATGACCATGTTAAGAGTAAAACCCCCACAATTGTTCACTTTTATACATGTTACTTTTGTGATTAGTAATTAATTGGTTATTATTTCTTAGTTCACAAGTAGTTCTCAATGAGGATATATTTCTTTAGTAACAATCAAATACCTACCAAGGAACTACCTTTGTACTAAATTACCTATTACTTAATGATTAGTTAATATTGCTTCCATATTAGTTAATAGTATTAACTTCGGTGTTAATGCAGTACTACCTATTACTTCCTGCATAGCTACTTGTTAACTACTGACCATTATTTTAAAGTGTTACCAAAAAAAGGGGAGAATGAATAACCTAAACCAATAAGTAAAGAAATACATTTAGCTTACATAACTCCCTACCAAACAAATAGAGCTCAAACTAGTTTCAAAATAAACAAGGCAGGACACCCCTACGCTCCACACTTTAAAGGGATGTGTTGTTTGACATACAGAGGTTCAGATGTTACACCTTGGATGCACTTAAACAAAGTTAACATCACTAAATTTGATCATCGGCCAGAGGAGGGATTCCGGAGCTCTCAACCCGAGTACGACCAAACCAACAATGAGCTCCTCGACGAGTGCCAGCAGCGTCCTTACAAAGACCACACCCCGACTGGACAACCAATGGCGTTCGTACATCCCATCATAGGGCAACCTATTAAAAATCAGACAAACAAAACAAAGTGAGAAACAAAGAACACAGAGCAATAAAGAAAACAATAATCTACATAAACACAGGTCGTGACAGGAAAAATGATGCATTGAGAACCCTTAACACAGGCAGACCACAGCTCAGGCAGAATGACAACAGGAGATCTTTGCAAACTGGGAAACAGGACCGAAATTGCACAGAACAGATATCAGCACAAGAACCAGCAACCCAAAAGATTTGACACTGAACATAGTAACACAGCGCTACATGTAGGACTAAATAAACGAGACACACCTACGACTGATCTGAACGTTCGTCATTGCAGCTGGCGCTGATGAGCAACCAGATCAGCGCAGTACACAAAGAATGTGCTTGACAGTACCTGAGCGAGCTCTTAGGGGGCTTTCACACTGACAGTTTAGTTCTGAACGGGGCACGGTTTGCATGAAAAATCGCTAATGTTAACGCTGTCATGGGACCCAGGTGTGCACTGGGGTACCGAACCCAAGACTACCTGGAGGAGGTGGTCTGAGTTCGGTTGCTTCCGAACCTTGCCGCGGTTTGCGTGAATGTGAAAGTAACACAGATTCGGGCCCGCACTTGTTCAGGAAGTAAAGTATCCTGTGCATGCGTTTTAGCTTATTGTGATATATTCAGTTAAATAAAACACTTGTAAGGGATGATAATGTTGATGATTTACCTTGGATATGAGCGAGAGTGAGCATGCAGTGTATTTGTGCATTGCGCGTGAAATCAGAGCAACACATTTGGAAATCCACTGTTTCCTCAAAAGAGTCTGTTTGCAAGCAGCAGAAGTCCACCTTATGTGACACACGCACAATAAACCTGTATTGTTCACTCAACTGCCCATAATAGCAACAAATTAATACAAATAAACATAACACAATATTTACCCATGTTCTGTTTTCTATCATGCGCCGCGCACGTGTGCAATGATGCAAGATGCATGGAAACGCTTCAGGGTTCGAGAGAATCAAGTTGAGTGTGAAACCAGACCAACGCTGGGGGGCACCAGGAACAAACGAGCAAACGAGCCCAGTGTAAAAGCCCCCTTAATGCATTATAGTCCTTCACATTTATTGCAATCTCAAAATTCCGGCCAGTTGATAATACCTAGAATATCAAAATTGACAGCTGGTGGTAGATCTGAACAGAAGAGGACTAGCTTCTTTGATTTAAATAGTTGGTGGATCGTTAGTTAGAGCTCACAGCGCGTGATCGGTCAGAATCACACAAGATTTCTTCATTTGAAGTATTAATTGAATTCACAACTGCTTGGTTAATATACATTGAAGTGTGGTTCTGAAACAAATAAAGAAATGAAACAAACATGCTTAGTTGAATGCGAATGATTGATCATCAAACAACAAACATCGGTTTGCATTAACTATTCTAAATACAGCAGAAATAAAATACAGTAATAATATTTTAACAGTCAAACAGGCATTAACAGAATAGAAAAGCTATTCTGTGGGTCTAAAGAGCTATAACTATAACAAAGAGAAAAAATAAGCCATTAGCTATACAATGGCTCCCTCTGATGGTCGTATAAATAACTACTGCCAGCCGATCACGAAAATATCACGTGAAAACCAGTGCGCATACAGAAGGATCGTCACTATGATAGATTGACTATACTGAAAGCAAATATCACCACAATAATTTACAAACTATACACAATAAATGCTTAACTAGTATTCTACAATGTGAAACCAAAGAATAATGCCCGAGTGGCAGTCTATACATCGATAGGAAACATTACCTCACAAAGCCTAGCCATGCAGAATAACCTCGGCGCTTACAGACAAGCGCTGACAAAGCAAAGCTGACAAGCAAAACAGACAAAACACTGCCAATCTAGCTTTAACAATGACAACAACAAATACTGAATCTTACTTGTAAGGACGCACACCGAATAAAGCAGTTGAAGTTGAAGGCAAATGACAAGCTTGTGTGGCTAGAATGCGCTTCTGACAAAGTCTCTGACAGAATGCTTTCCGCGCGCAGCAATCCTGAATCAACTTGTGATTGGCTAAAAGTTCAGTAGGAGAGAGAGTCACAGCGAAGTGTCTGATGCTTAATAGCCACAAGGGGGCCTTTTTTACAGCCGCCCCCAGATTACTGAAAGGAATCTGCAGAAGAAGAAAAGGCTCCCGATCATCTGGTGATGGTTAGTCTGACAATTTTGGAAGATGGATGAGTCGAGCCACAGGGCGTGTGTACAACCGGTGTCCCACCTTCACTTCAGCAGATCGTACCCTACCATTGAGGCCGGGGAAGACGCTTATCACAGTACCCACTGGCCACAGTGAGCGAGGAAGCTGTGGGTCGATGATGAGGACAGTCTTGCCGATGTGCAGATCTGGGTTTTCAGCATTCCACTTCTGTCGGGTCTGGAGGCTGGGCAGATAGAAACAGATGAAATGCTTCCAGAAGTGATCAGCCAACAGCTGGCTATGGCGCCAACGTCTACTGCTAAGGAGCTCGGAGTCAGAATACATCACTTGCGGGAGAGAAGCATCTGGCCGCCCAATGAGAATGCTTCCCGGAGCTCACGATTGCCACCTCTGAAGTTAGTCCCCTGGTCTGAGATTAGCTCGAACGGCTTTCCTCTGCGGGCGACGAACCGTCTCAGAGCCATGAGGAATGAGTCTACATTCAAACTGGAGAGCAGATCGATATGCACAGCTCGGGTGGTCATGCATTTAAAGATTATCCCCCAGCGCTTTTCATTCCTCCTTCCAATCGCTACCGAGTATGGACCTGAAGCAGTCTACTCCTGTTGAGTAAAATGCTGGCTTGAAAAGTTGGACTCTGGATGGAGGCAGGTCGGCCATTTTAGGGATTTGTGGCTTTCCGCGCCATTTCTGACACTCAAGGCACTTGCGCTGAAAGCGGTGGATAGCCTCTCGCCCTCCTGGTAGCCAATACTTGCGGTGGATCTCTGAGAAGACTCTCTCTGGGCCTGGATGGTGCAGATGGTAATTATAATCTTGTATGAACAACTTTGTGACTGGGTGTTTGGCATCCAACACCACCGGGTGAACAGTATTCAGTTCCAGCTGGTTAATATGGCGCAGACGTCTGCCAACACGAATGAGCTTGTCCCTGTGGTCGAACTCTGGTGCCAGCTTGAGAAGTCTGCTGCTCTTTGCGACTGGTTTTCCTGATTGCAGCTGGCCATAGTCCATGGGCAAACTGTCTTGTTGGACCTGCTGTAGCAGAGTCAGCTGTGCTTGCCTGTAGGCTGTGATGTTGCCTGGGGCTGCCCCATGTAGAGTCTTAGTTGTGGCAGTCAGAAGGTCCTTGAAGGAAGAGAACAGCTTAGCGTCAGGGAGATGACTTGGCGTGGTAGTAGTGAGGCCGCAGAATGGAGGTTTCTTGAGCTCTTCACTCTGATCTGCCTCTGTCTGGATCTGAGGACTCTGTGGCCATTTGCCTGGGTCACACCACAAGAAGGTTGGGCCTTGACTCCAACGGCTGTCAGGTGTCAATGTGTTGAGAGGTTTACCACGCGTTATGTCATCGGCAGGGTTCTGTGCAGAGTCCACATACCGCCATGTGTCGCCTTCGGTAAGATCTTGAATCTCTGCAACACGTGTGCCAACAAACACTTTATATCGGCATGACTCCGACTGCAGCCACTGGAGCACGGTAGTAGAGTCTGACCAAAGCACCACCCACTGGATGGCCAGTGTGAGTCAGATTTGAGGATCTGAGCCATGTGTGCTCCGGTCAGAGCAGCGCATAACTCCAAGTGAGGGATTGACTGCTGCATTTTTGGAGCAACTCTGGATCTTGCTGTGAAGAAAGCTACTTGGATGACTCCCTGAGCATTCTTGGTTCGGAGGTATGCCACAGAGCCATAGGCTCTCTCTGAGGCATCACAAAACACGTGGATCTCACGCTCACAGGTAGGAGAGTCTAACTCACGGCTGGTGTAACACCTTGGAAGTGCTATGCTCTGTAGGTGAGGTAACTCCTCCTCCCACTCTCTCCATGCGGCTAGCAAGTGATCCAGCAGAGCAGGGTCATCCCAGTCCCGCCTTTTGTCCCACAGGTGTTGAATGACCACTTTGGCCTGGGTGACCTTGGGCTATACCTTGAGCATAATGGAGATTGTCTAGGGCAATACGAAGTCTCGCAAAGTCTCTTGGGTTTGGACGGTTGAAGTTCGGGATTGTGGGAGTGGGCCCTCTGTATGTTCTTTCCTGTCCACCAGGGGGAGTCACTGAGCGTCAACGCCTTGGCTCGTGCGGATGTGAAGGGGAACTATGCCTTTCACGCCGGTGTGGAGAGTAGCTGCAGCGGCGTGCAGAAGAGTAGTCACCTTGGCATGATGGTTCTCTGTATTCTCTGAAGGAATCCCGAGAATCTCTTGGTCTGGCGTGGCTTTCAGGTGAGCGGCGGCGTCTGGACTGCTCATAATAATAATGAGAACTGTAGTGCCTTTCCCTGGACTCAAAACTTCGTTGCGGGGCCTGGTGCTTATTGCGTACTAGCTCGGGGGAGCGTTTAGGTGAGGGAGAGTCATACCGGTTTGATTCCCTGTAGTCCTTTGTCTCTCTCCTGTAACCATAATGACTGTCTGAGGACCGTTGTGGTGGGGTCTCTCTGTCCCGGAAGTAGACTGATTGATACCGGGTTGAAGCACCTCCATAATCCAGCCCTTCTCAGTAAAGTCTATCTCTGGCCGTCACAGTACGTGGCTCTGAACGGGAATTACTGAGCTCCGCTCTGGCTCTGAGTTGCTCGTTCTGCATTTTTAATTCCTCCATTAATGCTATGAGATCTTCCCTTTCACGCTCTAGTATATGGCACTCCCTTCTCCACTCATCCGCAGAAGATTCCCATTTATCAGTATCTGACCGTCGCACTGGGCTGTGGTGCAGCTGACCTTCTGGAGATGCAGAGCGTGATTCAGGTCTGCTGTGATCCTCTTCGTCTTGCCGCTCTCTGGACTGTGACTTAATCATAATCATGTTTTTCTGGACTGTTCCAGAAGACTTCTGGATTTGAGATCTGGACGGAAGATCAGACAAATCATAATCTTGCAAGTAGTTAGGGAGGGACCGCTGCCTCCTAGATCTTGCACTAGACTCTTTATCTGAGGTGGACATCTTGATCCGCTGCAGGCTCTGGATCCGGCTCGAAGGACCACTTTGAACAGAAGAGGACTGGCTTCTTTGATTTATATAGTTGGTGGATCATTAGTTAGAGCTCACAGTGGGTGATCGGTCAGAATCACACAAGATTTCTTCATTTGAAGTATTTATTGAATTCACAACTGCTTGGTTAATATACTGTACATTGAAATGTGGTTCTGAAACAAATAAAGAAATGAAACAAAAATGCTTAGTTGAAAGCGAATGACTGATCATCAAACAACAAACATCGGTTTGCATAAACTGTATCCTATTCTAAATATAGCAGAAGTAAAATACAGTAATATTTTAACAGTCAAACCGGCATTAACAGAATAGAAAAGGCTATTTTGTGGGTCTAAACCAGGGGTTCTCAACCCAGTCCTCGCGACCCACTGCTCTGCATATTGTTTATGTCTCCCTTATTTAACACACCTGATTTAGATCCTCAGCTCGTTAACGGTCTAAACAGCTATAACTATAACAAAGAGAAAAAATAAGCCATTAGCTATACAATGGCTACCTCTGATGGTCGTATAAATAACTACTGCCGGCCGATCACAAAAATATCACGTGAAAACCAGTGCGCCTACAGAAGGATCATTACTATGATAGATTTAACTACTGAAAGCAAATATCACCACAATAATTTACAAACTATACACAATAAATGCTTAACTAGTATTCTACAATGTGAAACCAAAGAATAATGCCCGAGTGGCAGTCTATACATCGATAGGAAACATTTCCTCACAAAGCCTAGCCATGCAGAATAACCCCGGCGCTTATATTTAACAACACTAAACAGACAAAACACTGCCAATCTAGCTTTAACAATGACAAAAACAAATACTGAATCTTACTTGTAAGGACACACACCGAATAAAGCAGTTGACTTTGAAGGCAAATGATAAGCTCTTGTGGCTAGAATGCGCTTCTGACAAAGTCTCTGACAGAATCCTTTCCGCGCGCAGCAATCCTGAATCAACTTGTGATTGGCTAAAAGTTCAGTAGGAGAGAGAGAGTCACGGCGAAGTGTCTGATGCTTAACAGCCACAAGGGGGCCTTTTTTACCAGATCCTTTTCCTATTTAGCACCAAAACTTTGGAACAGTTTTCCTAACATTGTCTGGGAAGCAGACACAGTTTGTCAGTTCAAAGATAAAAACTAAAAACACATATCTTTGGCCTAGCATACACATAACACACTATAGACTTCTATAATTCAATGTTAGGCTGCATATATTAGATCAGCCAGAACCGGGAACACTTCCCATAAATCCTGATGTACTTGCTACATCATAAGAAGAATGGCATCTACGGTAATATTAGTCTCTTTGTTCATGCCGAGGTTTACCGCAGTACCCATATCTGATGAAGGACCTGTGTCTGGACGCAACGACAATGCAGTCCTGAAGTGTCAAATAGTCCCTCCCCTGTGAAGGCCTCCTTACCTTTACCTCTGTACAGATCCGGTTCACGTGTCTATGCCGAAGCGATACAATTCTGTATTATAAATTTTAAGGCCAGACAAGTAGTTTGTTGAGGGTTTGTTGTTGGTTTTTTAGGGAAGTTCTACATGCCTGCACACATATATTCAAATGCGCATACATATAGAATGAATTATTAATGTGCATGTGCACACTATCAGCGTTCTCAAAGGTTTGCGTTTTTGAAGTTTGGGTAGAGAGAACTAAAAGGAGTAGTTCACTTTAAAAAAAAATTTTGCTGATAATTTACTCACCCCTATGTTATCCAAGATGTCAATGTCTTTCTTTCTTCAGTCGAAAAAGAAATTAAGGTTTTTCATTCCAGGATTTTTCTCCATATAATTGACTTTACTGGGCACCAAACAGTTCAAGGTCCAAATGAGAGTTTCAGTGCAGCTTCAAAGGGCCTTCAAGTTGGCATGAAACGGAAGTTGAGATTGTAATTTTTTCCTTGTTGTTAGGTATATCCAAAATGAGGCGGCTTCTGAAATTAGAAAAAAAAAATGAGGGTGGGGCTTGATTTTCTCCTTCGGGAATTGATTGGATCATTGGAGGTTGGGTGTTGCAAACAAAATGGAGGCAGATTTGATTGCCAAATGCAAATGCCAGTTTACATTCAGTCTGAGAGGCGGTGCACCGATAGCTGCTCCCTCACCGGCCCTGGCCGCACCCTTTCGCCATGGCACGTGACCGAAAGAGAAGAGAGGTCGTTTCGAGGGGGGAGGGAAGGGTAATGTATTTGATTAAAGATTATAAGAGTTCATGAATTAAAAAAAAATTATGAAGTGTCCAGATAATCATTTATAATAAAAACTACAATATTACAAATAAAAAGAATATTTGTAAAATTTGATTTCATGCCGACTTTAAACAAAACTAGGCGATGAATAAGGGTCTTGTCTAGCGAAACGATCAGTCATTTCAAAAATAAGTTTTATAAGCACAAATGCTCGCCTTGCTCTGTTTTCTTTCCTGTTCAAACTCGTTCATCAAAATGAACAAATGTTTTTTCGAGTGATTTGGTTCATTCAACGAACATAATGAATGAAATGAAAATGACTCGAAAAAAGATTCAAAGATTCATTCAACGTTCAATGTATTTTGATGAATGAGTTTGAACAGGAGAGTCACGAACGCGCATCACAGAACAGAGCAAGGCGAGCATTTGAGCTTATAAAACTTAAAATTTTTTATTTATTTTTGAAATGATCGGTCGTTTCGCTAGATAAGACCCTTATTCATCATCTGGTAACAAAGCCCTTTGAAGCTGCACTGAAGCTCTCATTGGACCTTGTCATTTGTGCCCAGTAAAGTCCATTATATGGAGAAAAATCCTGGAATGTTTTCATCAAAAACCTTAATTTCTCATCGACTGAAGACATGGACATCTTGGATGACATAGGAGTGAGTAAATTATCAGCAAAAGTTTTTTTAAAGTGAACTAATCGTTTAAGAGTTTTCTGTTTAAATGGTGTCGTGTTAGCGGCCCCTAACTTAATAACTAATGATCGTTGCGACAGAGGTGAATCAATCAAAACTGACTTTAACTGGAAAATAACTTTATTTTAGAGCTGCCATAAAGCCAAAACAATCTGTTACTTTAATTTCCTATTATCATTGTAAAGACGCTTTGGAACAATCTACATTGTTAAAAGGGCTATATAAATGAAGATGACTTGAGTGGGAAAATCAAATCAATTTCCCCTAGCTCAGCACATACAAAATAATCATGTTTTTACAAAATTTTAAAACTCATCAACTACTACACATACAAATGCACAACACACAAGAAAGAATTAAAAATGTAAAGCACTTCTCTGCCTCCAAGTAACAATGTCCCACAAGAAATCTGCCATGCCGGGTCAGCATCCTCTGAAAAAGCAAGAAATCTTCTTCACTTTATTTCCTTTCCCGCAGTCAACGCAATTATTCAGAGTCTGAGAGTCAATATCACTGGTGGTGATGAGTCCTCTTTGCCCAGCACACTCTCTTTATTTGCTCATAGAGCATGTGACTAGTGCTCCTTAAAGGGGCAATTCACCCATTGCAACATTAATCTTTATTGAAAGGTGGATCATATTTGTAGTTGAAATGTAAAATAATTTTTTTATTTGGTGCCCTCTTGACTGAGAAAAGACAGAAAATAACCAAGGGGCGCATTTGTATTAAAAGACTACAGGTCCCACAATGCACCGCATTGCACAGCTCCGCAAGCCACACCCACTAATCCGGAACAGCGCAAACAAAGTATTCACTCTTCCGTCTACAAGGGTAACATTAGCTGTCACCGGAGTTTGAAAATTCATTTCACACAAAATGTCTAGTTGGCTGTGGCGAGCAGACGTGGCGTTAGGGATAATGGAAGACACCTGTGAGGCGCGCGCCGGTCTCACGTCTCTTACGGAGCCGGAGGAGCGAAAGCATAAAACGGGGAGCGACGACATCAGATCAAGAGAGAAACAGGCCTGATTTTATGATGTTTTGTTTCTGTTCTGTGTAACGTTACAGCAGTCGTCAATGAGGGGCTGCTGGCTTATACTTTCGTTTTGTATTTCATTTTATGTTCATTTTACTATTAAAATGTTTAAATGTTCGCCGGTTCCTGCCTCCTTCTTCCCTCAACAACAAACCTCATTCACGTTACATTCGCAAATTATTAGTGAATTACTCCTCGTTTGTATTTATTTCTGTTTGGTGAATTACTGCATGATACCTGGATGTTCTGTCAGGCGAAACTATCACAACACCAACGTCCGTGTGCTTGTCTGATTCAGAGATTTTCTCCAGGAAAAATTGCCATCGTTGAAATTCTCTGCAGCAGACGGACTCTGTGTCCATAGGCCGTAGCACGCAGCGAGAGTACAGGCAACAGCAGGCCGCCGAGCTCGACACAGTCTGGGGTCCTCGACCGACAGGCAGCTGCCTCCTGCTCCTCCATCAGCCTCAGCTGCTCTAAACTATACTGCGACTCGTAAAGATACCCACGAACATCAGATTCTAGCAGCAGAACTTCAAAATCCTCTTCTTCTATATCATGTTTAGTTTCTTCCATTATTATCATACTTCCTATCTCCAAAGCGCTTGTTAACTTAGCTTCCAAACAAGATGGCTAATGAGCTAATGTTTGCAGTCTAAAAGATTTTAATGAAATATGACTTCCTGCTTATCGTGATGCAAAAAAGTGATGATAAACAGGAAGTAAAACACTTAAATCCTTATTTCTCCCATCTCAGGGGAAAATAAGGGAATAAACCATGACCATTCAAAAATATGACTGGGTTTCTAAAGATACAAAGCTTAATGCAAATGAGTGAAGTGAAGGTGGGGTAGGTAAAAATGTTGTAAAAAATGTTTTCCTCAGATTTGTTTAAACTGTCTATATATACCAATACATAATTAAAATGATGTAAGTACTCTGAAAAAGAAAGTATACAAATCGAGTGTCTGTAGTCCTCTCAGTGCTGCAATAAACACAGCTCATTATTTAATTCACTCCCACCCCCCTCCCGTCAGGGTGTGATCCTTACAAAGCCACACCCCATAACACATGAACGCGTGCTGCCGACTGAGCTTAGCTGGAGGACGCATTTAGGAGGAGCAGACAGTGCATGTAGTGACATCATTTCAGAATCACATGTAATAAAATGCCTAACTTTATCATTAATTACTTACATGGCTGGTAGTACTCACTATTAAGCTAGCATATCGATACTGGAAATGGTAAAGTTTCAAATATGTTGAGTTTGTTTCGGTAATGAGCTAGTAACATAAAAACTAAAAACAGCCTGACTAAAAACAGGTTGCATTGATGCACGTTTTCCCGTTACCACCAGTTACACTGTGAGGAAGGTGAATTTCGTGTAAGATTCATAACATATACGGTGTTTTACATGTAAGAGCTTCCACGAAAGCACTGTTGGCGTCACTTTTCAGGCCCTGGTTGTCAGTTGTCACCACGGCTGGAGAGCACAGTCGATATTGACTCTCGTCTGACTTGCTTTATCCAAAGACTTTTTGGTCATAGTCTTTTCAAATACTGTCTTCCTTTTTTGCCTGGTCTTTACTGACTGTATATGCAGGTAACTAGGAATTTTGACAGTAACACTTTAGAATATGGTTCCTTTGTTAATGAATAACAACACAAGAACTAATGAGTAACACAATATTAACAATCTAGTAACTATTATTAACTAACAAGAAACTCTGATTAACAAACTAGTAAGTAATAGCGCACAGACGAAAGTGGTAGTTCACTATTAAGTAATCAACTACTATTTTTTTAATACTTCCCAGAGAACTACTGAAAAAGTTTATTAATAATCTAGTAACTACTATTAACTAAAATAAACTCTTATTAACGAATTAGTAAGTAATAGCTCACAGATGAAAGTGTTACTAGATACTTCTGTGGGAATTACTAATTATTTGGATCCGTATTATAAAGTGAAGATCATTGGAACTAACTAGTAATGACTCAAGTGTTACTACATGATCTAGTCATGATTTGTGCAAATGTTTGAGATTTTTGGTGAACTTTAGTAACTTTTAGAAAATTTCTTTAGTAACACTTGAGTAATTACTAGTTAGTTCCAATGATCTTCACTTTATAATACGGATCCAAATAATTAGTAAGTAATAGCTCATAGATGAAAGTGTTACTATACTTCTGTGGGAATTACTAATTATTTGGATTCGTATTATAAAGTGAAGATCATTGGAACTAACTAGTAATTACTCAAGTGTTACTACATGATCTAGTCATGATTTGTGCAAATGTTTGAGATTTTTTGGTGAACTTTAGTAACTTTTAGAAAATGTCTAAAAGTAACACTTGAGTAATTACTAGTTCCAATAATCTTCACTTTATAATACGAATCCAAATAATTAGTAATTCCCACAGAAGTGGGACATCATCGTCAACATCCACCCCATAACAAAGTCCACAAAACCCAGATAGCAAACTGACATTGAATCAACGTGGAAATATGACATCGAAACAACGTTGATCTGACATTGTTTTGCTCATCGAATTAACGTTGAACCAACGTCAGACGCGTCATTCTTTCAAAACTAACGGAAAATCAACTTGAAATCAACGCGTTGTTTTAACGTTATGAAAGCAAACCAATTTTCAATTTCATTTAGCTTTGAAGAATGCCGCGTCTGACGTTGGTTCAACGTTAATTCGATGAGCAAATCAACGTTGTTTCAATGTCATGAGAGACGTCGTTTCCACGTTGATTCAATGTCAGTTTGCTGTCTGGGAACTCCTCTACATATTCCTCAATAGGGCGGTCACCTTGGTTTAGGTGAAAGAGACGGATTACTGGGTCCATGTTTTGGTGATGAATAATGAATGGCTGAAGGCAAGCTGGTAAGGACCCAAATGCAAACTTTAATATATAACTAAATCAAAACACAAAACAAAGGCATGGCCAGGCATGAAATAGAAACTGAAACAAGGACTAATTAAAAGACAAGGAACACCTGTGAACAATCATCAGACAATTAACAAATGATAAGACACATGGCAGGACCATGACAAACAGGGAATCACATGACAGACAAGAACAAGGAACAAGAAAAAACAAAACCCAAACTGTGACAATGACAGCCAATATCAAAACCAACCACATGACAGTTTAACTTATTTATGTCAAGCTGTCATGACAAAGACACTGATAGGTAATATATGTGATATAGGTGATATACTGATATATGATGTTATCGTTTATGTCAAGATGTGATAACAAAGACATCTCAAACAATGTCATATTTGCATTCAAAATGTCATTATTGAGCGAAAGACACATAATGACAGTTGTCATAAATGTGCATAAACCTTACTTAATATTCAAGACATGCCATGGTTATGAAGGTTAACTCTCCCAGGACTCACCTTTCCTCTAGCAGCTTGTCTCTTAAATTTCTTCCGTCAGTTTATAGCAATGTTTACATGGAAACTTTTCGGAACATAGTGTTTACATGAACGCAAAATAAACTGATTGGGTTGATGCACGAGCTAATATGTCACAAGCTTTAAATCGAATTTAAATGTTTGACATGCACACACTGCACAGTTTCCCCGCTGTTGTTTCCTAACCATTCTCATTTCCCCCCCTTTTTTTAAAGCAGACTTAATATCTATTTTGGGTTCTAATTGTAATATTTTAATGTTATCACTGTGAAGCTGCTTTGATACAATCTGTATTGTAAAAAGCGCTATATAAATAAAGGTGACTTGACTTGACTAATTAGAAGTAACAGCTCCCATTCCCATGCCCTGAGGGGTACAGTACGGTACGGTACAGTACAGTACGGGTCGGGTCGGGTACACCATTATCCGGCTTGCGTTTCCACCGCCAACAGTACCCTTACTTGACGTGGTGTTTGCTGGAAAGAAGCGATCGACGTTATTTTCGCGCGAAGAAAGCGACATAGTAAACAACAATGGATGACACACAGCAGATCTTGTTCTTGCTTCTCGGCATGTTTTTCACTAGAAACAAGCGCTGGCATTAGGCGTTTCCAAGAAGCCAACACAAAGTCCGACTCAGGAGAATGATCCCGAGGACGCGAGTCCAGTAATTCTGCTAATGGAACAGCGCCTTCTTGAACGCGGCACTCTGCTCGCTCTGGCTATGCGACTCCGGTTATCTCTGTATGTTCCTTGTAGCACGCGTGAGTGACGAATGACGATACTCTGTCCACCAATCAGCGTTCTGCAGTGAGTCTAGCTCCACCTTTTAGTACCCTTTCACTGTGCTAGGTACCCCAACGGAAGGGTACCCAAAAAGTGGTACGGTACGGTTCGGCTTTTTGGTACCATTCACAACTTTTGACAGTGGAAACGCAAAAAATTGCGTACCGAACCGAACTGTACCGTACCGTACCACTCAGTGGAAACGAGCCATAAATGACTGTAGTGTCAATCTAATGGCTCGTTTCCACTGAGTGGTACGGTACGGTACAGTTCGGTTCGGTACGCAATTGAGTTTCCACTGTCAAAAGTTGTGAATGGTACCAAAAAGCCGAACCGTACCACTTTTTGGGTACCCTTCCGTTGGGGTACCTAGCACAGTGAAAGGGTACTAAAAGGTGGAGCTAGACTCACTGCAGAACGCTGATCGGTGGACAGAGTATCGTCACTTGCGCGTGCTACAAGTGCATTAGAAGCATACATTCTCCATCGGGATCATTCTCCTGAGTCGGACTTTGCGTTGGCTTCTTGGAAACGCCTAATGTCAGCGCTTGTTTCTAGTGAAAAACATGCCGAGAAGCAAGAACAAGATCTGCTGTCTGTCATCCATTGTTGTTTACTATGTCGCTTTCTTTGTGCGAAAATGACGTCGATCGCTTCTTTCCAGCAAACACCACGCCTATCAAGTAAGGGTACTGTTAGCGGTGGAAACGCAAGCCGGATCATGTACCCGACCCGACCTGTACTGTACTGTACTGTACCGTACCGTACCCCTCAGTGGAAACGAGCCGTTATTATAGTCAACAACATTTCTACATCATTGCACATGTGCAAAATATTCCAGTTTCAGTATTCTATCCGGTCAAGTGTTTACATGCCCTATCGAATAGATTAGAAAAGGTTTTTACTTCCTCTCTCAACCTGATTGAAATATCAATCGGTTTAGGCCTTTTTATTCTGATTAAGGAATTTAAATGAAGCATTTTCATTCGGATTGGATTTTTAAACCAAATAAAATCGGAATAAAATATTCCATGTAAACTCACCTAGTGCAAGGAGAACACACTTCTGAAAAGCTCAAGTGGGCAGGATCAAAGCCCAACAAAAAACTCCCTAGCATTCAGTAGGGCCTAGAATAATATAACTGTTATTTTATTTATCGGCCTATGCATGAGTATTAAATATCAGCATGTAACTCATTCTGCATAGTTTGTGCTCTGGAAAGATCAAATCGTATGGCTTGTTGATGAGGGATGTGCTATGACTTTAAGCATTCAGAATTTTCAATATCTGATTTTTTGTCTCTCTTTTTCAATCTCTTTTTTCTTATTTTCAGTAGGGCTACACGATTAATCACAATTTACATGAAATAACACTTAAACCGATTTGGCTTATCGCGATTATGACCGCATTTACTACCTATACAGTGTGCTGCACTGACAAGCTGCACATAAAATAATTGCTGCCTTTGCCAAATCGCGTGCTGTTTCATTGCGATTCATTGTGCATCCCTAATTTTCAGTGAAGGAGATAATTTTGGCTGTAAATTAGTTGAATATGGCACTCTGTCAGTAATGTAGTTTGTAAGATTAAAGAACCATTTAAAAATGACTGAGACCACAGAGCGAAAAGGGCATTATCTAATTTGACTTGTATTCATAGTTAAATTTGAGCTGTTTTTGCAATAGTTTGGCATAACCAACTGATATTATAACCGAACCATTACCAAACTATAGCTATGACTGGAGGATGGAGCAGGCTTCACTCAATAATTACACTTAAATTTATTTTAAGAGTGCTGGCCTAATCCCACTGAGCAAAATGATGTCCAAAATACGTCTTTTCAAAGTCTTTGTCGCACAAGTCGGACGTTGAAAAGACGTCCCCTGAGGGGCCGGAATGAAAGTTTTTATGACGTCTTTTTTGATGTGTTCTGGACATCTGAAAAAGACGTTCATGGATCCTTCGTACAAGGTTAAAAACTAGTTCAAATGTGGCCATTTTCAACATTATTTATGGTCTCATTTAGACAATTTATACTGTTTCTTGACCAAATAAACACTCTCAGGATGCATTAAATTAAAACTCATGTTTATTTACATTGTTTAGATGTGGTTTAGATGGTGATATTGGTTTCATTTTAAGTTACCATTGTGGTGATCAGTGTTTGCTTTAGTTGGGCTCTTGGTCCCACTTCGCCTTATTTAAGCTTTTCTTTGGCAGTAGAAATTGTGTGTTAGTTTAACACCATTGACTGTACAGAGAAAGCCAAGAAAATAAAAAATCAGTTGTCTTCAGCTGCTTGTTAATGATGGCAGAATCAACACAATGCAAGCATTAAACAATGTATAAACTTTTGTTTTTAAATCAGAAATTTATAAGTATTCATCTTGTGGAACTGTATTATTTGTACCAGTAACTTTATAATGACCACTGCATACAATATGTTTTAAGAAAGTGAATCACATAGTCACACACAGATATCAAGATTTTGGATATGATTCTCAACGACGGTGACAACCAAAACAAAAAAGCCTGGGAATCAAGGATGTTTTGTACTATAAAGGCTACCCATCATGCATTGCAGCATGAAGCATTTTTTTTTTATCGTCACCATTTTTGTGAATCATATGCAAAATATTGATGTCTGTGTGTGACTATATGGTATATTTTCTCAAAACATTGTGCTAATTTGCTTTTTGTCCAACTTCCATGCTACTGGCCCAAATAATGCAGTTCCACAAGATTGGTGGTTGTAAACTCCGGATACAAACACAAAAGTCTAAACACAACTTAAATGCCCACTTTATAATGATTTCATCATCATCACCAACAACATCAAGGAGGTGATGAGAGAGACAATTTTCTTGGCTTTCTCTGTCACAACAATGATGTTATTCAAACACACAGTTACAACAGCCAAGGAAAAGCTAAAGAATGAATTATTGGGACCAAGAGCCCAACTAAAGCAAACACTGATCACCACAATGGTGACTTAAAATGAAACAAATATCACCATCTAAACAACGTAAGGAAATTACATTGAAATAAACATTTTAATTTAATGAGTTTTAATTTAATGCATCCTGAGAGTGTTTATTTGGTCCAGAAACTGTATAAATTGTCTAAATGACACCATAAATAATGTTGAAAATGGCCACATTTGAACTAGTTTTTAACCTTGTACGAAGGATCCATTGACATCTTTTTCAGATGTCCAGAACACGTCAAAAAAAGACGTCATAAAAACTTTCATTCCGGCCCCTCAGTGGACGTCTTTTCAACGTCTGACTTGTGCGACAAAGACTTTGAAAAGACGTCTCTTGGACATCACTTTGCTCAGTGGGATAAGTAGAGTTCATATATGGAAGAAAGCAGTGGCGGACCGTGCATTTCACACCTAGGCATTCTGTCCTACCTGAATTAATAACTTTTAATAGTGTATTAGCGTAAAGACTCTCTATAATTGTTGTTTTTATTTTGCACCGGCAGTTATTGGAAATGCGGTGAGTTCGGGAAAGGTCGGTACAGAGAAACGAGCATGTGAGTTCGGCTGGTGCGTACAGTGGTTTTTGCGTTACGAATCTGATTATAAGTTTAGAAACGGAGCCTCCCTTATCTTCTCGTTCAAGGGTTACAATAGTCCCTTTTCAGACATTACAATAGTATGAATGTTTTAAAAAAAATTATGTTTCGATCATAAATTTATAAGAAAAATTAAGAAGAATATCATATTCACCACAGGGAAAAAACCATTAGCTATAGGCTACTCAAAAAAAACTACAGATTCTTTTTTACACAAAATCCATCCTTAATTCTTTCCTCAAGTTCCAACAATGTCGTGTCTGTCTCATCATATTTCTAGCATAAGTTTTAATTCGTTTTATGGCTGACACTGTGTGTGCTTCTGTGCCTGCTCGACAGAAGCACACAGTCACCGCAAAACATGACGATGTGTACAGCTGCCCCATGCTCTCGCACAGTTTTGAACGAAATCAAGAGATCAGCGGGACTTTTGCCTTCAAAATCATTCGTTTCATAACTTAAATTAGTCAGTTCCGTTTTTACCCGGAGAGATCGAATAGAGTTCCGTTGCTACTCTGCGTTTAGCTCAGGCTGAATAAGGGATTTTTTTTTTTTGCTGGGGGTCGAGGAGGGAAAGAAACATTAATTTGTGGGTTGAAAAACAATTACACCTACAGGAATATATATTTAGTTTAAGCAGTTCACTACAGATGCGGATACTACCAGTAATAGTACGCGGTCTGTACACGCATCCAATCAAAGAATGAGAAAATACAGAAGGTATTATACGCCAGCTAGTCTGATACCACTCCGTTGGGCTTTGATTATGAGGTGTGTCTTAACCGAACCAGGAAAAAAAACCTTCTGCACTCAATTGGATAGTTGCAGAGCCATGTATTGAGAGAGTTGCGACACGCTTTGATGTCACCGCAAGGCTGTCACTGTCACGGGTGCGGGTTCAGGCAGAAGGACGAACAGGCAGAGTCCAGAAAAGCTCCAATACAAAAGGTTTATTCTCACATTAACAGGAAACAGGCAGGCGAAACACAGGGTGACATTAACATCGACCGACAAAGACAGACTGAATGGGAAGGAACTAAATACACACAGGAATCAAACTAAACGAGGTGAAAACAGGTGAAACAGATGAATACAGGACGCTGAACGGGAGGCTGATGAGGGAGTGAGTTCAGGTGTGGAGACAAGAGGATCCTGGGAAGTGTAGTGCTGATGACAAGACAGGGCGGTGCAGACGAAGACTGTGACAGAACTCCCCCCTCCCGGGAGGCGTGACCTCACGCCGCATAACAGAGGAAGGAGGGGGGACGAACTGGGGGCTGGGCGGGGCGTGGCCAGGGCGAAGCAGGCTGAGGGCGTGGCCAGGGCGGAGCAGGCTGAGGGCGTGGCCAGGGTGGAGCAGGCTGAGGGCGAGACCAGGGCGGAGCAGCTGGAGGGCGTGGCCAGGGCGGAGCAGGCTGAGGGCGTGGCCAGGGCGGAGCAGGCTGAGGGCGAGACCAGGGCGGAGCATGATGAGGGCGAGACCAGGGCGGAGCAGCTGGAGGGAGGACCCCTGGTGGAGCCGATGGTAGTGGGGCTGACAACACCAGGGGACTGACAGGGGCGGAGCGGATGGGAGAGGAGACCAGGGTGTAGCTGAGGGACAGACGACGATGGGTGCTGAGGAGGGACCGAGGGAACAAGGGGACACCGCAGGCTCTGGTGACAGAAGTGCTGACAGGGGCACAGAGGGACACGGTGAGGTCAGAGTGCGTGAGGGCTGACGGGTGACTGGAGAGAGTGAGGAGTCCAACTGAACCGAAGGGGTGACAAAACGGGGCGGAGCCAAAGTAAGGAAGTCCATAGGTGAGGGGAGGATGACGAGGGAGTGCAGGGAGTTCGGAGGGACGAGGGAGCCTGGCCGAGCTGGTGGACTGTGGGACCATGGAGGAGCTGAGGGAGGTAGCAGCCACGGGGGAGCCGATGGGCCCGGGGGCCGAGGAAGTGTCTCAGAGGAGGAGGTGTGAGGCGAAGACCGGGGATACCCAGACCAGGCTGGTTTCGGGGAGCTGAAGGGCAGGAGAGCAGAGGGAGGACAGATGAGAGGAGGCGGGAGAGGGAGGCTGGGTGGGATCCCGGTCTCTGGCGCTGGCTGGACGGTCTCTGGCGCTGGCTGGACGGTCTCTGGCGCTGGCTGGACGGTCTCTGGCGCTGGCTGGACGGTCTCTGGCGCTGGCTTGACGGTCTCTGGGGCCGGCTGGACGGTCTCTGGCGCCGGCTGGACGGTCTCTGGCGCCGGCTGGACGGTCTCTGGCGCCGGCTGGACGGTCTCTGGCGCTGGCTGGACGGTCTCTGGCGCTGGCTGGACGGTCTCTGGCGCTGGCTGGACGGTCTCTGGCGCTGGCTGGACGGTCTCTGGCGCTGGCTTGACGGTCTCTGGGCCGGCTGGACGGTCTCTGGCGCCGGCTGGACGGTCTCTGGCGCTGGCTGGACGGTCTCGGGCGCTGGCTGGACGGTCTCGGGCGCTGGCTGGACGGTCTCGGGCGCTGGCTGGACGGTCACTGGGGCAGGCTGGCTTACAGTCTCTGGAGGGCTGGACGGAACCAGCAGTGAAGAGCATACAGACTCTGGAGGGCTGGACGGAACCAGCAATGAAGAGCATACAGTCTCTGGAGAGCTGGACGGAACCAGCAATGAAGAGCATACAGTCTCTGGAGAGCTGGACGGAACCAGCGGTTAAGAGCATTCAATCTCTGGAGAGCTGGACGGAACCAGCGGTGAAGAGCATTCAGTCTCTGGAGAGCTGGACGGAACCAGCGGTGAAGAGCATTCCGACTCTGGAGAGCTGGACGGAACCAGCGGTGAAGAGCATTCAGATTCTGGAGAGCTGGACGGAACCAGCGGTGAAGAGCATTCAATCTCTGGAGAGCTGGACGGAACCAGCGGTGAAGAGCATTCAATCTCTGGAGAGCTGGACGGAACCAGCGGTGAAGAGCATTCAGTCTCTGGAGAGCATTCGAGCGATGGAGTGGGGCTGGTGACGTCATACAGGGTAAAGGGAGATCCACATGACACCAGCACCCACTCCACATAGGCCGCAAAGTCCCCTCGAGGCCCGTCTCCGGGCAGGCGTGCCTGGGTTTCAGCATTTAGGCCTGCCCGGAAGAACACACAGAGGCTGGTAACATCATAGTGAACATGAGGTACCAAATCCAAATACCTCTGTGTGTGGGCCTCGAGGGATTGATCCTCCTGCTCCAGGAGGAGAAGCTGTACAGCGGCTAAATCCATATTAATCCCTTTTTTGGGGGTCGGTCGATCTGTCAAGGGTGCGGGTTCAGGCAGAAGGACGAACAGGCAGAGTCCAGAAAAGCTCCAATACAAAAGGTTTATTCTCACATTAACAGGAAACAGGCAGGCGAAACACAGGGTGACATTAACATCGACCGACAAAGACAGACTGAATGGGAAGGAACTAAATACACACAGGAATCAAACTAAACGAGGTGAAAACAGGTGAAACAGATGAATACAGGACGCTGAACGGGAGGCTGATGAGGGAGTGAGTTCAGGTGTGGAGACAAGAGGATCCTGGGAAGTGTAGTGCTGATGACAAGACAGGGCGGTGCAGACGAAGACTGTGACAGTCACGTGGTTCATGGAAGCCCCAATAGTTCCAAAACAGACGCGGGCTGTCATGTTCTTCAATGGACAGACAGCAGCGATTGCATTATTAAACGGTAAATGTAAAATAAAACGCACACCAAAGTACTTTTTAAGCTTTCATTGCATTTGGTTAATGTCAGTGTTGCATTTTGAGAGGCAGGGTGACAACTTAGATGTTTTTTAGGCTATATTTTTGGAGGGAAAAGCTTGTGTTCATGTTCGCATTGGTAGTTGCACTGGCTTTAGCGGCTCTAACTTAACTTTTCCATGTCATTCATCTGATGATGTACGTCTCATGATATTTATTTTAGCACAACTGGGATGTAGGTTATTGATTCCCGTGATCTTGCTTATAAATTCAGATTCAGCCATTAGCCTACCGTGATCACGTAAAGACCCGTGGACCGGTGGCCCATTCAGGATTACAATCATGACAACCAACATAAAATATAAATAATTACGCTGTGCATGTACAAATGAATGATTTAGGAGGGATATAGACTGCTCCCATAACGTAGCAATGACCACAGTAATGTTCGGTAAATTTTAACTGTTAGGTATCTTTTCTATTTTGAATGTACTTTATTTTGTATAGTGCATGGACCATTTAATATGTATGTCCTGATTAAAGATATGATGATGATGATGAGTTAATGAGTGAAATATTTGTTCCTAAATATGATCCATAACTCTTGGGATTCAATTCAGTAATGTACCCCTTCATACCCTATTCATAGACTAAACCATTCATCAGAAAACACACACAAATACATTTATAGGATGTACTGTGTATTGGCCTACACATGTTTCAATCACACATAATAACTAACCCCCCCCCCCCACACACACACACACACACACACACACACATATATATATATATATATATATATATGAATGCATGTGAATTTATGTATGCCTATATACATTAAATAAACACATGCATAACCCTAAACCATTTAAATAAATTAATTGTGTGTGTGTATGTATATCTAATATTATATATATATATATATATATATATTATTATTATTATTATTATTATTTTTTAAAATAATATAATAATATGTTATATATTTATATGATGTTATAAAAAATATTATATACATCAGGTTACCATAAGTTATCTAACAACGTTAGTGAAGTGTTGGTCACGTAAGCTATCGCTGCAATTAACCTAATATCTTCCAATTAACATTTACTAGATCTGGCTACATAACATATAACTACAGACTAGATTCACGAGAGGTCGGCTAATGTGTGTAAAAGTAAAAAATACAGTAATTTCATTAATTTACCAGCGCGCGTACTTCGGAAGCACTGAAAATGAATGGGGTTCAATGCTGGAACTATCAGTGGTTGGAACTAATGGGCGGGTCCACGACACGCGTTACTTCCGCATTCCTGAGTTACAATGGCGGTCTATGGCAGTGTCAGAACTCTCTCAATACATGGCTCTGAGAACGCCTTGCTGGCCCTGACGGCCCGCCACTGGAAGAAAGAGGCCGCACTTTGCATTGGCAGTTTATTTTACACAAACGCGTTTCGGCACGTGCCTTCTTCAGAAACGCGTTTGTGTAAAATAAACTGCCTATGCAAAGTGCGGCCTCATTCTTCCATATACAAACCATAGCTATAACATCAAAATGCATGTTCACGAGTCTTAAACAGGTGGAAGCATTTTGATGAAAATATATATTTTCATGCAGCGGGAGCCGGTAAGAGGACTTTTCACGAGTGAAGGTATTATTGCGCCAAGTTGAAGTGCTCTAAAGCACTTTTTTATGGTATTCCGCCATACAATATAGTCATCAATTTTAAACGCTTAGAAAAACACAACGTTTTATTTTGTGTCACCAGCCTAGGTCGAGTTACACTAATCGAGTAACTGTGTTTAAATAGGGAAAACGAGGAAGTGTTTTGTCACTTCTCTTTCTGGCCCATATTTAACGCACTGGGCTAAGCTAAGTGCTAACATAGTTTTGCGGCAATACAGAGCGATAGAGTGCACGCACTGAGACGAGAGAGGTATGCATCAGCTCGTCTTAATTAAGGGAATAACATAGTTTAATATGAAAACCCGGTGGAGTATCCCTTTAACACTCAGATTGTGTCTTTCTGTTTTACAACTGTGGACAAACAAGCTTATATTTTATACACTACTTTCATCCTTTATACTATAACATGCATATACTATACTTTTTCACACAGAGCATACACAAATAGTTTCTAAAATGTGCATATAGTATAAGATTAGGCTTAAGTATTTGGTTAATTTGCATTATTAACAGGAAATTAAAAATGAATGGTTGGATTCTTAAAATCCCCAAAAGGGGCGTGTCACTGATTCAGTCATGTTATCAGAATCTAACTCCAGTCATGCAACCAAAGTTGGCATCCCTGTACAATAATAGTGGCAGCTGTTTGTGTCATTTTGTCTCTTTCTCTCTATATGCGTCTTTATTCAAACACCTTCTTTTTCTCAGCCCAGTATCAGCGGAGTGGATCTGGATAAATTCCGTGAGGTTCTGCTGCATCACTGTGATGTGAATAAAGATGGAAAGATTCAGAAGAGTGAGCTGGCCCTGTGTTTGGGAGTGAAGCTTAAGCCATAGTCTTCACAGACAGAAGTTCTCCAAAGATCACTGTATTTCAATACTGTATTTGAAAGGTGCAAGCAGCAGTACGTATAACTTGTGTATCGCTTTGCAAAATATGTTATTGTGAAATAAATATAAGGAAATGTATTCTCTTTGCTTTTAAAACCATCCACTTTTAGAACAATAAAAGTACGAAAACTGTAATAAAAACAGGTCAAATTGTACTTTTTTCTTATTTACATTTTTTTTTCGGGGGGGGGGGGTGCAAAGAACGCAAAGAATATTTTGATTATGCAGCTTGAATTTTGGTCAAGATCATGTATTAATTTACACCTGCAGGCTGCAGCCATCAAACGATTTACAGTGTAAATTAAGTGCAGGTGAACCATGGAGAGAGCCATTTAACCCAGTAGAATACAAAGAGTATCTGTTTTTGTTTAGTTCTAGCCCAGAGATAAAATTCAAACAGAGTATATAGCAATATATTTTTATGTATAAAATGTCTCTATATATGCCTTTAAGAACACTTTCACAGGGGGGAAAGTGTTGCATCCATGCACTTCATAAAATTGCGTGGTGTCAGGGACAGCCCAAATGGTAGGACCGTATACTGGTAGGCCACCCCTTCAAACTTGAATCTCAAAAGCTAAGGGGCTATCTGGATATGGAAATATGCATCTTTCAGATCCAGCGAGAAATACCAATCCCCTGGACATACTTGCGAGAGGATTGAATTGAAGTGAGTAACCTTGTGTCACATGTTCAGAACCCATTTTGACACACCAGGGCTGGCCATTCAGTCCTTGGCCCAGGCGACTAGGGGCTGAATTAGCTGTCGCCCTTAGAATTGGGAAGTGGAAAAGTGCTCTTCTGTTTTTCATTTTGTTCGCCATAACACCGGTCAATTGCATTTGTGGGTGAACTTGAATGAGCCCATTGTCTGAAATAGTACATTTACTCCAACAATCGAATATGAACAGGGTGCTAAGAGGAACACTCAAGACATTTTTGGAGGATAAGTCCAGGCCAGTGTTTCCCAACCTTTTTTTAAACATGGCACGCTTAGAAAAGTTTCTAAATTTCCAGCTTTGATCTGAAGCCTCACAATTTGCTGGTAGAAGTGAGAATATTTTCATCTTTGCCTTGCATTTTGTGTTCAGGTCATTGGTGAGATATGCAAGTTCACTCAAAAAAAATATATATGTTGGCTTTAATTAATTTTAATTTGTCAACAGGTTCCACATAACTGGATTACGTTAAGCAAACATAATTTGTTCATGTAACTTCAACATAATGGAATTATGTAATTTTAAATTACCCAATTTAAGTAGTCTCAACGTGAATTTTTAATGGCTTCCTAACATGATTCAATGGCATTTTATTATATTCATTCATCCATTTATATTCCATTTGATTCACTGACATTTAATTAAATTGATAGACTTTAGCTAGCTACTTGCTATAGAAACACATTTTAGCATCTTGAATGCTAAGATTTGCATGCTCCTTCATCCAAAGCAATAGTAAATAATGAAATCAGTCGACTGGCTAACAAAATGCTCCACTCTGCTCCACAATGGTAACCCACTGTAATTTAAATGGTTTATTAATTCCAATGTAATTTAACATTAAACACTTATTACACACTATCAAGTCTTCCCCTTTTCTAAATTTCTAAAAAAAAAAAAAACATAAACACTTAATTTTAACATTTATTCTCTCTTAATTCAATCATATGAAAAGCATGCTGGGAACTTAAAGCACTGCCCAGTTTCAGTTAAGGCAACACAAATCAATCATGTAATCCAACACAAACAGATTAAGTAAACTTAAGTTGTTCGTAGATTTAAGCAGATTAAACACAATAAAATTAAGTTCGGGCAAAATGGCAGTCGGCTCGCACTATACTGCCACCCTCTTCCCTCAGTTCGTAGTGTAAGACTGGAAAACTGGAAACTGGTTAAAGAAATCACTGGTCTATAAGACAAAGGACCTTGCTTGCAAATTAACATTTGAACACCTCGCACACACACTCCTTCCCCACATCCCCCACTCTCGTAGAGATCACCCAAACTCACACAAGAATATATATGGTTTTTAGGGATGCACCGAAATGAAAATTCTTGGCCGAAACCGAAAACCGAAAAAGAGGAAACCAAGGCCGAAAACCGAAAACCGAAACACCGAAAGAAATTATGCCAATTATTAGTATCATTGCATTTATGGCTATGACTGTGTACAAACTTTACTAAAATCAAGGCATTGCAATTGCATAAATTAATATAACATTTTTCAAAGAATAAATCAATTTACAAATTATGCAAATATTTATTTAGCACAATGCACAGTATAAAATAAAATTCAAACTAAAATGTTTAATTTGACCCCACTCATGTAAATAATAATCTACTGGCCTGCAGAAAGGTTTTAAAATGAAATGTTCTCTCAAAAACAAAGCCGAGCAAACTTCTCATCACACTAGCACCCAGTTTGCATGTCTAAATTAGTTACATTTTAAAAATGTAGCATACAATAGCATAAAAAGCCTTTTTAAATGAACAATGGTCCATGTTTAATATGTACATGAAACTTAATGAAACATGTTTAGTGAATGTAGAAAATATTTAAGAGAGCATTAATTTAGTTCTATACATACATGTCCTCATGTTCCCATATACATATTTTTTTGTAATGTCACAAGTAATAATCTCAGGGTTTACTGGGTTTTACATGATTATTTTTGTATTGGTGGTGGAATACTAAAAAATAAACATTGTCATGTATTTATCTGTCTTATTCTCACCGATTCCTGATGGTTAGAGGACAGTTACTTGAGTCGTCGTTTCAAGGAATGGTAGCTACAACGGAGAGCGCGTCAAGTATAAACGCCTCGACCGTTTGGAGCGGTGCAGGCGCTGTCTGTGGAGACTCGCGCTGCCTTGTTCACAATCGCCTGCCTCCGCAGCGCGAGTCTTATTTATAATTTTTAATTGTGTCATCCACCTATATCTGCTCTAAACAATGCGTGCCGCCATGACAACAACTCCGGTTGCGAGCGGGTCAAGAGCGGTGCGCGCGCTGTCTGTGGAGACTCGCGCTGCCTTGTTTATACTTTCGCCTGCCTCCGCAGCGCGAGTCTCCACAGACAGCGCGCGCATTAGAGCAGATATAGGTGGATAAACAAGGTTTCCGTCTCATCGCGGGTTCAGATACACTGAAATACGTCCACACCACAGACATGTTGCTTCAGACAAGCACGTGCAGGTCGCGGTTTCTGTTTGCGTCATCACAACATTTCGGCCGTATTGTTTCGGTGATAAAAGTCTTTCGGCCGAAAACCGAAAATGCACTTTTGGGCCATTTTCGGCCGAAAATTTTCGGCGGCCGAATATTCGGTGCATCCCTAATGGTTTTAATGTGAATGATTATCATATAGGAATGTGTTTAGTATCATTTTAAAGGTCTCAGGGTGACTGGTACAAATGTCTCATTCCCAAAGAAGTGAATCAAAAGGTAATAAAGTACTTAAGAATATAGAAATATCTTACAAACAGAAGGGTGTGTCTTTCAGTTAACACCTTCTGATCATTTGTCTGAATGCAAATTACCACTAGCAAATGGTTACCCACCAGTATATTTCCACTGGAAACCCATTTTTACATATCAAATTAGGTCTGGATATATAAAGAAATGCAACGGAGAGCTCAGGACAGTTTTCTGTATTCAGAATGATTATCTTTCAATTGATTATGAAATTGTAATAATACATTTACCTGACATAATAAATTATAGACTTTAACAGACTTTGACTTTATTTTCATTAGAGTTAAAAGGAATAGTCAAACATTAACGTATATTTAATGATGCACAGATATCATTGAAAAACCTTTTCATTTTATGGAGATAAAATAAGATAAAATGTATTGCATTTAATTAAAAATCCCTTTGCCATGGGAAGAGACGGAACACGCGTGAGACCTTCACCTCTAATCGAGTACCGCCATTGGATCGATTTAGCAGTCCTACAGTCAAAACCAAAAACCGCAGTGCCAAAACCTTGCCATCGTATGTAATAACAAGCTCTGATGTTCCGCTCCCATTTCCACACATCAAATCGAAAATAGATGACTCCTCAGAGGACGTGTCTTGATGAAATTAACTTTATTTAATTTAGCCCTGGCTGCCATGGTGGAGAGACGGAATTTGGGGATGACAAGTAGGCCAGTTGAGGAAGAGCGAAGGGAGCGGTAGGAACATAACCAGATAGGAGGTGATAGATATAGCTGGGTGCAAGATTATGGAGTGCTTTGTAGGTGATGACGAGGGTCTTAAAATCAATACTGCACAGGGAGCCAGTGAAGAGTAACAAGGATAGGTGTGATATGATCAGATGGTCTGGAACCAGTGAGGATTCGAGCGGCAGTATTTTGAATAAGTTGAAGTCTATTTAACAGCTTGGAAGGGAGACCGATGAGAAGGGAGTTGCAATAATCCAGACAAGACGTGACAAGGGCATGAATTAAGGTTTCAGTGCTGGCTTGTGTCAATGAGGGTCTAAGCTTGGATATATTTCCTAGATGAAAGAACGAGGCCCGGGTAAGTGATTTAATCTGAGATTTAAATGAAAGTGAACTGTTCAGAATGACACCAAGGCTTTTGACTTGAGTTGACAGAGGGACCGTGGTCTCATCAATGGTTAAATTGAGATTAAAGGACAACTCCGGCGCAAAATGAACATTTGGTCTAATGACACATTGTTACATAGTCAACCGTTCTCTGAGATTTGTTTTCATGATTAACAAATGTAAAGAGTTTTATCTCTCAAAACTGTTTAGCCTATAACACTACTATATGGGGCATAGAGTAATGAAAATAAAAATCGCTTGTTAATACCACTAACTAGATTCAAAATAGCCCAAGACTAACACTGTAGCATAATCAGGGTCCCTACATGCAAACCGAAGCATTGAGAACGTTGTAAGTGTACAGACTTTTTAATAAGAAGATATTTAACTAAGGCTAAAGCTTCTGCTGTTGCTCCACTGAGCACATTTTCTTGAGAAATGTCCAAAATCTCAAATTCTGCTGGTATCTCGGTATTCTTGTAATTAATCAGAAGATCAACAGCAGCTATTTGCCTTCGCTTGTGATTCGAGTAGGACTTTAACACTCGATTAGAACATTTAAACTCACCATTGTGCGGAGGGTGACTACCCGTCCCGCTTTGCGTTGTGTCGCACAGCATTTTCACCCCTTGTCCCACACGTAGCATATTAAGGAAATGTCCCGCATTTTCATTAGTCTATTGGTTTTTAATGATCATATTAAAAAAAAGTGCAAGCGTTCTTTTGCCTTTTTAAGAAGGCATTTTATTTATTCTTTTTACAGCGCAGTTTTTCACCTATACGCCGCTTCATTATAAGTACAAATACAACAGCCATGTTTTATATCCTATCCAGATAGGAGTAAACATGGTCACTAGTAGGTTGTGACGGCTGTCAATCAAAATGTGGACTGGTGATTCGTTCCATGTGTTCCCTGTCAGAAAACAAATGGATAATTTTGTGGATGTAATTTAACAGAATTTATCTGTTGTTGTTTAACCTGTTGCTTCATTTGTAACCTGTTGTTACAAATTTCATGTTGTTTTATATTTTATTTGTTCATTGTTTATTTTGTTGGGTATTAGTTGGGCTTGGTCAGAACTGTTTCTAATAGTTATCTACATGATGCCTGCTGCCTAGAGTTGGGGTACTCGAGCTCGGACTCGAGTCTAATTTTGAATGAACTCGGACTTGTCACGCACTCGGATGAATTTGTACTCGGACTTGGCACGGACTCGGACATTTTAGACTCGGAAAAATGTCCGAGTCCAGTCGAGTCCGGGCACTGGAGGACACATTATTCAAAAACGAAAAGAAACTACTTGTGTTGTGTCCGCGTTGAGCATCTTTCTTTCTTTCTTTCTTCTTTTATTGGCGGTTGGCATACCAATTTGGTGCATTACCGCCACCAACTGTTTGGGGTGTGGAGCTTCAATGCGGATTAAAAAAAATAATAATAATAATAATTAATTATCTCAAATTTGATTAAATAAGTCTGTTTCTTTAAGGTATCTTATGATAGCTGGCCATGCTGATGGTTTTGATGTAGAAAAGGAAAATAAACCCTCTACTGATAAATGTGTATAACCTAAATCTTTAACTTGTTCTAACAATACGATTCGTTCTGTTCTGTATGCTTCACATTCTATGAGTATATGTTCTACCGTTTCTCTCCTGTCACAATTAATGCATAATCCTGTTTCATGTTTCCCTAAAAGATTGAGATTATGATTAAGACCTGCATGTCCAATTCTTAGTCTTGTAATTACAGACTCCTCCCTTCGCTTCCAACCACCTCATTGTTTTCACTTGTTTCTGTATTTTATATAAAAAACGACCTTTGTCTCCTTTCCCCATTGCTCTTGCCATAACCCATTGATTTTTGTTTTAATGATATATTTAATTTCCATTTAACTCAATGGAACTATTCATTGTATGTCTGACATAAGAGTCTTTTTAGCCAGACGGTCAGCTTCTTCATTAGCTTCTATTTCAACGTGAGATGGTACCCACATAAAACACACTGTATATTAAGATTTTTTAATCTATAGACTATGAAAGATTTCATAAATCAAATCAGGCCTACAAACAGATTTACAATTTGCAATACTTGTTAATGATGCCATTGAGTCTGAACATATAACATATTGATTATGCCCAACCTCCTCTATCCATGTGAGTGCTAATAAAATAGCTAAAAACTCCACAGTGTACACTGCTAAATGATCTGAAGTTCTTTTTAAAATGGATTTCTGAAAATGTGGTACATATACTGCTGCTCCCGTTTTTCCTGTACTTGGGTCTTTTGATCCGTCTGTAAATATTTGAATACTATTATTATAGTTGATGCCTAAATATTGTTTAACCACATCATTAATCACACCATATTCCTTATATTGTTTTAATATCTTTAAGATTTCTAGATCCACAATTGGTAATGGAATTACCCAAGGAGGAATAGCAGGTAACGCCACTGTACTGCTATGATTTAATTCAGCAAGTCCCAGTTTCTCAGCTTGATTATTTCCCACCCATCCAAAACTATTAAGTTGCTTCCTTCCATGTTCCCAACATGCATTCAACACTGGTTTGGTTGGATGATCCTGCTTATGTCCCTGCAAATTTACCCAATATACCATGGCAAGCTGAAGACGTCTAAGAGATAAAGGCATCTCCCCTACTTTCACTTGAAGAGCTTGGATTGACGAAGTCTTAAATGCACCACTACATAGACGGAGAGTTTGTGTTTGGACCAAGTCAAGCTTTTGCAAATGAGATTTTGCAGCTGAGCTAAATGTAATGCAAGCATAATCAAATGTTGATCTGATTAAGGCAATGTAAATATGTTTAAGAGAGTTCATACTAGCACCCCATCCACTTCCTACCAAGCATCTCATAACGTTAACTGCCTTTTTACACTTTGTAATATTCCTCTGTATATGATCTCCAAATGTCAGCTTATGATCCATCCATACACCCAAGAATCTTATATTTTGTACCTGCTTAACTGGCTGCCCATAAAGATTAATTTGTATTGCAGGAGTATTACGTTTCTTAGAGAAACAAATAACCTGTGTTTTGTCAACAGAAAACCGAAAACCCCACCTGTTTCCCCAGTTCTCTACATTACTGACTGCTGCCTGTAGTTTCTTTCCAACAAATATTACGACCTCTTACCCATATTGCCCCATCATCTGCATATAGAGATCTCCTAATGCTATCATCAACCCCTGAAAAAAACTCATTAATCATGATATTAAATAAAATAGGACTACACTAACACTTCCCTGTGGAACCCCATTCTCTATAGGGTAAACATTAGAATAAGATACTCCAACTCTTACCTCTATGGTGCAGTGGTGGAAAGTAACTAATTACAAATACTTTCGTTACAGTACTTGAGTAGATTTTTTCATTTTTTTTACTTTCTTGAGTATAATTAAATTGTGGTACTTTTACTCTTACTTGAGTAAAATAAAAATAAAGTATTCAACTTCGCTACATTTATATTTCATAAAAAGTACAAAGTACTTTGACAAAGGTGCCGACCTATTTTTTACTGACAGTCTATGGTGCCGACGGAGCAACAGCGCAAGTTGCGATTTGACAGACACATTTCAAAACAACTGTGGTGGAGCCCTGCGCTTCAGCCAATAACAGACATATCTAAAGCACTTCAGCCAATAACAGACAGGTCTGACTCGGGTGCAAAACCAATCAAAACCTCCAGTTTGGCTGGGGGGCGGGGCGTTCAAACCGCGCTTTGACATTTCAATCACTGGCGCTCGTGTTTGAATCAGTAGCGCTAACGTTTCAATATGTCAGTGACTGTAAGTGAGTATTCTGCTCATATTTAATTATGGCAACTACTGAAATGGGTCACACCATTGATAATACCAGAGCACTGAGCAGTTGAGGTAAATAAAAAAGCTCGGCTCAAACATGCATGGACGCGGTTTGCAATGGACAGAGCAAGAATGTAAGTGTCTAAAATACATGCACACAGTTCAATTAATGGTAAAGCTTTCCCTGTTTAACAATACATTTAAACTAAATATACGAAGAAAACGTTTTACAAAGCTGAAAAAACAGTGAAATATGATCGCATGATTGATCTGTCTATCAGATGCATGTAAAAGTGTAGTTCGTTCCTATAGCAACGGTGGGCTCACAGCACATTTTCGGTTGGCTACGATGAAAAAAAACATCATTTAATTTAACATGTTAATCATACCCCATTAATTAGTTTTTTTTTGTTTTTTTTACTTTTTTTATTCATACTGTTTTATTGTTTTTCATACCTTTTTAATCGGACCTCTCAATTAACCTTCTTTGCTTTCAATTATGAATAATTCAAATCAAAACATTCAAATTACCTTACCTACACTTCCTTTTCAAAATTAGTAATACAAAAATTGCTCTTGACAACAGAGGAAGCTAGTAGTCTATATGTGGAGCACTTTTATCATTGATGGATGCACTTTTTGGGGCTTCAAATTTTCTCCAGTCATTCACTGCCATTATAAAGTTTGGAAGAGCCAGGCCATTTTTTAATATAACAATGATTGTATTCGACTGAAAGCAGAAAGTCATATCTTCTAAGATGACTTGAGGGAGAGTAAATCGTGGGCTAATTTAAATTTTTGGGTGAACTATCCCTTTAAAGTCATACATCATTCTTTTGAAAATACCTGACAGTTTGATAAACTCAGATATATTATAGCTATTATATGTTTGTCTTCATGTTTCATCAGTCAAAACATCACTATTTGCAAGTTATTATATCCATAAGGCATTTCCTGAAATGTGTAAGTTTAATACTTCTATGCATCAGTACTGGGCCTTCAGTATGAATGAAACAGATGACATGAGAGTGTTTAGCGCTCCATTTCGCTATCATCTCCCTATTTTGGGTAAAAAATAGAAAATACTAAAGTACTTTGTAACGCAGTTACTTGATCAGTTTTTAAGCAAACTACTTATTTACTCTTACTTGAGTCATATTATATTTCAGTACTTCTACTTGTACTCCAAGTACATTTTTACTTAAGTAGCAATACTTTTACTTAAGTACAATTTGTCAGTACTCTTTCCACCACTGCTATGGTGTCACGGTGCGGTGCAGGCAGAAGGACAGGCTGAGTCCAGATTCAATTAATATAACTTTTACTCACAAAAGGAACAGGCAAGGATAAAGATGAACAGGAGCAAACACAGGGTAACATCAACATTGACCGACAATAACTGAATGAAACAGAGGGAACTAAATAGAGGGAGGAATCAAACATAACGATGTGAAGACAGGTGATACTGATGAACAAGACGAGGAACAGGTGGCTGATGAGGGAGTGAGTTCAGGAGTGGAGACAAGAGCTGTGTCTGAAATCGCTCCCTATCCACTAAATAGTGCACTATATCGGGTGTCGGCCATTTTGTAGTGGTGTCCGAATTCTGAGTGAACGACATCATTCCCTACATTCATTCACTACTTTTACCCACAATCCTCTCTGAATTCGAGTGTACATTCGATGTACACTCGCTGAAGCCCTATTTCCCACAATCCAATGCGGAGAGAACTGAGCGCGCATGAAAGTTCGGCGCGAGCAAGTTTAAACCAGAGATTACATTACATCCAGTGGAGGATTTGAAAAATGTCCGTTAATCGTCGTTTTGAACATAATAACGGTCGCCGGAGGGCGCTCGACGACACGTCATCTGTGAACGTGAGAGTTAATGTACAATTTCAGTCGATGAAACTACAAAGCTGGCACGGAGGTATAATTACAAAATAAAGTCATTATGATTGTTATTGTTGTTAATATTATTTTATAAAGTAGGTAATGTAAGATAAAAGGAGTTTTATCAGTATGTGTGACGAAGCCTTTTCTGCGACAGCTCCAACTCTCCGACGCACAGTGTAAACGTCAGCGTCCGAATTCACTCACTTCATCTCCTTCACTCCTTGCAGATATAGTGCACTCAAATGCCATACACTATATGGGATTAGTGAATGAGTGAACGAGTGAGCGGTTTCAGACACAGCTAAGAAGATCCTGGGAAGTGTAGTGCTGATGACAAGACAGGACGGTGCAGACGCAGACTGTGACATATGGTTCTGTCTTTCAGAAAATTCATGATCCAGTTGAACATTCTTCCACCAATTCCCATGGATTCCAATTTAATAAGAAGACCCTCTTACCACAGCATATCATAAGCCTTCTCCACATCAAAGAAGACAGCAGCTACTATTTCTTTTTTAACCTGTGCCTTCCTAATTTCATCCTCCAAACATATCACTGGATCCATAGTTGTCCTCCCTCTACGGAAACCACTCTAATGCGGTATTAGCAAACTCCTACTCTCTAATATGCAAGTTAACCTATCTGTGACCATACGTTCCATTATTTTACATAAATTAGATGTTAAGGCGATAGGTGTATAACTAGTTGTTACACTTTTATCTTTCCCTGGTTTCCCAATTGGGATAACAACAGAATGTTTCCATGCTGATGGCAGTACCCCTAACTCCCATACCTTATTATATAACTTCAGGATCACCAACTGTGCTTGATGGTTTAAGTTTTCAACCATTTTGTAACATATTTCATCTTTACCAGGGGACGTTGCTTTAATTCCTACCAATGCTCTTTTCAGTTCAAATAAAGAAAACCAAATATTTAATGTTCCATTAAAGTCCTCCTTTTCCTTTAAGATGTTAGAGTGTCCTCTCATTATTTCTTCTCTACCTTCTCTTGCATCAGGTGTCAGATTTGTAGAGCTATGAACTTTAACAAATGTTTCCACCAGAGCCTCCGCTTTATCCTGATTTGTTATCAATATTTTGTTATTATATTTAATAGCTGGCAATGTATACTCCCTCCTAATTCCTCCCATCCTTCTTATCATGCCCCACACTTGACTAATATGTGTTTCTCTCCCTAATTTATTGCAAAATTGATTCCAGTAATCTCGTTTAGCTTTCCTAATTGTCCGTCTAACTTCTGCTTGTGCCTTTTTGTATTCTATTAAGTCATTAAAAGAAAAGGATTCTTTAACTTTCCTAAAAGCTCTATTTCTCATTTTAATTACTTTATTACATTCATCTGACCACCAGGGAACTGTCTTATGCTGTTTAAATCCACTTCCTTTTCCAATAACTTCTTTTGCAGTGGAGTACATGATTTCTACAACGTTTGCATTAAATTCATCTATACTATCATATCTATTTTGGCTAATTTCTTCTAACCTCATACTATATGTCATATTATAAAGTGCCCAATTAGCATTTCTTAATTTCCATCTAGGGAAACCTGTTTCTTCCAGCTGAATTGGACCCACTCCTATTTCACATATTATTGGGTAATGGTCACTGCCTATTGTATTGTCATGCATTACATCCCACTAACTCTTGCTATTTCTTTAGAAACCAGGGTAAAATCAATTGGTGATTCCAATCCTCTTGCTACATTTATTCTAGTAAATTTTCCGTCATTTAAGCAAACTAGATCTTTATCTTCTATAAATTCTTCCACTACATTTCCGTTATAATCAGTATGTGTACCACCCCAAAGTGTGCTATGTGCATTGAAGTCCCCACACCACACTGTCTTATGCATATCTCCACCAATTATCTTTTCAAGCACCTCTTTATTTAGCTTCCCACATGGATTATAATAGTTCACTATCCATATGTTTGTTTTTCCTATCCATACTTCAATTACAATTGCCTCGGAATCGTTACTTATATTTATAATCCTATATCCTACTCCCTGTTGAACAAATATAGCTACACCACCTCCATTGCCACTTTCCCTGTCCCTTCTTATAGCCACATATCCATGTAGTATAAAATCTAAATGTGGTCTAAGCCATGTTTCTTGTATACAAATAATATTTGGTTTTCCACTCCTTTCTTCAATATACTTTTTAAATTCCTGCCCATTAGAGTATAGACTCCGAGCATTCCACTGCATAATTGCTAAAACCATTATGATTCTCCACATGTTGACTGAGTTTCCTGTATCCCTGCTATGAGTGTTTCATTTATTGCATCTACTGGTAATTCCCCCAAATTAAGATATTTTTGTGCTGCCTTTATGATAATTTTAATCCTCTCTGTTCTGCTTTGCGTTTGAGCTGAACAATTGACTACTTCAGCCAAAAAAGCTACAAACACAACAATATCCACTCCAATATTTGATTTGGTTGCTATAGGCCTATCATAATATCTTCTTTTCTTGTTATAACTCTGATCCTGCATCTGTTCAGAACTCTGACCCGGTCTCTGCTCAGGACTCTGACCCTGTCTCTGTCTCTGCTCAGAACTCTGATCCTTTCTCTGTTCAGAACCCTGACCCGGTCTCCTTTCAGAACCCCGGCCCGATCTCTGTTCAGAACCCCGGCCCGATCTCTGTTCAGAACCCTGACCCGGTCTCTGTTCAACCGTTCTCATTATTGGTAATACTGTCACATTTCTTTTTGCATTAACTACTTTAATGGCTTCAGCATGTCATCTTTCCTTCAACTCTGATTCTCTGCACATCCGCTGCTCGTTTATGTGCCTCACATCCTTTATACACAGCACTATGTTCACCCCCACAGTTGCAGCATTTGTTTTTTGTACCTTCATTACATTTGCCGTATTCATGATCTTCTCCTCCACATTTTCCACACCACTGCCTCTACATATCGCTGCTACATGACCAAATCGTTGGCATTTAAAACACCTTAGGGGAGGAGGAACATATGGCCGTACCTGAAAACTCATAAACCCTACTTTAACTCTTGTTGGCAGCATTTCTTCCTGAAATTGCAATAGCATAGATAAGCTCTCCTGTTGTGTGCCATTCTTGAGATACAACAATCTCCTAGCCTTTACCACTTTAGCTCCGGATACATTTTCCAGAATTTCTTCAGTAGTTAATTCAGTTGAAATCCCTGTAATAACTCCTTGTACTGTTTTCTTTTGCCCCCAAACAAAACATTTGATTTCCCTTCCTCCCAAGTTAGTCATTTTAATCATGTCATTTCTCTGTTTGGCATCAGAACAAGTAATCATCAAACTACCATCTCTAAGTGGTTTAATATCCACAGTACCTACAGCATCATGTAGTACTTTCGTCAATTTCAATGGATTAATTGAGCCAGGAGAATCAAACTGAAGTTTTACCTTAAACTCTTCCCCTCTAGTTTGAGATGTACTAACAACACTCTCCACATCCGAATCCCAACGATTATCATCATTAAGGTTTTCATCTTTCTTTTTCCTTTTGAAATTTCAAACTATTGTATACCAGTCTCCACTGTTACTTCTTCTTCTTCTTCTTCTTTTTTGTTTTATTGGCAACCGCACTTATCAGTGCATTACTGCCATCATCTGGTAGCTTGGATCAGAACCACTTCCTATATTACTTAACATTTGATTTCTTCTCCACTGTTAGCTTCTCCCGCGTCTTCTTCTCCCAACTCCATCTCACTTCCTACTCCTACGTCACTTCCTGCCATCTCCACTCCACACCCCCCTACCCCGACCCGCGTTGAGCATTGTAGCCAATCACAGACATGTATATTACGCGCATGAACGCAGTGAGCAAATCAGAGGCATTTTAGAGTCAACATGCAGAGAATTCGCTTAAAATGTATGTTCAGAATCAGAACGAGCTTTATCCTTTTGCAAACCCCCTCATAAACAAAGTCTAGACGCGATATAAATGAGATATTCACTAGGGCTGGGCAAAAAAATCGATTTTTCGATTAATCGTTTTTTAAAATGTGTTCGATTCAAAATCGATTCTCAATGGCCACGAATCGATTTTTTCCATATAAAGGGCTCGCGGACGCGGTGCTGCATCTTCTCGTCTCTCTGCACTAGGCAAGCACTAAGCGCTGCAGCTGTCGATACACACACGCGTTTAGGAGTCGGGACATGACGGAATATTCACTTAACAATCGGGCCAGCATTGCATCGTAACCTATGATCGTAACTAACGTTTATCATTTTCACGTCTTTTTAAGTTTTACAAGCAATGTTAAACTATCCCGTGCTCGCGCACTCTCAGAGTTGTCTTTCACTGCGTGCACAGTAACGTTACAGCCTAAATCTGCCTCACAAACAGCTCGCCAGAAACAAAAGTTTTATCCCTGGATTATATCACTTTAACAGTTAAAACACGCGACATTATGTCAAAACTCTGGTCTTGGTGAGTAACCTCGTAAAGACAGTCGGTAATGTCTTAAATTAGCATTAAACGCGTGTGACAGAAAGTTAATGAAACAGTAATGGATTCGCACACTAGTTCTTAAAGTGAACGCAGCCATTTGTGTCAGTCATTAATTCTGTTGTCATAACAACAGAATATAGTATTAATTGTAAGCAATCAGAATTAATAGCCTTTGTATTTAATTCAGTCTGGACTAAAAAGACTATCCAGTGTTATTTTACATTGGATTAGCTACTTTATTCAGTTTCTGTAGTATTTCTGACATACCCAAAAAACTACCCCAAAATGTCTCTTAATTTGAGTCTTTATTCTATTGTATTTATTTGTGCTACTTTTTTCAATTTAATTCAAAGATTGAAATCAAGCTTCCTTACATAAACTCTTAAAACAAAAATAAACAAAAAATTACATTACCATTTAGCTAAGATCAATGTAAAAAAAATGTCTAAATATTTATTTATCTATATCTATCTTAAACATAAAATAACATGATACTGTTTGATCAAGCTGTGCAACTGTTCTGACATTTTTTGTATATTGCATCAAAATCCTGTTTATTCTTTGTATGCATTTAGTGTACCTAAAATAAAAAGAGTTTTATATACAGGTTTATGGCTCTTAATTTCCTTGTATTAATTAACCACTAGTAAACTTATGTCCACTGTTCTTTTTTATAAATATAGGATTTATATTACATCTTCATTATAGTCGAATCGAGAATCAAATCAGGAATCGAAATCGAAAATTGAATCGAGAATCGAAATCGAATCGAGAATCGAAATCGAATCGAACTGAGAGCTTGTGAATCGAAATCGAAACGAAATTGAAATGTGAATCGATACCCAGCCCTAATATTCACTGTGCAGTGCGGATAACTTCAGTGTTTATGACGAGAGTTTTAGGGAGAGTGCAGAACGCGGTAAGTGATCCCTTTAAAGGGAGCACAATTAACATTCTAAATAATAATTTTGTTTTTCGTGCTTCTAGAGCACCAGTGGTTACGTTCACAATGTAAATCAAAAACATTCATAAATGCATTTAAATGTGGGAGTGAATCCGCAAAAGTCTAGTCCTGTGAGTCATGAAATTGCGGTTATTGACAGTAACCATAGCAACATGAGAACGTGATAAACATAGCAACATTTTGGCCACTAATAACTGTATGATTTTTGTTATATTTACACTTTAGTCATACGTTTACATAGACCTTTCAAAATCTCCAAAATGTATTTTTTTCTTTTATTTTTTATTAATAGGAAGGATCATAAAAACATTGTTTCTATTCAGTACTGCACTGAAAAAGCTTTTTCACATAACAGATGATTAATGGCCTAGTCCACAAGACAAAATACAAGACAAATTACTTGATTTTAATATTGTGTGGTCATTACCTGAATGATCCACAACTGTTTTTTTTTGTTGTTGTTGTTGTTTTTTTTGTTTGTAATGGTTGTTCATGAGGAAAAATCCTCCAGCTCCGGCACATTCTTTGCTTTTCCAGCATCTTCTGCATATTTGAATCCTTACTAATGTTAGCAGTGACAGTGAGATCCATCTATTCACACTGGTGACAAGTGAGGGACTCATATACAAACATTACAAACCCTGCAAATATTTAATGATGTTCAAGAAGGAAGCATCCGTTAAGGATGGAACTGGATGTAAATTGGTGTAAATTGTTAAAAAAAAATAATTGATTAATTTAGTCCTGCCCTTCAGAGGCTAAAAAAGATATTAGCATGTAAAACATAATAATAAAAATGTAAACATCACCATCATCTTGCTCAAAAATATACCCCTGGCTCTTAATGCATCGTGTTGCATTCTTGAGCATTACCTTGCAAATACCTTTTTCTCTTTCCTCCTCATTATTCACTGTGTGAGAATATGTGGAGTGAGAGCGGAATGGCTTGTGGAACATAGCAACAGTAACTAAGAGGGACAGGTCTTTGTAAAAAGTCAATCTTTGACTTTTTACAAAGTCTTTAAATCTTTGTGGACTCGGCCGGACTCGACTCGGACTCGGATGTTAATGACTCGGACTCAAGTCCGACTCGGCCCTCTTTGGACTCGGACTCGATTGTTAAAGCAGAACTAAGTAACTTTTTTTACCTTAACTGAACAGCTTTGGAGTCATTGTGATGTTTATATTACTGATTTCGTGTTGAATGGTGATCGTCTCGCACCCCCCTGGTGCCTGTGAGCCGCAAAACCACCCTTGCAACTTTGGGCCGGCGGCCCGCCGGCCTCAGTGTTAGGAAGTATCGTGAGATTTCAGGTCTCGCGAGGTAATGAATTGCTTTACGGCACTATACGCGCACACGCATGCGTACACGCCCCCATCCATCCAGGAGCCGGCTAGCTATAAGAAAAAGGTAACGCTAGATATTAAATTCTTCAAGTTTTCGTGATGGCTGATGTAAAAGAAGAAGAAGAAAGCTCGGAAGTGTTTATCAGAGGAACAAAGAAAGAGAAAACGGACCGGCTTTTTCAGAATAGAGAGAACTGAAAGAAAGCGAAGCCTGCAAAACCGATGCTGACCTGGCCTTCTTGCTGTTGCACTTGTAAGTATCTTTATAATAAACTGTGTTTAATGTTTGTATTTCTTGTAATTGTGACCTCGGGAGTCGGGATGTTTGCTATTGTCTGTTTGTTTTTATTATGCTCGCTGTCTGTTACCGGCTTACTAGTACGTTAGATACTGTAACTTAGATGTTAGCATTTTCATTAGCAAACAAACTTGCTTGTTTTCTGTAAGTTAGTGTTTTGTCCATTCCTCTATCAGGGTTTATTTGTGTTTCTCAGATCGCCTATAAATAGATATGAAATTCTACAAATTAGGCATTAGTTTAGCTTGTCGTCAGCCTCAGAATTAGTAACGTTATATGTTACTGTGCTGACTTGATATATAATGCATAAACCGACACGAGAGCTGCTAGCTAATAATGCAACTTTTTATATTTATTTACCCACATTTACACAAACAGAATGTAAAGACTCTAGGTCGGTCTGATCAGGGGGAGGATTTGCATATCATAATTAATAATTGATAATTACCAATTATTCATACAGATTTGGATCAGACCGGTCTTACATATAAATTTATTAATTTTACCCATATGCATACATGTGCATCCCCGCAATCAACCACAAATTAATTGTTATTGATTGCAAGGACCACGTGTTACAAGACAGGCAAAATCAATTAGCTCAATTAAGTTATATAGCTTGTGAAAACAAATTCTGTGGCCACTAGAATTTGCCTTCCCTGCTCTATAACCAAATACCCTCTTAGGTATTTATAGTTCTGTAAAGCGTGTAGCTTTAAATTGACATTTCATTGACCCGTATTATGAGCAAGACAATCAGTCAAGGTAAGCATATTTTGTATTTAATAAAGTTATTACTTAAGCATTTACTACGTTACAATGATACATGTATTTACAAACATTAAACACAAACTAAGACGACGCAGAGCGTTTAGACAATGCATACGCGTAAGTTGAGTGAGTTGGAGAGAGAGAGAGAGTGAGATAGAGTGAGTTGTAGAGAAAGTGAGAGAGAGTGGGTTACGTTCCCCAAAACAGTCAGTTAACCTTTCTGAACACCACGAAAACACTTTCTTAATGCTTCTTAGAAGCTCTAAAAGAAGGTATACTTGCAGGGCACATTTGGTCTGTGTGAGTCGCGGGCTCGTTGCTCGGCCCGTTCGGGCCACGTGTCGACTGGAGGGGCGCCTGTCCTGCGCGCGTGCGTCACGTGAAGCGCGGCCGCGGCGTGTTTGCGCGGCCCATCCCGGCTCGTTCATGGCTGCTTTGTTCCGTGGAGAGTCACGTGGCGTTCGTCGGCATTTAGCGCGAGTGTTTGAAAGGCTGAAAGTCTTTGAGGTGACGTTACCCGAGGAAATAGTTCGGCAAAGTCCACTTCCTTTCCTGTGAGACGAACTTTGTAGTCCATTTGAAGAAAAGACAAGACTTTTAGACGAACAAAAGAAAAGATCCATGGTCGGATCAGATCTCCGTGAGGAGATCTAAAGCATTACATGTTTCTCTGAGGGGGGTCAGACGAAGAAGGGGAGAGGCGGAGCCTGCGCACTCCTTTATCCCCTTGGCGGAATCCATCCCTTTCCTGTTGGCTTGAGCCAATCGGGGAGATGGTCGTAGCTCGCGGGAACTCTTGGTTTATTGTCCTTTGTTCCTCAGCGCGCGCTCCTCGTGGAAGGGGGTGTGTTCAATGAGGGTTTTACAGTGAACAATTTGATCTTCATTGGCAGTAAAACGAATTAAAAGTACACTTTACTTTACATCTCTATGCATATTCGAGTGTTTCATTCAATAAGCATTCTAGAGATATCAAGGAACATTATGTTATATCAAAGGAATATACAGTACACTTATGTTTAAAATGCATGACAAAGGTATTTTCAATTTCTATTTACACTGTGCCCAAACAAAGTTATTTCACTGTGACATGGGGAAGACACATATACATAAAAACCATTGAAAACATTTTGTTGAATGTTTTTAAACACCAAAAGTCCTTCTCCGATGTGTGGGGGAAGGGAAAGGTTTGTGTGTGCGTGTGTGTGTTTCAGAAAACCCCTGGGGGTGGGTTTGATTCGCCTGGCCAAAATCCTTACAGTTGTCTCCCTTTTCGTTAGGTAAAGTCCTTGTGTGACTTCATCGAACGACACCATTGCAATGGACGGATGGCAGGTGAATCATGAGGGTCAGGTGGCAGGTGGCAGGCGGCGGCTAGGCTGAGGTAGGGGCTCAGCTTGCTGAGGTTTGACGCAGTCTCCAGCGTGGTACCCTCTTCCTGGGGGTCCAGTGGTGGCTGTGGAGGTTTGCATTTCCTTGCCTCTGGTGCAGCGTGGATGTCAAGTGTCAGGGTGTGGTTGATTACCGTAGAGGTACCCAGTGCAGAATCAGCTGCAGTCCAGGATTGGACTACCGGTGAGGCAGTTGTGCAGTGCAGTGCAACAGGTGTGCAGTTGAGACACAGCTGGGAGGGCTATGTCACTGGGAACAAGTCCAGTTTGGCTGGGCCCCTCCTTTCATCGTTCATAATTCCAGTTCTGGAATCAGGGTGAAATCGTGGGTTTCGTCCTGGCTGTGACTTGACTCAGGCTCGGTCGCAGCAGGGTAGCTCGGGTCTTGGAGCAAAGGCTGCTTGGTGAATTTTAGCAAAGTCATTCTGGCAGACAGTGAACAGTTGTCTCGCTGGAGCTCACTTGTATGGTTCAGTAGAATGCTGTGGGCGTTGCAGATTTATCACAGTTCCTTTCAATTTCTTGATGGTCTGTGAGGAGGCACTCTGTGTTGTGAGTTACCTTTTGGCTGTGGGATTTCAGTTCGTTTTGTTGCTGGACAGGCCGGTGTTTGACTAAGTACTGACAGCAGCGGCGTGGGAGTCCATTTAGCTCTGCTTGCGTGGCAGTCGACCATATGCTGCCTGATGTCGGACCCGGCAGTGAGGCGGTCGACAGTAGCTGTCCTCTGGTTGGCTGGAGGCACAGGAAGACGAACACAGCAGCATCCTGTAACAGAGACAAGGGGAGAGAGAGAGAAAGGGAGGAAAGATTTCAGCGGCTGTCGGCTGGGACAGTCTGATGCCTTTTAGGATGCCGATATGCCACTTGCTGCGATGTCCTGGTGCTGCAGTGTGCTGCATGGTGCGTGACTGGGCATACACTGGCATACAAAGTCTTTAGTGAGCTGAAAGGTGCAGGGTAGCAAGTTCACCTCTCCATTTGGTGCTGAGGCTGTGCCTTCATGGCTGGCTGCGGGAGTTCTTGTGACCTCTGTGACCTGCCAGTTAGGTTCTCTTGACCTGTATGACTGGAGGGGGAGAGGTTCTTGAACTTGAGCTCAGGCATTCAGTTGTTTAAAGTCTATTAAAGGCTCAAAGCGATCTAACAGATCTTGGGCAATCAGAAGTGGGTACGTGATCGTTCGTGATCGGTACCCTGGGTGAATCAGGCTCATAGGACCAATTATTGGGTGAATGGGAGCTACCTGTTTTGAGCCAGAAGTTGTTTTGGCTGTAGGGTTTTCATTCAGCTCACATGTTTGGGCTTTGAGAGTGTGTTCTTGACTCTTAGCTTTAACAGTGAGTCTTTCGAAGAGTTGGGCTAACCTTAGCGTGATGTTTGAGCTAGTGTCTGACAGGCCTTCGAGGCTCAAATGATAGTCTCTCGTGGTGGCTATGTAGAGTCTTTTGTGCCACCCCCCTTTTGTTTAGGGTTCCCAGAAGTTTAGGCGTCTGGGCTGGTGTTGTGATCGATGAGCGGTTAGGGCCGGTCTTGTGTGGGACACCGGACTGTCATGCTCAGGTTGTGCAGCTGTCAGTTGTGGTGGCTGCTTGGTGTTTTCACTTTGTGATGCGACAGTGAGCTCTGTGGTCTGACGCTGACGAGCAGTGTTCTGGGTGTCTGGCTTGGGTCTTGCGCTGAGACATAGGATGTCTGGCTGGTCTTCCTTGTGAGGTCACGTGCAGAAACGCTTTCAGCACCTTCAGGATTTCTGCCGTCTGTGACGTGGCTGCACTGTTGTTATCTGATGTGTGCTCAGACTTGTGCTTACCAGTGGCGTGTTGAGAGGGGTACCGCTCTGGGCTGGTTGGGCTTGAGTCTCTTGGTGCTGGGGGTGCGGCCCATTCTGGGTCGGCGGCTGGCTTCCAGAAATGTTTCAGAGCTCTTGCTCTGGGGCGTTAGATGAGCACCATGACTGTTGTGTTGCCCTCTGCTGGCCTGGAACGGTTTAACTCTCAGTGAAGGTGTTTGTGATGTGTGGGGTGCCTTCTAGAGGCAGCTCTGAGTCGTGCTCGGAGACAGGTTAGTTTGAGGGTTTTTACACAGTCTTTTCGGACAAAGTCTTTACTTAATGTGAGCTTTGCGGGCCCAGTCTCGTAGCTGAGGTAGACATGCTACAAGCACAGGCCAGGGTGCTTACCGACTAACTCACTGTGGGATGCAGGTTTTAAGGGAACAAAGTTCTGAAACTGGTATCCTTTTCATACCTGGTGGTTTGCTTCTCGAAGTAGGCTTGCCGAAGTCGGTGGAATTTCAAGTCGGTCTTACTTGATGTCCCCGGCGGTGAACCCTTGGTCTGATTCTGGATCAGGGAGTTAAGCGATCAAAGCTTATTGCAACAGCTGGTAGTCCATTTTGACAGTCTCTGTTTGACGATCTAGGAAGCTGTGCACCTCACGACTGGACGTAATCCATATCAAGCAGAACCTGTTTCATGCAGTCAGGTTGGTTAGACAGTTTGCAAGTGAAAGTCTTGTCTGCATGTCGTGGGTTGATGCAGGGTTCTGAGTGAATGTCGGGACCCTTCTGGTTAGCTTTGTTGCATCCTTTTGGGGCCATGCCGTGGTTTGGGGCAGTGGTTCCTTGGAAGGTTGAGGTCGGGTTAAGCAGGGGCTCTGTGGCATTCTGGCACACTTGTTGTGAGTGACTAATGCATGGCCCTAAAAGTTCAGAACTACTGTTTAGTTAAGTGTTTAGCATAAAGCTATGTGTCTCTTGTGTCCTTATCTTAGCTGTGAATGTTAGGGCTAAGTCTTGTGTGGTTCCGAGAGTATTTCCTGGAAAGGACATATCCGAGATGAAATAAATAACGTAAGGTGGTCCTTATGACTAAATTATTTCTCTGGACTTAGCTGGTGGTCCACTATGGCTCGACGAAGTGAACAATAATAGGAAAAGGACAGCTTTCTTATTTAAATTCTGCTTATTATCGGCCCTCAGGACTCTAGTAGTGCCCTAGTAAATTGTTGAAATTACTTGCGTTGCAGGGTCACAAACGAGTGCATTGGTTGAAACTAAGCCAAAATAAGCAGGAATAACCCAACAAATAAGGGTGTCTCTGTTTCCTTTCTGGGCCCTATTGGGAATAGCACCACACTCGGACAAGAGAGGAAATTAAATTAAATCATATAGATGACCTAAGGGAATAGCTGCTTGCTATTATCATCAAGGTCAAAGGAATGAAATAATCAATGAGGCAAAATAAAATTAAAATTAAAGCAAAAGGAAATAAAATGATCAAAACAGGGGAATGATCTGAGGTTGAGAGTGTTCAGTGGCATTAGTGACTAAACTTTGGATTTGCTTTGAGCAACACTATAGTGGGTTGTAGCGGTTGGGTGTTCAAAACCACATTGTGTGTGTCCCTCCAAAGCTTTAGTCAACATGCCGATGAAAATTCCTACGATAGTTATACGAATTCTTCTGTAGTTAGTTACGCAGTTTTCATTTAGTTAAACTTAAGTTTAATTAACAAGGCATCTGCGAAGTTCGTCCTTAACGGTTAGCAAGGAGTATTCCTAACCCAGTGAAGGTAAACTTTAGCTAATAAGAATGGTAAACATGGAAAGTGAGTAATTTGAAACCCTAACTGGTGTTGAGAAAGTATTCTAGAATACTTTGCACTGTGGAACACGAGCGGTGAGTAAGGGTTCACGTAAATGATGCTAACTGTTAACTGTGGAGGTTATTCAGCTTAGCCTATGTTGGATGGGAGCTAGGTTAGGTTAGATTAACCTAAGTTAGCTTGATGCTAAGCTAGGTTAGCTTAGCCTAAGTTAGCTTAGTGCTGGGTTAGTTTAGCTTAGCCTAAGTTAGCTTGATGCTAGGCTAGGTTAGCTTAGCCACCCAGGCTGGTTTGTTTACAAAAGTGACATTACAAGGTAACACTTCCTGTGACAAGTTGTTGCCATGGGAACCAGAGCGTGTCAGAGCAATTCAACAGTACCTGAAGAATGTCTGTATATTTTACATGAATCATGCACGTTTTAACAGGTTAAAAGGAGGCGCCTATACTTTGATTTAAGAACTTTGGTTGCATTCAGTAAAACGCAAATGTGTTTTGGCATTTGCTGATTTTCTCATGGAACTCTGTTCTTTACTTTACACGTCTTCTATTTGTTTACAGGGTAAGGAAATAGATTTGCTGCAAGTCAAAGCTTGTCTTGTTCTATTTGTTTACAGAGTAAGGAAATAGATTTGCTGCTGAGTCAAAGCTCGTCTAAGCATATCTAGGTACGTCTCTCTCATGCATGAACGCTGACTTTTCCACGAGTTACTTGTTTTGATCGTTTAGTGGCTTTCTGCTTGTAGATGCAGCTAAAATTTAGGTGAATTACATCAATCTAACAATAAAATTAAGGCCTTTACTTTGTAGAAAAGGGGAGCGTCTCCCATGTCTACCTACATATAACTCTGTCCTGAGCTTCCTTCGTCAGGAACAGGTTTAGTCATACCGCGATTTGGATTTCTTTTTAACCAAAGCAGAATAGATATCGGTACAGATTACAAGCTGCTGGGGTGATACCTTTGTTACACAGACTTACGCTTTAATGCTGAAGTTCTTGATATCAGTTGGGACTCTAAGGCTGTTTTTTTTTTTCAAAGTAGAGATGTCAATTTCAGCTATTTGTTTTATCTGCATTAAGATAAGCCAGCGATCAAAATGCGTGTTGCACGTTGCGTTTTAGTTGGGTCGCGATGATCGAGTGCACGCCTGTAGGTTAACAATAGTTAACCCTCTGAGACCTAAGGGTATTTTTACAATACATTTTCCGTCTGGTGTCATTTACTTAAAAAGCTTGTAAAATATCAACCCTTTGGTGCACAGACAATTGACACACCTCTTATTTTCAGGACAAATTGAACTTTCAGCATATTTGTGTTACATTGATGTCACCTGAATGTAAAATAAGTTATGGGACCATAAAGACAAATGAAAAAATAAATCGGAAATGGAATCACTTAATTATTTATTGAAATCACACACAAATAAATAAAAGCTAAGCAATTTTCCTCTGGAAAATAGTTTGTTCATGTCTTTGGAGTCCTGGAGCACAGGAATAAACATTATAACTTGTACAGAACAAAAACTATTGACATTTTTCCAAAAGAAGTCCAGGCGTTTGGGGCCTCATGAAATTCACTGGTGCCAAGCCTCAAAACAGTTCCTATCAGCAATCACACAGAGGGCCACATCACAGGTTTTGCATTTCTATTTTATTTATTATTTTATTTATTATGTTCTTTTTATTCTTTTATAATACATTTATACTACTATAATACTTTTTTACAATAAATAAATGGCACTTCAGCTGGGTCTATCCTGGTAATCTAGTTCCTCATCTGTCAAAAAGCTCTGTTCTCCTGAAAATCCATCATCCTGCAATGCACCAAAATAGACCAGCGCTTTATTTACGTCCATTTCGCTGTGTTTCTCTGTGAATCGCGCGTCTCCGTGCGTCTCTCTATCTCTTTCCAATATTTCAGCGCTTGGTTCATGCGTAATGACGCACACCAATGTTTACGATGGATCAGCCTGTAATTGGTCAAAAAACATCACGTGAAAACATCACGTGATATCCAGAATGTCCGCTAGCATCGAGCTAGCGGCAAAAATGACGGAATATTTATGAATTATGGACTTCAAGAGTATCAAAGTTTGACATAAAGCGTTTGGATTTATTGCTGAAAACCTCTGAAAGGAAGCACAAGTTCCAGGCAGGATAGAAAACCTTCTGTAAAGGCTAGAAAGACCCGAAAGACACCCCCGTGATGGCTAGCTCGTTAGCTTTCTGCTGGAAAAAACGGTAAGAAAATCGATAAATCTGTCATCGAGTTATGTAAACATTTATCGGAGGTGACGTGTGGCATCGTCGACGATGCCGTCGGGCTCAGGGGGTTAAACTCGGGTGATTTTACTACACTCTGTCGTCAGGGTAACGTACTGTATGCCCTGTTCGGAGTTGGTGTTTTCTTTAACTCTTCACTGTCACGAAACCTAATGTTTAACGGTGCTGATTTAAACAACATCTAGAAACTGTCTGTTTCAAAAGAGTCGTGCATAGTCCGTTGGCCGTTGAGGCTTACATGCCTATCTCAGATTCCTTTAACTTAGTAAAATTCTAATTCTACAAACGCAGAGTCTTGCACGGTGTTCGTGCTGTGTGTCTTCTGGTTCTGCAGTTCAGAATAATTTGGGGTTTGAGGAATTTTTACTGGGGGCCTTCATGCCTCGTTGAGTGGGCATGGTGTGGGGCCGAGAGAACTATAGTGACTGACGGGTTTTTGGAGGGAAAGTTTCTTGAAACTGGCGTCCTCCTCAGTTACAGGTTCGTTGTAAGTTCCACAGAAAACTCGTTCGGAGCCGGTGGTGATGGTACAGGCCCTCCGGGGTCTGTCTTGCTGGGTGTCGGTGTCGTGTGTTCACCGGTTGGAGACAGCAGGTGAAAAGTCAATGTCTTGTAGATTGTCAGAGATGTTGTGGAAGGCGGGCTTTTCCACCCCCCTTTTTCAGCTCTTGTGCATTGGCTGAAATGTGCAGACTGGTCAGGGGAAGCTTGTGGTGTGTGTCCTCCCCTTTCCAGTCATGCTGCAGTCTATCAGAGTGTTGCAACTCTGTGGGTCAAGTTCGTGTTCGAGATCTTGTCTCTGCTGAACAAGCTTGTGGGTCGTCGCACAGGCCTCTTGCGCAGGCCGTGGCTTTTGAATCTCTATCAGTTCAGTCTCTGCTCTTTGCAAGAGACTTCACTTTGTCTGAGTTTCTCGTTGAATTCTTCTTAGTTCTTTTCTCTGACTTTTCTTCTTCAGTCTGTGTAGAAAATTAGACAGGGCAGTTTGAAGTCTTTCCACTTCCTTCGGTAGCTCGGGGTCGTTGTCATCCTCGGCGTTGCAACCTTGTGCTCCAGGGCAATGCGGCTCCTTTCGCGGAGGCGTGCGTGTGCGTTGAGCTGGTAAGCGAGGTTGTGACGTGCCTGGCCCAGTCTTTGTCAGCTGCTCTTGGCTCGGGGCTCTGAGTCGCTGGTGGCTTTGGGCAAGGATGGAGATGTCATGAATCTCAGCCATGTCTCCAGGTTGTCCCAGCGGGTTGTGGGACTGTAGGACTGGAACATACTGGCTTCACTGTGGGCGAGAGGAACACAACACACACAGACAGACCAATGCCAGTTCGACTACGTTTAACGAGCTATAATACAGGCTAAGCCGTGTATGAGAATTTTGGTTAACTGATGCAGACAGTTAAACCGTTTGGTGGGACAATGTGATTAGGTCATCATGGGTCTGAATGAAGGTTCTTGACAGGGCGCTAGCTTAGGGGTCACCTGTTGGTGCTAACGACTTGGTTGTCAAACTATTCTTCAGCTTTCCTTGGTGTGTCAGAGAGGTTCTGTCTCTAGGTGAACTGAAAGGAACAGAGCACAACAGAACAGAGCAATGGCAATCTAGCAAAGTTTGAAGTAACATGCAACCATCAGAGATGGGGAGGTCTGTACTGAAATAGCATTAGTAGTACACCAGCAGTGTTAGAAAGGGGAAGAAGAGAAGGCCTAAGCCTGTTTGGAGCCGGTTTGTGGCTCGGAGAGGAGGAAGCCAACCACTTCAAATTACCAGGGGAATCTCTAGATTCTGTGGCAAATAGTAAGTGGATGGGTTTTAATACCTTTTCTAGTTTGCCTGGGGTGAAATGAGGTCATTCTGGCCGGAGTCAGCATCGTGGTTGGTCCTTCTGTCGCCCCACACATGACAGCAGTGTCCCGGGCCTTTCGGTGCATCTGTACCGAGGTGCGCCCTCTCAAGCAACTTGACCTTGAACACAACCGGCGGTGCCAGATTGGTGATATCGTGTTGCGTGCCGCACCAACAGAAAGATACAGGAAAGTCAGAGACTCGCGCTCAGTCAGCGATGGTGACGCAGATCAGACGAACCAGCTCGCTGGACCCAAGGCAGAGATGACTGTCAAAATCACCACAGCATGAGAGAGATTTCTACTTGCAAACACAAAACAGGATAAAGAACAAGTGTACTTCAATGTGAATTAAAGGTCCTTTATCTAAATCAAATTGAGTGTCTATTTTTGTAGAAAAATCAAAAGCAACGGCCTTACTAAAAATTATGGTATAAACAAAAAGGAAATTATGACAATGTTAATTATCAGAATAACCTAGCCTCCATTCAGGAAAGGGATAGAGTGCAGCAATGAAGAACACAGGAGGAAGCGAGCTGTAGTGGCGGGTTTTGGCCACTAAGGGTTTTGGGCCACTTCCTGCTAGTGTTTCACCGGGCTGACAAAGAGCTTGATTTAAATTGCATTCAAACTGATTTAAACACAATTCAAATTGAGCAAATGCATAGGGGTTAAGTAACGATTAGATTAGTAAGGATACAGTTGTACCGAGACCAGATCAAAATTATTAAAAATAATTTGAGGAGGAAATATAGAAATAAAGCCATAAACAATTGCCAACAGGAAATGAGAGAATTAATTCAAATTAACTTCGAAATTTGTCTGTTTCAAACCAAATTTGAATAAGTGTAGGGAATTAAAGGTTGGTGTCATATTTGATGATAATCACGATAACGGTGAGGGATCAGTGATAACCAGAATAGAACCAACAGAGAGAGCCATGCAAAACAGTGATGTTAGCTGATGACTTAGCAAAGGGACTGCCACAAGGGGGCGCTTTCCTCTAAGTGGTCATCAGAAGCAGCTAAGACTTAATTCTGAATTTTAAATTCAAACGTGGTTTGAACCAAATTCAAAACAAGTGCACACAGTCAGGGTAAAGAAAATCATGTTATTGCAACGAGGCTGTAAATTGCACATGCATTGAAAGTTAGAGAAACTAGTTCAAAATTTCAGTAAGAAAATAGGAATTTTCTAACAGAGAATTTTAAGGAAAAGATGACCTAGCTGTTAGTGTCCACACGATGGCGCCACTGCGCTCACACGGGGTAAAGTCAGGACACCGGTGGAAATTTGATACTGCAAAGCACTCAAGGGCGCACCCTAGTGTCTGGCAGTAGTATTACAACCAGCCTGCTGCCCCTGTGATTTTCTCAGAGGGAGAATAATCACAAATATTACGGAATTTTAAATCTCGACGGATTTCTTTCCGGTACGATATTTTACAAGCACGTTTGGCAGGTTTTTTTTCTTTTCGCTGCGTTGTGCAAAAGAAAACAGGAATTACTCGTCTGTTTCAAAACTCCAAATAACATTTATCAAAACTAGTATTAATGATTGGAATGTTTTCAGTTTTGGATTTTTGGTGCTATATTTGTTCAAAACACGTTCGCAGGTTTTCTTCGCTGCATTGTGCAAAGGAAAACAGGAATTACTTGTCTGTTTCCTGCTTCAACAGGCATATATCAAATAGCACTTATGATAATATGCTTGACGGTTTTATACATTGAGTAGCTAAGTCAATGTTTTTCCAACCAGGGAGCTTATCGTTACTCTAACGATTATAATATAAGGCCTTTTAAGAATAGTGAAAGAGCATCGTTTCGCTATATCTTGTCTTCGCATTGTTCAAAGAGCTTCGTTCGGACAATGGAGTTAAAATGATTAAAAGTGTCGTTTATGCGCAGAGGTTTCTCTTCCATCTGTGCCAGAACAAATTTAATACTATGGAAACTGCAGTTTACTTTTAGCAATTAACAGTGACTAAAATGTTTGAACATTTAGCAGCTTGTTAAATGTGCTTGACTGAGGCGGCTTTCGTGCCCAGATCAGTCGTATCGTGAGTTCGCAAAGCATTCACTCCGATGCGCGCGTGTAATATTAAATATTACATAAACCATATTAAATAACAATATACACATTAGACTGAAACTGATTGCTCATAAACAAGTTTGAAATGCTCCACATTCTCCACCATTGTAAAGACTCTAGGTGGGTCTGATCAGGGGGGGAATTTGCATGTCATAATTAATAATTACCAATTATTCATACAGATTTGGATCAGACCGGTCTTACATATAAATTTATTAATTTTACCCATATGCATACATGTGCATCCCCGCAATCAACCACAAATTAATTGTTATTGATTGCAAGGACCACGTTTTACAAGACAGGCAAAATCAATTAGCTCAATTAAGTTATATAGCTTGTGAAAACAAATTCTGTGGCCACTAGAATTTGCCTTCCCTGCTCTATAACCAAATACCCTCTTAGGTATTTATAGTTCTGTAAAGCGTGTAGCTTTAAATTGACATTTCATTGACCCGTATTATGAGCAAGACAATCAGTCAAGGTAAGCATATTTTCATGTATTTACAAACATTAAACACAAACTAAGACGACGCAGAGCGTTTAGACAATGCATACGCGTAAGTTGAGTGAGTTGGAGAGAGAGAGAGTGAGATAGAGTGAGTTGTAGAGAAAGTGAGAGAGAGTGGGTTACGTTCCCCAAAACAGTCAGTTAACCTTGCTGAACACCACGAAAACACTTTCTTAATGCTTCTTAGAAGCTCTAAAAGAAGGTATACTTGCAGGGCACATTTGGTCTGTGTGAGTCGCGGGCTCGTTGCTCGGCCCGTTCGGGCCACGTGTCGACTGGAGGGGCGCCTGTCCTGCGCGCGTGCGTTACGTGAAGCGCGGCCGCGGCGTGTTTGCGCGGCCCATCCCGGCTCGTTCATGGCTGCTTTGTTCCGTGGGGAGTCACGTTGCGTTCGTCGGCATTTAGCGCGAGTGTTTGAAAGGCTGAAAGTCTTTGAGGTGACGTTACCCGAGGAAATAGTTCGGCAAAGTCCACTTCCTTTCCTGTGAGACGAACTTTGTAGTCCATTTGAAGAAAAGACGAGACTTTTAGACGAACAAAAGAAAAGATCCATGGTCGGATCAGATCTCCGTGAGGAGATCTAAAGCATTACATGTTTCTCTGAGGGGGGTCAGACGAAGAAGGGGAGAGGCGGAGCCTGCGCACTCCTTTATCCCCTTGGCGGAATCCATCCCTTTCCTGTTGGCTTGAGCCAATCGGGGAGATGGTCGTAGCTCGCGGGAACTCTTGGTTTATTGTCCTTTGTTCCTCAGCGCGCACTCCTCGTGGAAGGGGGTGTGTTCAATGAGGGTTTTACAGTGAACAATTTGATCTTCATTGGCAGTAAAACGAATTAAAAGTACACTTTACTTTACATCTCTATGCATATTCGAGTGTTTCATTCAATAAGCATTCTAGAGATATCAAGGAACATTATGTTATATCAAAGGAATATACACATGTTTAAAATGCATGACAAAGGTATTTTCAATTTCTATTTACGCTGTGCCCAAACAAAGTTATTTCACTGTGACATGGGGAAGACACATATACATAAAAAACATTGAAAACATTTTGTTGAATGTTTTTAAACACCAAAAGTCCTTCTCTTTGTTCATAAACATTCCACACATTCCGATGTGTGGGGGAAGGGAAAGGTTTGTGTGTGCGTGTGTGTGTTTCAGAAAACCCCTGGGGGTGGGTTTGATTCGCCTGGCCAAAATCCTTACACAGAACTATAAGTAAACGAGAAATTGCATTGCAACTTCACACATGCAACTCCATCTGTGCTAGTTAGACCTTGTGTATAAATGATGTTGATAAAAGATTGATACATTTTCTTTTTCCTTTTTAGCTACAAGCGTTGGCAAGTGTCATCAACTCCGAGTAAGGGGCACCCCAGACCACCAGTACCACCGGTCTCAAGCTTCAATAATAAAATAAACAAACTTGTAATAAACAAATTAAACGTGTTTGACTTTCTTTGGTCAATCGTTACGATAGACAACTCGGATCACCAGAAAAATGATAGAAGAATGTAACGTAACATTTATTTTGATAATTTATAATCTAAGTAGCTATAGCTGTAGGCTAAACTAAAAATAAATAAATAGCGGAAATATTTCTTATAGTATTGATTTTTAACCATAATGTTACTGATTACGTTTGGTAACACAATAAAAATATACACTATCTCAACATTTGAATAATATTGTTCTGAGAATCATACATACCTCAGTGGACATGGCTCGGGCATCAGTTTGTTTTGAAATGTGCTGGGGACAGAGACGCATTCGGAAGGGCATTTTCAAAAGTGCTGGGTACAATAACGCATTCATTCTTTTTTTCTCTTTCGAGTAGGTCATGTTTTGAAAGACGATGTCCTGTAGCTTCCTGATGCACATAAATAAAAATGAGCACAATGTCCGAGTATAGTGAGTATATAGAAAATATTCGCCCTTGATAGCATATGTACAGTGATGGTCCGTCCAGAGGTAGAATTCCGCACTCGAATAGTTTTTTTTTTCCCCCTCATCAAAACCAATAATGTTTATCAGTGGTTGAATTGATATAATGTTAATCAGTGGTTTTATATGTTTTGATGAGGGGGAAAAAATATACGAGAGCGGAATTAGAACCCATGAGAAAAAGGGACACGTTTGTGTGCATTTTGATTTGAGATTTCACCGGAAAGAATCACCGGGGGAGTTGACAACGAGTTTACGACAGTTTTCTTATATATATATACTCCGAAACTGTAGGGGGAGCTCGAGAGAGAAACCTGCGAGAAAACAGCAAAGAAGTTCCAGTCTAACTGAGCGCTGCTTTAAAGTCCCCGTGAAATCAAAATTGAACCTATTTACTTTGTTAGCGCATATTACTAGTCTTGTGGTGAACAATTAATCCGTGCAAGTAAAAATATATTTAAAAAATGTTTTACCTTGGTAATCTTTAATCAAAATCTGAAAAGTTACTTCCGGTCTGGAACGGTTTCTTTTTCTGATGACGTAGGTTTCACAACTTGGGTGGGGAAACGCTTAACCACTCCCCTCAAACCGTTAGTTTGCTATGAGCGAGAGATGGAGAGGAGGAGCGCTAGAGTAAAACCCTGCCCTCTGTTCAATATTCCGTTTCACTTGGAAATACGTCACAGCACTGGAGAAAAATCGTTTGCAACTTCCGGTTCACGAGGACTTTAAGGACTTGGACTCGACTCGGACTCGACTAAGGTGGACTTGGACCCAACTCTACTGCTGCCTTTAGGCTCAGTGATGTTGAATTTAAATGACATGTAAAATAAAGATTAATATTAAATAAAATATAATATAATATTATATATAGTAAAATTAAGATAATTTTTTTTCTGGAAGGGACTAAAGAACAAAGAATTTTTATCAGGTGAAAGGCAGAATACAAATGTTTTTATTAAGTTAGATTGACATTATATAACAGTTTCAGGGTAGGCTATGTTTTAGTGTTGGTAACATGTCCCACATTGTCCCACACAAATTGGTTTGTTTGATGGTGGTTACCCTATGCGGAAGTATCTGGTAATTGTTTAAAGTCAGAGTGTTACATTTAGCACCAGTATCAATTCTGAATGGTACTTTTTTAGACAGAATTTCAATTTCTGTTGTCCACTTATCATTAGTCTGCTCCTCTGATTGTGTAACATTTATGCTCAGCATCTCTTCATCCTGTTTCTGATTGCAGCTGCTCACGGACTGTGTTCTCTGGTCTTTTGCGACACACTGCCACCCAGTGGTTTGGTTTGTGACAGTATGAGCAGACAGAGCCTTTTGCTGGACATCTTCCTTGATTCCACTTGCTGTGAGCCTTTGCCGCAGCTTAAACAGTTTTTTGGACGGTTTGCATGCGTTTCTTTTTGCACATGTCCTTTCTGATATTTCAAATTGCCGTGCTGGACGATTTCAGTTGCTTTCGGTAGGCCTAGTGTTAAATCTTCCCCTTTGTCCAATAGTCTCTCTTGGACCCGCTTTTCTTCAACGCATTCTCACCCCAAGGCGTCACCTTTGACCATGCTTCAATATTTGACGTTTTAAGCGCCCTTTAGCGTCACTTACATGACGCGATCCTACGGCGTCATCTAACTGACGCTAAAGGAAAGCGTCAGTTAGAGGACGCGGTTAGGTTTAGGTCTGGGGTGGCGGTAGGGTACACGCGATCCTAGGGTGTCATCCAACTGACGCTAAAGGGCGCCTAAATCGTCAGATATTGAAGTATGGTCAAATGCTTCCCAAGGCGTCAGTTAGGTGACGCCTTGGGGGTGAGAATGGGCTGTTTTTTTTGACACCCGCGATTATCGCATCGATCAACATCAATCTGGATCGGCATACTCGCAGTCCATGAGCAGTAGTTTCAAATCCTTCACAAAGTGATCAAAACTTTCTGTGACTCTGCTTTCTTTGTTTATAACGATGCCTGGCTATTCCCTTGTTTTTTTCTGGGCCTTCTCGACATTAAAGTCGAAATATTTAGAGAGATACTAGTAAAATACGGTCTTCCGCAGAAGCTGCGAATTTCTCATGAGGAGAGATTCTCTGATAGCCTAGTATTTTATAACGTTCTATTAGTGGTTATTAAATCTGAGGAAATCACAGGATGCGGCCAAATGATTGGATACAGAATGCTGCACTTAAGTTAAAATGTATCCAGAACGTATTTACGGTGAGGGGAGACAGAACGGTTACTGTGTTCTCGACCCAGATAGTGTAGACGAGCACAACAAAACGAACACATCAAAAACACTGCCACTAGCTCCTGTGTAGAAATTTGTTGAAAGCCCAGATAAAAGTAAGCTTCCATTTTGTGTTGATCCATGGCAGTTCGACTTCACAATTTACACTCTAAGCTAGTGCGCACTGTTATTATGAATGCTTCTATTATCGTAATGTTTTGACTTTATCTCGAAACGTTTCGACATTAATCTCGAAATTTTTCGACTTCAATCTCGAAACATTTCGACTTTAATCTCCAAACATTCATTTTTTTTATGTTGCGATTCAGGGCTAGTTTGTCATGATATGGTCTGACAATAGTTTAAAACCCGCTCTGGTTTCTACAACTTTCACTTAGGAGCAAAAATCTGTCTTTTAAACTTGAAAGAAATAAAGATTTGACATTTATTGTGACAATTATCGATAACGACTGATATAAAAATTGTATCGCCCAGCCCTAACTTCATGTTTATTAGGACGGGTACAGTTGAGGCACAGTTGAGACACCTTAAATAACTTGCGTGCACAGCCAGCAAAAGCCCCAACGCCTGTGATGAGACGACTCAACGCCTGTGATGAGACGACTCAACGCCTGCGATATGCTATGGCGCCGTTTGATTCATAAACAATATTTATATTTAATATTTATATTTAAACAATATGAATGTAAGCCAGAGGAGAACTGGCCCCCGACTGAGCCTGGGTTCTCCCAAGGTTTTTTCTCCATCCAATCTGATGGAGTTTGGTTCCTTGCCACTGTCGCCTTGCTTTTGGCTTGCTTTGAGCTTGCTCAGTTGGGGTTATTTAGTGTTTAGCAATGTTGTTGATCTGTGTTGTGCTACTTTCATGTTATCACTGTGAAGCTGCTTTGATACAATCTGTATTGTGAAAAGCGCTATATAAATAAATGTGACTTGACTTGACTTGACAAAAGTTGTGATTTTTGTGCACATGCGTATTAGTGTCCTCTTTGATCGTGGGAAATTTTATCAATGGACGCATCTCCGATCCAAAGATATTGGCAAAAGTTTTTTTTCTAACGTCAGACGTTCACTTCACCATGCACACTCCACAATGAATAGCTTATTATCCTTATGTGACTGTTAAACGTAACTGGTATAATCACAAACGTTATTCTGTGCCCTAAAACCGGGCATATTTCATGGTATTGTGTCATGCATGGTCATTGCAAAATCTAGAGAAATGCGCGAGGTGGCCAGCGGGGTACAGTTGAGACACACTGTCTCAACTGTATACCCGCGATAGAGTTCAATTAGGAAACACACTGTTTAGTTGTTCAGTGTTATGATAACAGGTTAAATGTCATAATTAGCCAGCATAAGCCGCAAATGAAATAAAAATTTGGTATTTGTGATCATTAAACTGTGTATTATTAATTAATATATAAAATATATTGTTTCTGTTTTATAAAATTTAACCACTGCTAATTAAAATAAAATTAATGAATTTGAATGGATGAATAAACAAACATGTTGCCTAATTGTTATTTTTTTATTTATGTCTTTATTTATTATATTTTCAATGAACGATTAGTTACCTTTACATTAACAAATGGGTGTCTCAACTGTACCATGTTACTGTCTCAACTGTACCACATATGGGTACAGTTGAGACAAAGTTGAAACAAAAAGTACCTTATTTTTATGAGCTAATTGTGGAAAATATAAACTACTTATGAGTAATATTGATTGGTAATATCTTAGTCTACAAGCTAATGAAATGTCATGTGGCATGTCATGTGGAAATTCACGTCTTTTCAGTATCTATTTTTGTGTGAAAAATCAAAACGCAAAAAGTGTCTCATCTGTACCCCAGTCTACCCTACCTTATGTTAGCTAAGCACTTTGGGTGCAGAGAAAAGCTCTTAGGCCTATATAAAATATAACAAATTATTATTATTACATGAGCAGCATTAAACAGTAGGCCTATTTGTACATAAACATAAATAGAATTTTTTTTCTTTTTTCTATGTTTGTTATTTTGTTGTCCTGCACTTGAGTCAAATTAGTTGCCGTATTGCGTCGAGGTTAAAGGGGAAAGTTTTCAGCATGGCGCTCTGAAAGCAAAACAACGCGAATTGAATATAACCAATTAAAGAGCAGAACAACTCTATATTTTCTCTTAAATTCCCACGGATTTCTCAGTGTTTCCCAATACGATTGATTTTGGCGTCTTCAGTAAGTATGCACTCTTGGACTATCTATAAAAAGTTTGATTGAGGTAAACACATGGGTTTTCCTCAGTGGATATCCGGGGCTTATCCCAGAGACATTCATGTGTCATAATACACGACTCAGATCATAGATATCTTATAGAGACTAGATACCCTATTGGCCTCTGGAAAACGAGAAATCCGGCCGCCATCTTGAACCGGTCGTATTCCTAGTCTCGTTGCGTGGCAGCAGATGAGATGTCAGAGCACTGTTGTATAAAAGGCTTTGACATTTTTGGGTGCCTGCCGCTTTAAGACTCTTCTTCTATGGTTACGGTAAAGGAAGTGACGTGTGTGTTGGCTCGAGTGGGAAGAGAGAACGAGTTCAAGTTGCAATCTCAATTTTGACCCCATAGTAGAGAAAATAAGGAAAAGATTTGATATATGGTTGATGAGGGATTTGTCACTGAATGGCAGAGTTTTATTGTCTAAGGCAGAAGGCATATCACGTGCCGTCTATCTATCTTTATCCATGGGAATGCCAGCTAGTGAATATAAAAAACTTGATAAGATCTTATTTAATTTTATTTGGAGGAATAGATCCCATTATTTACGTAAAGATATTTTATGTTATCTAAGGAAAGATGGTGGTCTTGAAGTTTTGACCTTTGAAACCTTAAGTAATTCATTTTTGGTTAGATGGCTAAATAATTTAATTAAGGAAGCAGAGACCATTTGGAACACCTTTCCCAAATACATTTTTGATTCACTGGGAGGATTAAGCTTCTTGTTGAAATGTGATTTTAAAGTTGAGAAGTTACCCGTGAAGTTAGCCAACTTTCACAAGCATGCCCTGTTAGCCTGGAAAATGGTCTACAAACATAATTTTTCTCCCACGAACTATATTTGGAACAACAGGAATATTCAATATAAAAGTAAATCTATATATTTCCAAAGATGGGTTGATAACAACATTCTATTAGTTGCACAACTCATGAACACAGAAGGACAGTTACTAACATACGACGAGTTTCTTTCAAAAGCAAAATTTCCTGTCTCCCCCAGGGAATATGCTATCGTTTTTGATGCTGTGCCAAGAAATATTATTCAGATTTTAAAATATAACTCAACTGGTGTAAGTGGCAGTAATTTGGCTACACAAGAAATTTTCCTTGGCGACATTGACATCACTACCAAAAAATGTCCAAACAAATACATTAGGAATTTAATGCACACTAAAACACTTCCTGCAGCGCGTTCCTTTTGGGCTTCTCAGTTTGAAGACATCAAATGGGAAAGAATGTGGTTAATTGGGGACAAGTTCCTCTTAAATAATAAAATAAAGGAGGTGTCTTATAAAATTGTACATAGAATATACCCAGCAAAGAAAACGTTAGAGAGATTTAAAATTAATATTAAATATTCCTGTACCTTTTGTGGCAATTATGACGAAACAATTTGTCATTTGTTTTATGATTGTACATACTGTAAGATATTTTGGAGAGATGTTGAAAACTATATAAGACGTAAAACTGGACAAACTTTAACGTTGAGGAAAAAAGATGTGTTTATTTACTTTGAATATGGTGGAACAGATAAGGATTTTTATTTTCTTGTCCAATTGTTTTTAATCTTAGGAAAATTCCATATTCATAAGAAGAAATGGGCAGAGTCCAAACCAAGTTTTGAACACCTTTTAGCAGAGCTAAAACAATATCACACCACTGTAAGAGGTCTTAAAAATAGAAAGGCTATTAAGACTGATCTTGTACTTTCCAAATATGTTTAATTAGCATCCTTTTTTGTAATTTGGTCTTGTTTTATTTATTTATTTTTTATTTTATTTCTTTATTTATTTTATGGTCATTGTTTGTCTTGTATGTCTGTTTAGTTGTGTATTTTGTGTATCAATCCTGGCATAAACAGATGTTGTTGTATTATATTGTTAATATTGAATAAAGCAAAAAAAAAAAAAAAAAGAACGACTTCAAGTTTAACAGTTGCAGTTTAGCCCTCGTACATGGGTTGATTAATCTTTATAGTTCATCCTGAGAAATCCAGCTTCCAGTATTCCATGTATTGAGTGAATGAAGAAAAGTAAGTGACTGTTATTTTGTTGTGTTTATGTTTCTATATCGTAGATTTACCGTGTATTCACATGTGCCCAGCGAGATGAGTGAGATTTCTGTTGTTAGAACAATGTTCATGCTATGCTGTGGGAAATAATATAGCTAACTTGTGTGAGCCTTCAAGTTACGTGCTAATGTTTATTTTATTGAGTTAAAGAGAATTAATATCGTGCTCAGGAGACCATGTGCGATCTTTTATGTGTAGTAGCCTTGTCTGGCCAGAGGATGTCGCTATTATCTTTTCTTTAAACCCCCTTTTAAAACAGTATTATGGAAACTGGTTAGTGAAATGAGTAAGACTCTTTATTTCTTTATAAGGAATAATATTTATGTAATTGGAGATTGTTTAAAGGGGCATAGCAATGTCAATTGAGATATTTATGTTTGATGAGCCAGATGTGTATTTTGTGTGTGGATTTATTATTCATGTTGCATAATAATTTAGAACTGTTTAAACTACAGTAACTAATTTTGATTTATTTTGTTTTATCAGACTGTAATGACAATACTGGATATTGGAATGTTCTGATGAGTACGACTGGAATTTAATACAGATAAAGAAGGAAATTACATCTCCTCGTCTTTATTCCTGTGTCCTGACCGATACACCGTCCTGTTTACTGGCTGAAACCCTTTATGAACTAGCCCTACTTGATTACCTCACTAACAACTGTGGAGCATTTTCCTGTTCTAATTGCCGGACCACCGAAAACTAGTGCTTTTCACAAGTAGGCTATGTCTTAACTTTACCATACTATTGGTTGTATTTTGTGAATAGAATTTTACCAGATAATTGAGAAGGAGCAAGGATATTTGCTATTACTGTACTGAAATCGTTGTGAAATGCTGTTTACTGCATCAGCCGGTGTTCACCCGGCATAGAGAGCCTAAGTCCCTCCCCTTCCGGTCGACCACCATGGGACCTTATTTCGGAAAAATATTGAATGGTAGTCAATGGCGAGAGACAACAAATATTTTGATCTCGTTTGAACTGTGCCCTGAATTACACATATGATGTTTGTCAATTTAAAAGATGCATTTTAAAGTAAAGAAAGTCGCAGTTTGATGTAAAACTGTTGAGGTATAAGACTGTGACAATACGTAATTACAAAGACTACAAACCCCAAAGGCGCACATTTTCTCTCAACGAATGAAGCTAACTTTACTGAGGCTGTCTATCATTGTTTCTACAGTCTTACGTTATAATCGTAACGTTACGCCGTCGTACCTGAGTGTTTGTACCAGACTGCACACACACGAGCAGCGGATCTCGTTTCGCTTCCCGGGAGATGTAGTTCACAGAGCGATTTTCACATAAAAAAAAAATGTTACTCTTCTGTTGTATGACAAACTTTGACGTTTTTGACTTTCAGAATTATCTTTTAAATTGACAAACATCATATGTGTAATTGAGGGCACAGTTCAGATGGAATAAAAAGATAAGTTGTCTCTCGCCATTGACTACCATTCATATTTTTTCCGAAATAAGGTCCCATGAGCCGGAAGCGGAGGGGCGGGACTTAGGCTCTCTATGGAGAGGTGGGATAACTGTTAAAGTAATAATGGGCTCTATGCACGGCGTTATTTCCGGTGAAGGATTAAGGATGCTCGATAACTTCCGCCGATCATAGAGTCCAATGCAATACCGAGAATTTATATTGAATTTTATACTCCATGGTTATACTAATGAAACGTTAGTCACAAAAACAGATAAAACAGACACCCCTCTTTGTGTTTATGCTTCTTTTTAAAATTATATTAAATAAACATAACTATATAAAAAATTACATCTAAACGTATGTACGTTTCGTTTCAAAGACGGGAGGACAGTAAATATTGAAGACTCTGCCATAATCCCGTTTTCTCCGGTTTTCCTCCGCTTTAATCTACACAACCGGAAATGGACGAGCATCCTTACGTCAAATGCGGAACTTATGCGTGCATATAGCCCATTACAAGAGCTTCTAGGTTATCAGATAAGCATTCAACTGCCCTGTTGTATAGGTTATTATTTGTGTTTGCGCACATCAGGAAGCAACATAATACACACATGACAGCGATGTGCAAATTTAGTTACCCCTCCAACTTCTAGTTTTATTGATAAACAGGCTATCTTATCACATTCGATTTGGCTATTGATATTACACAAGTCCTGTGGTAAAATTACATTAACTTACTCCATCTACCCTTGTAAAGTTAATCCAAATAGGGCTTTAGTCTCGACATTTTCCCCTCCCACATCCACATACAGTAAAAAAAAAAAAAGGTATAGCAGGCTTAATGTTTTCCGAATTTAATTTTTTAGAAATTACTGATGCAAACATGTTGAAAAGCTTCTTCTCAATTTTTATTACAGGTGGTTGCGTTCGGTGGATTCGGTGGCTGCGTTTCTTGTGTGTGTGTGTGTGTGTGTGTGTGTGTGTGTGTGTGTGTGTGTTTGAGAGAGAGAGAGAGAGGTGTGTATGTGCGTGTGTCAATCATAAAATGTTTCTTCAACTTATTAAAATATCTTACTTTACTGCTACTATCGGTTTCTGCTTCATTATTATATTTATAGTGTGTGATTTATAAAATACATTATATCCTTTATCACACATATTGTGTCTGGTCACTTTATATCTTATATCAGAATATTATATATATTACTGTTAAACTGAATATTAAAATACGCCGAACCATGTGTCCTGTATCATAGCTACATGTTTGACCTTTGCAGCAAAAAAATCCACGTGAAAATCAGTTCGGTATTCAGTGAGATATGATTAATTTAATGCGCTGACAGCTCATTTCACCTGCCATTCAGATTACACTGAGCGGAGCGGATGACCGGTTTAAGATGGCGGCTCCAATTCTCGTCCGTGCCAATAGGCAGTGGCGGTCGATAGGGCGTCTACCTATATGATGTCTATGACTCAGATACACTTTAAGATATCAGCAAAGAGTGTGTTTAAAAGAGGTAAATATTTAGCGACACATCGAGTTAAACTGATAACGTATTTTAGGGGTGCTGGGCGATATGACCAAAATTGTGTTTCACGATATGACTAATTTTTTTTCACGGTAATGATATATTTCACGATATAGTTATAGTTATCCTCAAAAAGGGCTTTGTATAATAAATAAACCCAAATTCTTTAGAAATACGTCACCTTGTTTTATTTTTATTTTATTTGGTAAATTATTTTTATAGCAAAATATAGTAAACAAAAAACACTCATCGACTTTTAGATGGACTTCCCACAACCGATTGATATTAAATACAACTCAAAGGTGCATTTCAACTTTAAATAATTTTTCAATCTCATGCATTGCTTTACTTCATCAAACAGTTTATAATATAATTATAATATATATATATATAATATAATTATAATATATTTTTACCACATGTGCTTATTATACTGCGTTTTTGAGGGGCTTGTTTTGCTCTTTTTGTCATATCTGGCAACCCGTCACCCTTAATCAAGAGGAGTTCAGAAGTGTCAAGTTAATCAAGTGACTAGAAGGAGCAGCAATATTAAAACCAAACAGCAGCTACTGTTAGTGTTGACTAAGTAGTTTAAATTATAGGCCTACACACCTATAACAGTGCGTCGTTATTAGACCATAGCCCGGTGAACACCGCGCGCTCCCTCTCAGTGCATGTGCACGCGCGCGTCTTTTGCATGCGATCGATTAATTTGAGAGTCAAGTTTTAATCACGGATCGAATCAAAGGACGATTTTATCAACTGGTTCAGTGGGCAATTGTTTGGAGTTAAAAAATATATAACTCGCGCTGCATATTTAGTAATTTTGCCTCAGAAACAGGATTATACATTCGTTTTAACAAGCAGGATGTCCATTCATGCTGAATGCGATTTTCATGTTTAAAAAGTAATTATACATAAGAGAAGGAAAGATGCGGATAACTATACATTATTTAAGGTTACTTCTATTCGTAATGATATTGATATAGCCTATTAAATGTTGTTATAAAGTAACTTCATGCTTTCCCCGTTGCGAACTCGTCTAAACTGTAGCCTGAGTGCTGCTGCTCTAGTTGACGTCTACCTTACTTTAACAACAACCCTTTAGAAAACGTAATTCCTTTGTGGATCCTCTTGATCTGCTTTCTCCATGTTTCTTTGACAAATCTCAGCAGTCTCACACGCGCTGCACGGGAGTTAACCACGCCCACTTATTTACATTTCGCGGTAGTTCCCACATGACGTCACAACATACGGGCATTTGCCGACCCGGCGCCATTGCTGAGGGCAAAACATTAGAAGAAGCAATACGAGTTGAACGAAGTGAAATGAGTTTCGTGCTATAAAGTGAAAATGGTCATCTCCTGCTGGGTCAATGGATGATAAAATCGTGCCGGAGGTTCAGTTAAATCGGGATTTTACACTACACCCGTCATTAGACTCCATGGATGTGAGAAGACTAAGCTTTTGTCCGAACAACGACGGATATTATGGCTGGCGAGCATAAACAGGAAAGAAACTCACTCAAAACACGCAAGAATTTGTTTGACAAAAGCACAATGTTGTGTTTTATTGCGAGTGTAAACAAATATAAGTTAACACATTGCAGTTTGAATAATGTCCTGTATGATCAAAATGACGAGGTATTAAAAACATACAAAACAACATTGTTTCCACTGTTTGATCTCACATTCCAGCATTGCAATCTCAGACTATGTCCCTAAAGATCCCGCGTATTATCAAGTTCCGCATTACATTAATTAAATTGCACGCGAATTATTTATTTTTATATTCATGCACCGAACCATGACGCCCGCAAGTGCATATTACAGAAAGCACCGGTGACTGTTTTAAGGGGAACATAGGAATTAAGTTGTGCAGGCTATGGCTTTTTAACTCTCTGTGGTCATTAAAAATCCCAGGATGTCTTTCGAAAGAGTAGGGGTGTAACCCCGGCATCCTGGCCAAATTTGCCCAGTGGCCTCTGTCCATCATGGCCTCCTAATCATCCCCATCTATAACAATTGGCTTCATCACTGTCTCCTCTCCACCAGTAAGCTGGTGTGTGGTGAGCGTTCTGGCGCACTATGGCTGCCGTCGCATCATCCAGGTGGATGCTGCACACTGGTGGTGGTTGAGGAGATTCCCCCCTATGTAAAAGCGCTTTGAGTGCCGAGAAAAGCGCTATATAAATGTAATGAATTATTATTATTATTATTATTAGTAGACTGATTAGCATCGTGCTACTTCGCTATGATGACTAAGTTACTTTTCAATTGATTGCACTTGAGCAAACGTCACCAAACCAACCCCACGTCAATCTGATCGTACACCTCCAGTGATTTCCAGCCTCGGAATTGCTCACATGTGTAAAAACTCCTCACCAATACCAGATAATGGTACACATGAAAATACTGTATCTGAGGCAAAGTTACATAATCAGTGCTCAGTGCTTCCTTCGTTATAGCATATGGAATCCACACCATTTATGAATGAAATGTTCGCATTGTACCTCTCTCTGTCTTGTTTTAATAGTCTCTTTATAATCTATTTCACTTTGTTTTTTCATGATTTGCATAACAATATAAACAGAAATAAATATTTGTTTGTAAAACGACATTCTCTGATAAAACTTTGTAAACGCCTATGGTAAACACAGCGGTTTTGCCCTCAAAGATGGCGTCTCCGGGGAGGTCACGTGACATTAATTCGCCTGTGGGAACCATAGACATAATATATACATAGACGCCCTATTGGCCGCTGGAGCGTACGTCAACGGCGCCGCCATATTGGGGAGATCAACTTTCCTATACCTCTCATACCGGGAATTGAGAAAAATGCCTGTTTTGTGCGCTGCTTGGGGCTGTAAAAATCGCCACACAACTGAAAACAGCTTTCGAGGAAGTACCTTTCACAAGCAAGACTGAACGTTTGTTTTTGGTTGTATTTGGTCATGATTTAATTAGTAAGTAACGTTTAGAGATTAAATACTACTGTTATTGTGCCACGCAATGTAGTTTTAATAGTTTTTCAGTCGACAATGTAGTTGTTTAAAGCTCAAATATGTGGTTTGTTTATAAAGATAGAGCCTATTTAAAAATTTGATCCGAAGTTTTCGGATGTTGGCAAAGGCAAATTTTTCGGATTTTGGCTGAAGGCAAAGTAAAGTTTCATAACTTTATATTTAGGCTATTTTAACATTGTATGTTTGACTGAAGCTACTTCTGTTATAATGGCTAGCCTATTACTGATCAATAAAACTGAAATTTAGCACAAAGAGCTAAATATTAAATATATTTTTGTGTGTGTTTATTCTGTAGTTGAAATGTCTTATTCTATTGCTATTATTATAGAATTATTAATAAACTATTATCAATATTTTTACATGTATTCATTACCATTTTATTGCATGTTATTGCTAAAATCTCGTCAATCACATAAAATGCTTTTTTCACAATGAGCAAACTTAAATATCTCAGTATGGGGATCTTCACCATTCTTATCCAAGAATGTTTTTATCCAGAAAAACGCAGCTCACCCGTTTACTTGCATTTAATTACAATGCAGTCTTGACCTCCGCAAAATGGCGGACCCGTTGACGTAACGCAGCAACGTTCCAAAGCGGCCAATAGGGCGTCTATGTATATATTATGTCTATGGTGGGGACTATGTATACACGGAATAAAAAAATCACCCAGCCCTAACGTATTTTTACAAAGAAAGATATAACGTTACCAGTCAAAGGACCCTACAGACACACGCATGTGTAACACACTGGTTTAAGTCAAGTAGCTAACGTTAACGTTAAAATTAAAAACACAGGTTATGCTTATATTTGAATGAGCTCTTGTATGCATGTAAACTGCAATTAGTCTTCAATTGCATAAATAATGTTATGTTAATAATGTTATGCACCTGAGCACCTGGTAACTAGAATTGTGATTGATTAACTGAGTAAATTCAGGTATTTGAACAACACAGATACACAGATTCAAGTAGATTTTAATAAGGTAGGCTAATTATAAATAAATAAAAAAAATAAATGTATGTATATATGTGTAGCGCCTCTCTAGCGTGTTGAACTATAATGAGAGGTGACTATCCTGAGTTCTTTAAACTCTACAAAATAACATAAGTGAGGTTTCACTAATAAACTAATTAGTGTTTAACTTTTGTGAATTAAATGCTCTTTCCGTTTGAATCTCTAGATAAACAGTAATAGTTACACCCTTTAACTGGAAATCAAATGTAACGTAATTATTATCCGATAAACACCTGAGTATTTAAACCAAAAAACAATTTTTGTCTTAACTTAAAATATCAAAAGAGTCAAGTAACCACAACTGTTATATAAAAGTGTAACAGATTTACACACTGGATCAAAGCGTCAGCGGCAGAAGACAGATTCCGCGGCAGAAGACAGATTTCGCAGCAGAAGACAGATTCGCGGGGCAGAGAAGATGAGGAGAAGAGTCACATGGTTGATGATCTGGGCAAAGTCCACCAGACAGTAACGCTATCAGGCTCCGTCGGGTCTTTGATCCTCGTCGTCGATTTCACAACTCCACACGGGCTTAACTAATCGAGGTCGCTGGTCGCTAGCTTATAGAAAAGTCCATGCAAAAACACTAACCACTATATCAGCGGCTAAATTACTTACTTTCGTCTTTGTGTGCAGAGTAAGCCACTTACACAGACCGAATTATCACCATTAAAGTCTTTCAAGAGTCCTTATCGAACACTTTGACTAAACTGGTCAATTTCAGTAACTTTTTTTCCGAGTTACTCTCCCCGCCCCAAAAACACACGCGGTTCTCCCTCTCTTCCTCCACGCTCTCTTCTTTTTTTTACTTCCCCTTTGACCCCAACTGTGATTGGATACACACAAAACTGTATTTCAAATGAACATATATGAATATATTTCAGCAGGGTTACACCCTCCCCCTTTTAAATGTCTGAGTGTCCTCATCAGACACTAATAAACTGACAAAGGATTCCTAAGGGCATAATAACTGATCTCTAGTGTTTTCCTATTTTGATGACTATCCCTCGGTGTACTATGGTTAAAGGCTCATCTCTTGATCTACCGGGCTCATCATAAGTAAGTCTAATAGTTGGCTTGGCAGTTCGTTTAGGTCTAGCTTCAATTCTGGGCAGCACTGTATCCTCCTGGACCTCAGATACTTCTTGCTCAGATTCCGACCCAGCTTCACTAGTCTCTTCCAGAGCTACCTCTGGATAAAACTCCTCATCCTCAGGTTCTGGTTCTGGTTCAGAGTTGTCTCCCACCTTTTCTAGGTCTGAATCATTTTCATGTTCTGTTTCAGGGTCATCTTCTAAATCAATTACTGGCCTGGCAGTATTTAGAACCCTTGGGACAGGCTCTCTCCGAGTGACACGGGGAGTGACATAATACTCCATGTCAGAGAACGAATCAGAAAACTCCTGTAACTCTTGAGTCTCTGGTGTTGAGTCCCTTTGACTTCTCTTGTGAGTGCCCGCTCTGTTTTTGGGTTTCTCAGGTGGATCAGCATCCTGGTCAGTGTGTGGCATTCTTACCAGCTGTCCAATCGGAAGAAGGTGGTCCCTGTGTATAGTCTTTGTCCCTAGTCTTCCATCCTCCCGTTTAATCTTAAACACTGGTAGATTTGGCATCTTTCCAACGACAACATATGGATCAGGACTCCACTTGCTTTCCAGTTTGTGCTTGCCTCTCAGGCCTAGATTCCAGAGCAGTACTCTATCGCCAATCTCTATAGACTGAAAGGTAACTCTGCGATCATACAACTTCTTGTTTCGCTGGTGCCTTTTGTCTGCAGCATTAGAGGCGAACTTGTAGGCTTGCTTCAAGTCCTCTTTCAGCTTGGTAACATATCGGGTGTGAGACGCCTCTTCCATGCCATCTGGGGACGTCCCAAAGCACAAGTCAACAGGAAGCCTCGCCTCTCTGCCAAACATTAAATGGTAAGGTGAGTACCCGGTGACATCACACTTGGTGCTGTTGTATGCGTGTACCAAGTGAGGAATATGTTGACTCCACGTACGTTTCTTCTCCCGGCCTAACGTACCAATCATAGAGAGCAGAGTTCGGTTGAACCTTTCTGGTTGCGGGTCTCCTTGCGGATGGTACGGTGTTGTCCGTGACTTGCGTATCCCCATCAAGGCCAACAATTCTCGGATCAAACGGCTCTCAAAATCTCTTCCTTGGTCCGAATGGATCCTCGAAGGCAGTCCATAATGTATGAAATATTTCTCAATTAGGACCTTAGCAACAACATGAGCCTTCTGGCTTTTAGTTGGGAAAGCCTGGGCGTACCTCGTGAAATGATCCGTGACCACTAACACATTACTTATGCCTTTGGAGTCAGGCTCCATGGAAAGAAAGTCCATGCACACTAAATCCATAGGCCCATGGCTTACGATCTGGTGCAACGGAGCAGCTCTCTGTATAGGACTCTTGTGAGTAACACACTCCCCACAGTTCTTGATGTATTCTTCCACTTGCATCGACATCCTAGGCCAAAAGAATCTATTTCGGATAAGGTCAACAGTTCTTTCTTGTCCAAGGTGCCCGAGGTCATCATGCAGGGCTCGCATAACTATCTCACGGAACTCTCTTGGCAGAATGAGTTGACTGACCACATCTCCGGATGGTCTTTTACAGTAGCGGTACAGCAATCCATCTTTCATTGACAGCTTCCCAGCTTCTCTTTTCAATCTGGATAGCTCAGGACTCACGTTCCCCTCCTCTGGCCAGCGCCCATGCTTGATGGCTTGGATGGCCGGTCCAATGGCCTCATCCTCTTCCTGAGCCTTCCTGAGACTCTGTTCGGACATGAGTTCCAGAGACTTCAACTCCATGTGGGTGGGAAACGCATACAGATCAGGAACACAGTGAGGAGATGCTCCAAGCTGAGCTACACAGACTGGTATACTAGGTGCAGACTCTGAGCTACAGACTCTCTGGCAAATAGTTTTCACTCCAGACTGAGGTATAGTCACCCAAGCACTGTCGTCCTCCTCTGGCATGTTCCTTGACAACAGGTCGGCATCAATATTCTGGCGCCCTGGGCGATACTGCACATCAAACTCATACGTCAACAAGGCAGCTAGCCAGCGATGCCCCACCGCATTGAGCTTGGCTGTGGACAGCACGTACGTAAGGGGGTTGTTATCAGTACGTACGGTGAATCTTGCCAAATACAAATAGTCATGGAATTTGTCAACTACTGCCCACTTGAGTGACAAAAATTCCAGCTGATGTATGGGGTAGTTTCTCTCTGCTGAGCTGACTTTTCTGCTAGCAAAAGCAACTGGTCTCAGGCCTTCAGGATGTTCTTGGTAAAGCACAGCACCAAGACCCTTCAAGCTGGCATCCACATGGAGGATGTATGGATGTTGTGGATTGGCAAATGCCAGGACAGGTGCATGCGTCAGACAGTGAATTATGTGATGAAACGCATCTGTACAGGATTTGTCCCATCTTTCCCCGAAAGGCTCTGATTCTTTCAAGTAAACTTTGTTCACATCTTTGGCATACTTCTTACTCTTCTGAGTTGGAGCATATCCCTTTGTGAGTTCAGTTAGTGGTCTAACAATTTCAGCATAGTTCCGAATGAATCGGCGGTAGTAACCACAAAATCCTAGGAAAGATTGTAATGTCTTCAGGTTTGTGGGCAGGGGCCATGTAGTGACCGCCTCAATCTTGGTTGGATCTGGGGCAACTCCATTTTCAGACACGATGTGCCCCAGGTACTTGACCCTTGGCAGACAGATCTGGCACTTGTCCACTGAGAGTTTCAGCCCAACTTCACCGAGACGATCTAGGACCTTAAGCAGTCTCTCTTCGTGTTCCTCGAGAGTTTTTCCAAACACGATCACATCATCTAGGTACACCAGCACTTGCAAGAGGTTCATGTCACCTACTGCCTTTTCCATTAACCTTTGAAAGGTTGCTGGTGCCCCCGTAATGCCTTGAGGCATTCGTTCAAACTGGAAAAATCCTAACGGGCAAATGAATGCCGTCTTCTCTTTGTCCTCTTCGGACATGGCTATCTGGTAGTAGCCTGAACGCAAATCCAGTACCGAAAACCACTGACTCCCTGCCAACGCATTCAACGCATCCTCAATGCATGGTGTTGTGTACTGGTCAGGTATGGTTCGGCTATTCAACAGTCGGTAATCTATGCACATCCTAATAGCCCCAGTCTTCTTTCTGACAACAACTATAGGGGATGCGTAGGGGCTTCGCGACTCTGTTATGATCCCTGCATGCAGCAGTTCTTGTAAATGCTTTCTCACATCTTCGATATCAGCAGGGGCTAGCCGGCGTGATCGTTGACGGAAAGGCCTGGAATCAGAGAGTCAGATTCTTTGCTCTACTCCTCTTGCTAATCCCACGTCCCATTCGTGCATTGAGAAGACATGAGACTTCTGAGCCAGTTTCTTACACAATCTGTTCTTCCATTGTTCTGAGATAGGAGAGTCCCCAAAGTTTATCATGCTCTCATCAAAGTCAGCAGAAACAGTCTCCTTAGGGGGAATCGTCGCAACTGAATCAATGTGGTACACACCTCCAATCACTGTTCCCACAGGTATGGAAGTTTCTCTTGAAGATTCATTTTTTAGCAGGATTCTCACACTGTTGACATCCAATGCCCCACTGGGCACAACCATGGGATGAAAAATCACATCAGCAGGTAAGACGGCAGCTGGTGAGGAGTCTATCATCAGGATTTCTTGAGCAACCGGTTTCTTCAGCTCGACTTTACACACGACCTGAGTGTCATCATCTGGAGGTAAGACCAAGGGGCCTGGACCCATCCATCGGACACGACCAGCCTCCTCCTCTAGCACTGGGACCACAGCACCCTTCAGAGCAGGTTGATCCTCCTCGACACGAACCCGAAGGCCTAGTGTTCGGGTGACATCAATTCCATTATCTTTGCATTGATTCACCAGACGTCTAACATGGCTCGCATTGGTACCCACAATGACAGATGTCTTATCTTCAGACCTGGGGTTTGGACATATGAGAGCTAGGACAGTTACAGTCTGACTTGTTCCTACCACCTCAGCTGGATACTCCATGTCAACTACCACATAGCCACGGTAAGGGTAGCTAGCTCCAGACTCACTTAAACCCCACAGGGCAAGACCAGATACTGGCTGAATGGGGATATCCGACAAGTACTTCTGGTACCAAGGTTCAAAAATGATTGTCACCTGAGAGCCACTATCTAATAGAGCAGTGCAGGGTTGTCCATTTACCTTCAGCGGCACCAAGCTAGGTGGCCCAACTAACCCATCAGGAATAGGCACACCTTCAGGCATGTCAGCTGTACTTTTCTCAACGGAACAGTTAACTGCATTAGCAGTGGCATCACTTGACGGCTGGTTGTTCTTGGACAACTTCAGAGCTTGAATAAGTCTCTTGATAACTTTAGCCTGGTTTTCTGGGCTTTGGCACTTCCGTACAAAATGCCCACTCTCACCACATCGATAACAGAAGTGTTCCTCCGATACTTTGAATGACCGTTGTGGAGAGCTGGCTACTGGTTTTGAGGCATTCACAGCAGAAACGGCAGCATGAGGTTCAGCCACTTTATTTGTAACTTTCTGTTGCAGGCGCTTCATTTGTTTTTTCAAAGCTGCAATCTCACTGTCCGAGCTGCACTCACTGTACCCTTCATTTGGGGGAATTTTCTCTCTGCTAACTGATGTGTCGTGGGCTGGCTTAGACACAACAGCAGCAACTAAGGCCTTAAGTTCTTTGATCTCAGACTTCAATTTCTGGATTTCAGTCTGCTTCACGTCAGCATTCTGCCTTATATTTCCCCCTTGCATGACAGGAGTAATCCTCTTTCGTGAGGCCTCATATTCCTCTTCTGTGCGTATCTCCTTTAACAGCTGGAGAAAGGTGGGGGGCTTTGCTCTCCTCTCTCTCAGACGAAGGTTAACTAACATCAGATCAGAGGATATCGCACCACGCAACAACTGGTCAAGTCTTGCTTTATCCGCACATCCAAAAGGGAGACCATCTCTCTGCACCACCCTAGTCAACGACTGCTCCAGACGTCGGAGGAAGTCAGACAGTTTCTCACTGGGTTGTTGCTGCAGTAAACGGAATGATAAATACAACTCTTCTCCTGACTCTGCTGTTCCAAAAGCATGCTCCAGTGCCTCTAAGCAGTCTTCGGGGCTCACTTCAGGATCACTGGCTCGAGCTGCTTTTACAATGTCAAGCGCTGGGCCTCTGAGACTTTCCATCAGTCTCCTCCTCTTCTCTTTGAGAGAGCATTCACACTCTTCCACCATGAGCCGTGCTTGACCCAACCAGTGATCGAACTGCTCTTCGCCAGCTGGGGTGGGCAATAACCCAGAGAAAGTTTGTAGGCGGCGATAGCTTCCAGACTCGCTTGAGGACTTGGACGTTTTGTCAAGTAAATCACTCACAGCTCGCAGTATGGCCTCTGTTGACTTGGCAGCCGCTTCATCTTCAGGGAACAATGGGTGACGATCCTCAACACGTTTACCTGGAGCTTGTTGCGGTCCGGACTGGTAACCTTGTGTACGGGCTTGTGTAACTGCATCTGCGGTGATAACAGGCCACGGACCTCCACCGTCAATAGGAAGCACTTCAAATGGAACGATTTCGCCTTTTACTACTTCCTTGCATTCACACAAGACCAAGTATCGGTTTAGTTTGCTGTTGAAAGTTCGGCCTCTGACTCGAACACGTCCCAGACACTTCACTGTTTGCATTGTCTCTTCTATTGCACTTGTGTCCACATCCTCTAGAATGAGCAACATGACTGCATGAGCCTCGTCTAATGCTTCGCCACGGCACCAACCCTTTAACTCTGTTACTAGCTCTGTCATATGTTCCATTTTATCTTATCGGTTAGCACTAACTAAAACTTCAAAATGCTAATTTTCAATGTAAAATGTACAAAAATAAACAAAAAACCCACACTAATGATCCCAGCGGTGCCTCCAATTTATGTAGCGCCTCTCTAGCGTGTTGAACTATAATGAGAGGTGACTATCCTGAGTTCTTTAAACTCTACAAAATAACATAAGTGAGGTTTCACTAATAAACTAATTAGTGTTTAACTTTTGTGAATTAAATGCTCTTTCCGTTTGAATCTCTAGAAAAACAGTAATAGTTACACCCTTTAACTGGAAATCAAATGTAACGTAATTATTATCCGATAAACACCTGAGTATTTAAACCAAAAAACAATTTTTGTCTTAACTTAAAATATCAAAAGAGTCAAGTAACCACAACTGTTATATAAAAGTGTAACAGATTTACTTAGAAAATATAGAAATAGTAAGGAATAGTAATTAAATCTCAATTGTAATCACGTTACTAGATCACAAAGGTATTCACATTCACACTCAACCAAAAAAGGGCCCAAGAAAATAAAATAGCCGGCAACACTTGAATTATAAATACCCCTTAAATGTTCATTGATGCAGGCCTGAATGTAGCTTGGGTACGTTGTAGCCTAAAATCAACTGGCTGCTTCACCACACGGGCCAAACAAAATAATGGTACCTTTTAATGTAATCTCACGCACACTGGATCAAAGCGTCAGCGGCAGAAGACAGATTCCGCGGCAGAAGACAGATTTCGCAGCAGAAGACAGATTCGCGGGGCAGAGAAGATGAGGAGAAGAGTCACATGGTCGATGATCTGGGCAAAGTCCACCAGACAGTAACGCTATCCGGCTCCGTCGGGTCTTTGATCCTCGTCGTTGGATTTCACAACTCCACACGGGCTTAACTAATCGAGGTCGCTGGTCGCTAGCTTATAGAAAAGTCCATGCAAAAACACTAACCACTATATCAGCGGCTAAATTACTTACTTTCGTCTTTGTATGCAGAGTAAGCCACTTACACAGACCTAATTATCACCATTAAAGTCTTTCAAGAGTCCTTATCGAACACTTTGACTAAACTGGTCAATTTCAGTAACTTTTTTCCAAGTTACTCTCCCCGCCCCAAAAACACACGCGGTTCTCCCTCTCTTCCTCCACGCTCTCTTCTTTTTTTTACTTCCCCTTTGACCCCAACTGTGATTGGATACACACAAAACTGTATTTCAAATGAACATATATGAATATATTTCAGCAGGGTTACAAATGTATTATATGGAAAAAATTACATTTTAATATATATTAAAATAGAAAACAGTCATTTTAAATTTTCATAATATTTCACAATATTACTGTTATTTTTTTTATTTTTTTTTTAATAAAATAAATGCAGCCTTGGTGAGCAGGGGTGTATTCCAGAAAGCAAGGTTAACTTACCGTCAGATAAACCTTGAACTCTTGGTTGATTAATCCCAAACTTGCTTACTCTGGGTATGTTGGTTCCAAAACACCTGTGAGGAGTTAGTTTAATCAACCTCCTATCGGTAACCCAGGGGGTGCTTCTCAATATCCCTCCTCGTCTCCTCGCTCCTCCGTCCTCCCTCCTATGACCCGGAAACCGATCGAGCTCAGCCATCTTGAAGGACATTTTGACATTTTTTTTTTTTTTTTCCAAAATTATATATTAATACATTAGAAACAACAAATCACATATATTTTCCAAATTATTCCAACGCATCATGCAATATAAAACATTAAAGTTAACATTCTTATCAATGAAATTAGAGAACATTAGAATTACATATAAAAATAAAACTAAAAAAAGAAACATAACACAACATTAAGGAGGTAGGTATACAATGTGGAGTGCAAAAAGGAGTAGACGAGAGACGGGAATGCGTCGAGTCAGCTTTACTCTCCACTTTAATAATCAGAACTCAACACCGTGAAATCCACACAACAACATTACCCCGGAACTGCTAACCACTTCCCCCTCTCTTAAAGGTATATTCCCTAGGTGAATTAGTGAATGTCTCTCAGTGCTATTTGTGGGTCACCACACAGGCCCCCCCAGAATTCACCCATGAACAAGTCCAAAACTAACAGGCACCCGCCACAGAACATAGGGTGCTATTCACCAGTGCCAAACAGAACAGTCCAGGTCCTAACAGTCCTTAGAAAAGTCAACGTATAGGGGGGCGGACCGGGCGGCCATACCGGCTGCGCTTCACCAAAGAGGGGCTAGGGGCTAGGGGTGGAGCAGGCACCTGGTTCGAGGCCTCTGCAGGGGGGCGCCCCCGCCGTGGGGGCAGGGCCAACTGCAGGGGTTCACCAATATCCACATGAGCAGGCTTGAGCCGGTCTATAGCCACCCGCTCAGGCCTACCTCCCATATCCACCACAAAGTTCTTAGACCCTCCTGTCAGGACACGGAAGGGCCCATCATAGGGGGGACGCAGTGGAGTACGATGTCCGTCGTTGCGGATGAACACATACTTGGCTGACGGTAAATCCTTGGGGACGTAGGTCTGGGGGAGGCCATGGTGCGACGTTGGGATAGGAACAAAAGCGTTGGCAATGTCCCGAGAAACGGTACGATGGGAGTCAACCGACCACGGGGCCGTGGCATCTGGAAGAAACTCCCCCGGGACGCGCAGAGGCTGGCCGTACACCAGCTCTGCCGATGAGGCTTGAAGATCCTTTTTGGGGGAAGAACGAAGGCCAAGCATAACCCATGGGAGGCGGTCAGCCCAGTCGCTACCCGTGAGGCTGGCCCTGAGCGCGGCCTTCATGTCCCGGTGAAACCGCTCGCAAAGTCCGTTGCTCTGCGGGTTATAGGCTGTGGTACGGTGGACCTTCACTCTCAGGACCTCGGCGACCGCAGTCCAAAGCTCCGATGTGAACTGTGGACCTCGGTCTGAAGAGAGGTCAGACGGCGTGCCGAAACGGGCCACCCAAGCCATAATGAACGCCCGTGCCACCTCAGCTGATGTAGTGGAGGCCAGGGGCACCACTTCCGGCCATCTGGTGGTCCTGTCCACCATGGTGAGGAGGTAGGAGTAACCACGGGAGGGGGAAGTGGGCCCACCAGGTCCACATTCACATGATCAAAACGTCTCTCTGGCACTTTGAAGGGTGCCAAAGGGGCTTTGGTATGACGAGTCACTTTTGCGCGCTGGCACGCCACACAGGAAGCAGCCCAAGCCTTGACGTCCCTCCGCAGGCCTGGCCAGACGAACTTGGCCCCCACCAGCTTGGTCGAGGCCTTCACCCCCGGGTGGGAAAGACCGTGTATAGTGTCAAACACCTTACGTCTCCAGCCAGCAGGTACCATGGGGCGCGGTTGTCCAGTGGAGACGTCGCAGAGGAGTGTAGAGTTGGCCGTGTCAAACACCACATCCTCCATGCGCAGCGCCGTGGGAGCCGTCCTGTAGGCTTGCACCTCAGAGTCCGCGGTTTGATCCTCAGCCATAGCTGCGTAGTCAAGGCCCAAGTGGACGGAACCAATGATCGCCCGGGAGAGACAGTCAGCCACAAAGTTTTCCTTGCCGGCCACATGCCGAATGTCGGTGGTATATTCAGATATGGCAGAGAGCTGACGCTGCTGGCGACCAGACCATGGCTCTGAAGACTTGGCCATAGCAAACGTCAGCGGCTTGTGGTCAACGAAAGCCGTGAACCGCCGGCCCTCCAACAGGAAACGAAAATGACGGGTGGCGAGGAAAAGACCCAGGAGCTCCCTGTCGAAGGCGCTGTATTTCCTCTCGTTGTCCCGGAGCTTTCTTGCTGAAAAAGGCCAGCGGCTGCCAGGCTCCGCCCACCCACTGCTCACACACAGCCCCAACGGCGTAGTCTGAGGCGTCCGTAGTCAGAGCCACTGGGGCGGTAGGAGATGGGTGCGCTAGCAGCGCAGCATTGGCCAGCGCAGTTTTGGCAGCATCAAAAGCACAAACCATCTCTGGGGACCAATCCAACACGTCCGCCGCCCGCCTACCACGCAAGGCATCGTACAATGGTCGCATGAGCTGAGCCGCATGGGGGAGGAAACGGTTGTAGAAGTTCACCATACCCAGAAACTCCTGCAGGGACTTTACCGTGCGTGGGCGTGGGAAATTGGCGACGGCATCCACCTTGGCCGGGAGGGGGACGGCCCCTTGCGGTGTGACGTGATGGCCGAGGAAGGTGATGGATGACCGGCCAAACTCACACTTGGCCGGGTTGATGATGAGACCATGCTCACTGAGCCTGCCGAACAACTGCCGGAGATGCGTCAGGTGGTCGTCTGCGGACGCACTGGCCACGAGAATGTTGTCCAAATAGACAAACAGAAATGGCATGTCTCTCAGCACAGAGTCCATAAGGCGCTGAAACGTTTGCGCTGCCCCTTTAAGGCCGAAAGGCATCCGTAAAAATTCAAAAAGGCCAAAGGGTGTGATCACCGCTGTCTTGGGGACATCCTGCGGGTGGACCGGCACCTGATGATAACCGCGCACCAGGTCTACCTTTGAGAATATGGTGGTGCCGGCTAGGTGGGCGGAGAAGTCCTGTATGTGCGGCACAGGGTACCGGTCGGGGGTTGTAGCATTGTTCAGGCGACGGAAATCACCACAGGGACCACATCGGACTTTGTCACCATGTGCAGGGGGGAAGCCCACGGGCTGTTGGAGCGGCGCACAATGCCGAGGTGCTCCATAGTGGCAAACTCCTCCCTGGCGATCGCGAGCTTGGCAGAGTCGAGGCGCCGGGCTCGTGCATAGACTGGTGGGCCCACCGTGGTGATGTAGTGCTCCACGCCGTGTTTAGCCACCGCCGATGAAAACGTGGGAGTGGTGATGTCAGGGAACTCAGCGAGAAGACGTTGATACAGGTCCCCTGTGGCTAATGTGTTTGACAGACAAAGCGCCCCCGTCCCCCCCAGCGTACAGGGGTACGAAGCAAAAGAGAGGGCGTCGATCAGGCGGTGGTTTGTAACGTCCACCAACAGCCTGTAAGCACATAGGAAATCCGCCCCCAGGAGCGACGTAGACACGGCAGCCATGACGAAATCCCAGCCGAAACGCCGCCCGCCGAAACACACTTCCACATACCTTGTGCCATATGTACGAATGGGTGTGCCGTTGGCGGCATCCATCGGGGGGCCATGCCCACCAGCCATTGTGTCTACCAGCTTCGCTGGCAAGATGCTACGCTGAGCCCCCGAATCGACCAGCAGCCGCCGGCCAGACAATGTGTCAGTGATGAATAACAGCTTGCAGTCCCGGCCAGCGCCCATAGCTGCTAATGAGCGCCGGCCCTGGCTTTTCCCTGGGCTCCAAAACTGCAAGGCTGGCGACACTGTTTGGCCTTGGCCCCAAACCTTGAATGGTAATAGCACCACCCGTCTTCACGCTGTCGGCGGGCCGTCACCGCAGCCGCGGTGTCTGGGTCGTCCACTGCGGGTGTAAACGGAACAGCCGTGTGCGGGGGGGAAGCAGTGCATGGACAAACTGTTGCCGGTTGGCGAGAAAAATCCTGTCTGCCTCCACAGCAAGCGCTCGGTAGTCTCTGGAGGAAGGGAGGGCGGAGCTGGCCAGTGCAGTGCGCACAGGTGCTGGAAGTTGCCGCAGGAATATGTGGGCGAAAAGGAACGCGGGATCCGCCGCGCCCAGCACCGCTAGCATCCTCTCCATTAACTCAGACGGCTTACTGTCACCAAGGCCGTTCAGGGACAGCAGGCGATCTGCTTTTTCCAACTCCGACAGTTCAAAGAGGTTCAACAGAAACGTTTTGAGCGCGTCGTATTTGCCGTCAGCTGGCGGAGCCTCTAATAGCGCCATAGCCCTGGCTGTTGTCGATGCATCTAAGGCCGCTACCACATGGAAATATTTTGTCACGTCCTGTGTGATTCCTCTCAGCTGGAACTGTGCCTCGATGTGTTGAAACCACGGCCGTGGATTGTGCTGCCAAAAGTCCGGTAACTTGATGGTGGCCGCGTATATAGCGCCGACATTAGCCGCGCCGCTAACAGCATCTGGCGCCGCAGCAGCAGCGTTTTCGCCACCGTCGTTGTGTGACATAATTCAGCCGTATCAAACTCGCGTCGGGGTCACCAATGTGGAGTGCAAAAAGGAGTAGACGAGAGACGGGAATGCGTCGAGTCAGCTTTACTCTCCACTTTAATAATCAGAACTCAACACCGTGAAATCCACACAACAACATTACCCCGGAACTGCTAACCACTTCCCCCTCTCTTAAAGGTATATTCCCTAGGTGAATTAGTGAATGTCTCTCAGTGCTATTTGTGGGTCACCACAACAGTATATATATATATATAATTACATTAAATAAGAGGAGTTCAATTCTTTGAAGATGTCCATCGTTCTGGTTGCTTTGCGATTTGAGAGACCTTTCAGTGTTTCAAAGTAAATTTTCAAGTCAGCTTTAAAGTGGCAAATGTTAGGTGTCCTTCCAGACCATTTACATTTATGTATGTAAAATTTACCAAGAAATAAAATCAAATTTAACATAAAAGTTAGACTCTTGTTTATATCTTTTTTACCATAATAAAAAAAAACATCTCTTTTACCAATGCAAATTTTTACTCCACTTAACATATTAAATAAATATTCCACATAAATCCAAAAAAACCTCACAAACATACATTCAAAGAAAAGATGTAAAACAGTTTCAGTATCCTTTTTACAAAATGTACAGAGTTCAGAAAGGTCATTTTTATATCTTTTTAGGAACTCATTTGTTGGGTAAATTTTATGTATAATTTTAAAATATATTTCGTATACTTTGTTATTAATACAGTATTTATTAGAATAGGTCCAAATCAATCTCCAATTAATATTTTCAAAATGTTCATTCCAAAAGAATTTATTTCGAGGTGTAGCAGGGCAGTGAATCAAGCATCTAAAGAATTTATTATTACATTTAATATCTTTTATATCTACACCGTTTAACAAAACCTGTTTTTTAAACATTGACTGCTTATGAGGTTCATTACTGCCTCTCAAAAGACTCAAAAAACCTACTGGTATTGCGTCAAAAACAATACTATATTCTCGTGGAGATATTGGGATCCCAAATATGTTTAAAAATTCAGCATACGTAAGTAAGAAACCCTTGTTATTTATCAATTGCGAAATCATTAGAATATCATTTTTAACCCAATTGTCGTAGAAGATTGATTTATTCTTATATTTAACCATTTTATTGTTCCATATTAACTGTTTGTGGGGGGAAAAATTATGCTTGTAAATAAGAAGCCAACATAAAAGAACCTGTCTATGAAAATTGGAGAGCTTAATGGGGAGCTTGTTAACCTCAAAGTCACATTTTAAAAGAAACTCTATACCCCCAACTTTCTCAAAAATAAGATTTGGAATTATATACCATAGTTTATCAGTATGCTTAATATAATTTTTAATCCAGTTCAACTTGAAAATTGTATTAGAAGTATCAAAATCAAGCACATTTAAACCTCCTTGAGTATAAGAATTACATAAAATATTTTTATTTAAATAGTGTGACTTATTTTTCCATATAAAGTTGAATAAGTTTGAATCAATTTTTTTAATATAGGATTTTGGTATATCCAACACTTTTGCAGGATAGACCAAACGAGACAGCCCCTCAGTTTTGGACAGAAGAACTCTACCTTTGAGTGATAAATCCCGCATAAGCCACATATCAAATCTCTTTTTGATTTTCACCATAAGAGGTTGGAAATTAGATTGCACTCTGATTGATTGATTTTTACAGATCTTGATACCAAGGTACGTAACCTCCTCCCTAACCGGTATACCTTCAAATTCAGTTAAAGGAATATCATTGTCTTTAAGTGGAAAAAGAGTACATTTTTTAACATTTAAAGATAAACCTGAAGCTTTAGAGAATATATTGAGACATTCAATAACTTTTTTAACCTGTGATATATCTTTTAAGAATATAGCTGTATCATCAGCCAGCTGACAGCATTTAATTTCTTTTTCCATAATTTTGATGCCTTGAAATGTGTCATTATGTATATATAGAGCCATAGTTTGCATGACCAGAAGAAATAAGAAAGGAGCCGCTGGATCTCCTTGTTTTATGCCCCGGGAGATGCTGAATCTACGAGTAGTTCCCCATGGAAGTTTAACTGAACTATTGCAGTCATTGTATAAAGTTTGTATTGCCCTTTTAAAGTATTGACCAAAACCAAAAAAATCTAATGCATCAAATAAAAAATCATGTTTCACAGTATCGAAGGCTTTGTATATGTCTATAAATAAAATGTAACTATTATCGGTTATATAATCCTTATAATCAATCAAATCTAAGATTAAACGAATATTGTTACTAATATGCCGTCCTTGCATAAAACCAGACTGACTATCGTCTATTATAGTATCTAAACATAACTTTATTCTTTGTGCAAAAATATGAGCCAACAATTTTGCATCATTATTAATTAAGGTTATAGGTCTCCAATTGTCAAGAAGTAAACAATCCTTATTGGGTTTAGGTAACAATGTAATTAAGCCTTGACACATAGTAGGGGGAAGCCTACAATTTTCTATAGCCTCCTTAAAAACTAATAGTAAGAATTCAGAAATGTAGTCTTGAAATGCTTTGTAAAATTCACCTGTTAGGCCATCATTCCCTGGGGATTTATTATCTTTTAACTTACTAATGTTCTTTTTTAATTCTTCTAGGGATATATCTTGATCACAAATGTCCTTCTGAGTTTCATCAATACTTTGAGCCACACTTTTTATACAAGAGAGGAAATATGAGCTTTGACAACTGTTTGACAACTGTGTTCGGAATATAGTTTTTTATAAAAATCTTCCACAAAGTTAGAGATTTTTGAGGGGTCTTCAGAGATCTGGTCAAACATTTTGAGCTTATATATACACTGCATGAAAAGACTCAAATCCGGCAATATCCGGGCATGGTAAACTCCTGTGCAATTTGATGTTTGCTGGATGTATGTGGGAAAAAGCGGATTAGAGTAACACGGAACAGTATATTTCCAGACAAACCCGGAAACCTCACCTAAGCGGGCATATACAGGAATCCGTGAAATTTCACGGACATATACAGCTGAAACACTGCTGGGTGTGAGAGGTGTGAAGAAGACCTTTCATATGTTAATGACTGACACTAAGGGTGCTGGCTGTTCTCAGAGGGAGGAGTGGCAGAGGACTTCAGGATTGAAAATTATCTCTGGTCTACAGCAAATAAGTTTTTTTGTACAGAAAAATAAATAAATTCTTAAGGCCCTGAAACAGAAAACCGACGTCAAAGAACTAGCAATGACTAAAGCCAACTCTAGGGTTGGCTTATGTCGCCTGTGGGGCCTTAAAACCACTGTATGAAAAAAAGTATCCTAATCAAATATTCTTTTATAAAAACAGGACAAAATAAACACCATGAATATACGTTCACAAAAACATCTGAATATTTAATGAAATAAAAAATACAGGGAAACATTTCAGAATATCTAAATTTTTATTGTGAAGTTTTACCAATTGCAGACAACAACATTTGTCGCCATTGGCTTTGCTTAGTTGGGGACATTTTTATTTAATATTCAACAATGTTATTGAACTGCCTGCATTGACACCATTATATGAGATCTGAACTGAGATGGACAATGACATCACGGTTTTGGCAGAGTTAATTCTTTGGGCATGCATGATGTGAAACGAGTGGTCGCAAAACCACCGGGCTTTCCCGTGTTATTGTCAGCAGCTGGTTATCCTTCCATGTTGAAAGGTAAGTCCAGCTGCATCATATTTATTCACAAAATTAAATAGATTCACTTGCAACGCGTCATACCGAGGTTTGTGGTTTGAGTGAATAAGTCCTTCCGCAAACAAACAAGCTGCAAGAAAAGGGGGCGTTTTGAGGTTTGAAATTCACCACTCACAACCATAAACACAACAAATGTGGTGACGTAATGGAGGTGCAACCAATAACGTTAGTGTATTGCTTCAAGCGCGAGAAAAATACTTTAAAATTACAGCATTCTTTCCCGAAGCAAAGAGAACCGTTTGTTTGGAAACAGTTTTCTTCTATTCACCTTATTTTGTACGACAACAAGGGTGACGCCATTGCGTTCGTTTTGTCATCTTACTCCCGTCTGAGAAAGACTTCAACTTCCGGCTCATGAGGGATGAGATTCTGCGCTAGTTGAAACGAACGGTAAAATATGGCAAGTATTAAATGTTCAGTTAGGTGCTGCCATAACAGTTGGATTAAGAGGAGAGAACAATTGGACCAACGGTGTAACGAACATAATGTGAGGCGGTCAGATTGTTGTTGTGGTGCACTTTACGATTTAGCTATGGTGTAGTCTACTTTTTTGTAGTGAGTATACTGTGATATACCAGCACCCCCCCCCCCCCTACCCCCCCCCCCCCCCCCGCCGCTGCCACCACCACCCATTTGCGAAAAATTTTCAAAACTTGTGTGATATTCCTTTAGAATTCTGTTTTAATAGATTTAATTATTATTTTAAAAATTACATTTTACTATGCAATTTCTTTCATAATTCCATCGAGTTACTTTATTTATCTCTATGAACTGTTGTAAATTTGAGCTTCGGTGTGTTTTAATAAACTATTATTAGTATTATTAGGCCTTCTTGAAATAGGCCTATACTCTACTGTGCAATAGTAATATATTTTTTTAAATATTTTCTTCAAGTGATAGAAAACGTTGATTTTGACAGGTTGCATGAAGCAGGGGCGTCATAGGATTTTGATCATTACTTAGGATTTGTTCTAAAAAAAAGGTAACACTTTAGTTTGGGATCTAATGCTCACTATTAACCAGTTTCATTACATGCAAAGGCAGGGTTTTATAATCACTGTTGTCCCAAATGTGAGATAGGTTAGTCATGGGGATTCAGGGTTTCCCTGAGAAAATTTTTATTTCTCTGATCTACATATGTGCATTTTAGGATGTTTTGAAGGCCAAAAAAAATATATAAATAAATAGATAACAGCTTTAAAACCATGTCAGTGGGCACTGGGCAGCTGATTATTTCTCTCTCCACATCAGCATCACCCTCGTTTTCTCTTTGTTTTTATCCTGCCCTGTCTCTTCCCCTCCTAAAGATGAGCTTTGACTGATATAGGCTTTTCATTTTTATCAGTCAGTGAAGACAGTAAACATGGGGTCAACTGATAGGTGGATTTTCCCTATGAATAATTTTTCTCTGACACGTTTATTCACTGAAAGCTACTAAAGCTAGGTAATTAAGTTTATTAAATGCATTCAAAACATATAGGCTACACATTCATTATTGATCTTACAGGGCCATAGACAGGGCTTTATAATCAAAGAGGTCCTAAATTTGAGGTTGGGGCTTCAATTTTTTTTTTAATTTCTCTGATGTGCATTTCAAGACGATTGAAGACCAAAAAAAGAATAAGAAATAGCTTTAAAACCATGTCAGTGGGCAGTACATTCTCTTCCCCTCCGAAGGCTGAGCTTTTTTAATGTACTAAAGGCTACAATTTTTATTATATTCTCAATATGTACACATTCGTTATTACTCTTGTGGCTAAAATGATGAAAACGGCTTTGTTAATGTTTCTTGTCCCCTCGCAATGACAGTAAACTATTAAATTGCATGAGTCACGTTACAGGCCTATTTATTTCAGTTCAAAATGGCGAAATTAGACAAAAACTATATTAGTTTGCCTGGTTTTTTTTGTTTTTTTTGTTTGTCATTCGTTTAACATTTATGACCTAAAAAAATGTAAAATATGAAGTTTAGCCACTTACATCTTATCTCGCACTTGCCCGTAAACTGAAGCGTCGAGTCGCTCTGCTGAAATTCGCGCTCAGCGTCTGTGAATATAAAGCCCGCCTACTTTGATTTGATTTGTCATCTCAAATATTCTGACATATGACGAGCAGTGACAGACCAATGAGGCTCAGATGAACACGAACACACACACACACACACACACACGCACACCCTGTCCTCTGTTTTTGACGTGCTCTCTGCTCGCGCGCTGAATCTTCAGGGAACACGGAATTCTGTCGCCAACGTTTAGGGGGGCTGATGTCGTAGGAAATGTATTTCACAAAACGATGTTGTTACGAATCCTCACGCTTTTTAAAGTGGGCATACGGAGATCTTTGACATTTCCTAGTGGGCATACGCAAATCCTTGACATTTTCTAGTGGGTATACGGCGTATACCTGCGTATCACGTAGACTACACCACTGGCTACACCCACCACAGACGAGGAGCACCGGAGGCAATGGCGGAAGGCACTACATTTGGAAGCATCAGGCTTGAAAGTGCCCAACTGAGGCTAAACACGGAAACGATTCTGATGAGAAAACGCAAAAGTGGCGTTGCGTCATCTTTTTTTTTTATTCTGCGTTTAGACGAGCGTTTTGTGTGAGAAATCCGCGTGCAAATGAAGACGCAAAAGTGTGTGAAATTCAATGTAGTATGCACTTCAGGCGGCTAGGAGTGCATACTACCACAACACCAAGTCCACGCGCCTGCGTACAACTTTCAGCGTCAAGCAAACTTTTGCGTTTTTACCGTTTACACGGGTAAGATTTAAGATTTCCACTCTGGAGGGTGGTTTCACTTTTTTTTTGCTTTTTTGAGCCTCAAAAACGCCATCGCCGTGTAAACGAAAGGCACATCCGATAAAATATTTTTACGTTTTCAACCGCGAGCGTTCTCGTGTTAACAGGGCCTAAGGACGGGAATCCGATTGAGGAACACCCCAGAAATGGCTCGGCTACGATGTTCCGATAAAGAAGTCACGCCGGGTGTTGAATATTGTCAGATTCAGGTAAGCTAACTTGCCTAACTGTTATGTGCTTGTTTGCCTAACTTTAGATTCGTGAAGTCCGTTCTATGAATGCTTTTAAGATCAGTAACAAGCCGTAAACAAAATACAATGAATCTTGCATGATTACCATTGCCCACGTATACATGTTATTTATTTAACTTTGTGATATTGACCTAAGAGTCTGAAAGAATGAATGAATGAATATTCACGGTAGTACAAGATAGTATGGTAACTTACATTAGTCTTACAATACCCAGCAAACAAGCTTCTTTGGGGCCCGAATGGGGCCCTTGCGGGCAGCCCACTGTGGGCCCAGATACCGGCGTGAAATGCGGGGCACGTGTGGGCCCCACACTTCGGGACCCAGGTGGGGCCCCAGTGGGACAGCCCACAAGTGTGGGCTGACTGTGGGCAGGCCCACAGTAAGTAGAGTGGACCCCATTGGGGCCAGTTGTGGGCCCACGGTAAACCCTTATAGGGGCCGATGTGGGGCCATTGCGGGCAGCCCACTGTGGGCCCAGATACCGGCGTGAAATGCGGGGCACGTGTGGGCCCCACACTTCGGGACCCAGGTGGGGCCCCAGTGGGACAGCCCACAAGTGTGGGCTGACTGTGGTCAGGCCCACAGTAAGTAGAGTGGACCCCATTGGGGCCAGTTGTGGGCCCACGACAAACCCTTATAGGGGCCCATGTGGGGCCATTGTGGGCAGCCCACTGTGGGCCCAGATACCGGCGTGAAATGCGGGGCACGTGTGGGCCCCACACTTCGGGACCCAGGTGGGGCCCCAGTGGGACAGCCCAAAAGTGTGGGCTGACTATGGGCAGGCCCACGGTAAGTAGAGTGGGCCCCCATTGGGGCCAGTTGTGGGCCCACAGTGGGCTGCCTGCAATGGCCCCAAATGGGCCCCTATAAGAGTTTGCTGTGGGCCCACAACTGGCTCCAATCGGGGCCCACTCTACTTACCGTGGGCCAGCCCAAAGTGTGGGCTGACTTTGGGCTGGCCCACACAAATTATAGCAGGCTGGATGTGGGCACACTGTGGGTGCAGTTGCAAAGTTTCAGCACACAGAGTAGGTACACCCATATTACTATATGCAGTACAATTGCACTTGTTAGCAGCAATAAATCGAGGGTCATGTTTTTTTCCCCAAATAATTTATTTATATTTAATAATAATTATAATTAATGATAATACAGTTTAAAACGGCAATAACCACAGAAAACAGGGGATTGAAAATTAAAAATCAATCCCCTCAGGGGAAACAGTATTTCTGCAGTTCTGGCCCTTCCTTGCCGTCCCCATCTCTGTCCCAGGGATTACGGAGCCATGTCTTCATAGAGGCTTCCACATCACATGCAGTGGCTTGACTGCTTTTTGTCACAGCATCTAAGTGAGAAAGGATCAATTGAAATACAAATGTTAAAAACAAAATAAGGGTTGTACTGTTGAGCCATTTCAACCTAAGAAAGTTTTCAACCTGCACTTTGAATGAGGAAACGTCTTCTGATTGTTCCAGGTGCTATTTATAAATGCTCAACTAAGAGAATGACTGAATAGGTCAATGAGAGAGCTGCGGTTTATAATAACATTTAGTTGTAAGTCATTTTGGTTGGTTAATGATGAACTAAGCTTTTACAAAACATTCATAAATGATTAGCAATTGATATACTAACATTTTATGTATGTTTTGTTAATTCTGTTACAAGTCATTTACAAGTGATCAGTAAATGATTAACTTATTTTTTATGAAACATGATTATGCATTTCATAAATGTTTAAGTGATGTTAATTATTGTATGTTTTGTAGATTCAGTTATAAATAATTTACAATTGTTTAGTTAATGATTAACTAATCATTTAGAAAACATTAACATGCGTTTAATAAATGTTCAATAAAGGTTTTTATTTTCTCCCTACTTATTAAAATTTAAATTTAAAATTACAAACAACCACCAGCCTGAATAACATGTTGTATGAAGACTGTTTAAAATACCCCTCCTAATCCTCACAGAATTTGCAAGACAGAACTGATAACACCTGGGCTTATCGATACTGCGGTCTTCCTTAAAAAAAGCTTGTAATTATTTTTTTTGTACTCGTAATGATTTGTCATTACAAGTGCACAGCTATGTGAGTGGTGTTATTAAGAGTGACCACGGTTAATAGATATGAAAGATATTAATAAAAATGATGTTAATTCAGCCAGCGCACATACCTCTATTTGCTTCCTGTTTTCGGGCGAAGCCCACAGTAGTCGATTGTCGAGTTCACGCGCGCGATCATAAGTGAATATCATCTCAAACCTCTGTGTGTTCAACATCTGATTCAGATGAACTATTCATTTGAGCTGATATTCTCAGAACACCACACAGTGGTAGGTTTGAGACGATATAAATGAACTCACGTGTGAGATCGACTACTGTGGGCATCGACAGAAAACAGGAAGCAAATAGAGGTATGTGCGCTGGCTGAATTAACATCATTTTTATTAATATCTTTCATATCTACTGCAGTCAGATTGACCGTGGTCACTCTTAATAACACCACTCACATGGATGTACACTCGTAATGACAAATCAAGGATGTTAAGAGGCTAAAAGCAGGTTTAGACCATGCCCCATTGAAGTCAGCAGGGTGCAAATTTTAAAAAGATGATAACACAGTGTAGGCAACACCAATTTTTGTCTGTACTGACAGCACTCCAAATGTACAAAAAAAAATAGCTCAATGTTAAAATTGACCGGAGTTTTCCTTTAATTTGGCCCCAGGGCCCGTTTAATGTTTAATACCGGGTTTTGGTTACTATACCAACGTATGGGTGAGTTCTTATGGATGAAGGCCTGTTGTGTTCGGTCTCTTGGTTTGTGGTAGTGGCAGCTATTGTGAAACTCACCTTTGTCATGTACTGGGTGTGGATGGCATCAAGATCTGGTCCTGAAGAATCACAGGGTCAAATGATATCTCATCTGGTAACAAGAGCATAGTAACTTTAGAAACTCTAATGATATCTTTACCCCCTGATATTGCATTGTGGATTTAAATTCAAACATTTAAAGGCTAAGAATATGAGCCATGAGTAAACTGGCCAGATATCTGTGAAAAATAACTTGCGTGCCTAAAGTTGTCGACCCCCTGAATTCAGCATTAAAAAGTTAAAAGAACTTTAGTATTTATCATTAAAAAAAATTACATGAAAATAAATAAATACCTTAGCGCTGGACAGTATGGTGTCTCATTGGCCAACATAATTAAAAACACACCTAGAGAATATACCAATGACCATGATATCCTGTTATCATAATAGTTTAATTATTATAACTTATGACCATTATAACATTATATTATTTTGCCAGCTATTATTTAGCCTACAGGCTTCTCAAGGACAATATCACTGAAAAAAAACTGAGGTTAATGAGTGTGAGACTTCATTAAAAAGCATAAATCCTACAGACCCCAAACTTTTGAACAGTATGATTGAAGTTTTGCTTACTAGTCGAGTTCATAGCCGTGGAGGTTGTCTTGGGACAGGGCTGTAGCAGGACATCATGATGATTTTCTAGACTAGAAAATAACATGCAATGTGTCACAGAGCCAACAATGTTACATAGGATTTGCAATAGAACAAAGGGTTTATTACAAGGAATCAAGCTAGAGATGCAATGCAGAAAAGAGAAAAAGAATATATATATAATCTTAACGTAATATATTGTGCAAGAAATGCATATGAAATTATTATCTTGAAACAATAATTCCTCCTTTGTTGTGGAGTTTTTTTTCTGTCCCTTCTGAAATCACTTTTATTATCAATCTTTGTAAGTGACGTCACTGATCAACAGTACGTTACAGTGTGAATTCTTTCAGGCTAACGTTAGCTAGCAATTAGCTAATTTCCAATAACCCATTGACAAATTACCAGCAAAACAAAAACTGTAATTAACACAAAGATGTGGTTAAAACCCCAAACTTATGTAAAACAAGAGCTAACGTTAACTTAACTTAACGTTTAACGTTACCTATTCTGAAAACAGTTGAGATGCTAACGGACTTTTTCGAAGACTCAAAACCTTTTCTACAAAGTAAATATTCAACAGAAGCGTATCAATTATACGTAAGAAAGGTGTCAGGAACGTTTGTATGTATTATTTGTGTGATTTTGTTAACCAAACTTACCTGAAAGCAGTGGAAAAACAGGGAGACGCTATTTTTTGCTGTTTGTCAGTTGAAGAGGTTTCCTCGTTTCCATGGTTTCCATCTGCTCGCGTGCGCTCCTGTCTTTGAATCGGACAACATTGAATGCGACTCGCACGCGCATGCGCGTTGAAATCATATCAATTCAAAAGGCACGCAGCATTTAAACATCTAGAATTATAACATGTAACAATTTAAAATATCATTAATTTTATATCATGAATTTAAAAATCATTATGTAGTTCTATGACCAATGTAATATTATTTTTTTCATTAGAATATGAAAGCACTAAAATGCTTTATATAAATGAAAATTGGTAATGAAATTACGTCCAGTGACGTCGCAGTTTCGTTTGTGTCTGATTGGGCTCAGTCGTTACATCAGTGATGTAGGCCCATTTATTAGTATCAATAATATATGTTATATATCAATAGTATAAATAATATAATATTATGATAAATATCCATCACTGATGAATACCAAAACATATCTGTAAACCATTGTATTGTTTTTATTGTGACAAATAAGTTAATTTTATTTAATAAATATGGTAACACTTTCTGTGCAGTCCATACTTATAATGAATTATAGCACCATTTCTACTTATTTATGAGCAATATTACAATTCTATAAATATATTTATAAAGACTCATTAAGACCTACCGCATTACAATATATAGTTACATCTATATTTTTTTATAATTCCTTATAAGTCAAAAATTTGTTTTTAAATGCACATGCTCATAATCCATTATATGCAGTTTTAGTTAATTATGGACTGACATTTCACAGGATCGTTAAATAGTTTGATTAAGCTTCTAATATTAAACCTTCTAATGTTAAAACATTTGACTGTTAAACAACTTAACTTTGCATGGGCTAACTGCCTGGGGCCCCATGTGGGTTTTCTGTGGGCAAACCCACAGTGGGTTGCCAACAGTAAACCCTCATGGGGGCCCCATAGTGAAAAACAGCTGTGGGCCCCGTATGGGCTAACCCACTGGGGGCCTGTGTGGGTTTTCTGTGGGCAAACCCACAGTGGGTTGCCCACAGTAAACCCTCATGGGGGCCCAAATGGGCAAAACTGCTATGGGCCCCACATGGGCTAACCCACTGCGAGCCCATGTGGGTTTTCTGTGGGCAAACCCACAGTGGGTTGCCCACAGTAAACCCTCATGGGGGCCAAATGGGCAAAACTGCTATGGGCCCCACATGGGCTAACCCACTGCGAGCCCATGTGGGTTTTCTGTGGGCAAACCCACAGTGGGTTGCCCACAGTAAACCCTCATGGGGGCCCAAATGGGCAAAACTGCTATGGGCCCCGCATGGGCTAACCCACTGCGAGCCCGTGTGGGTTTTCTGTGGGCAAACCCACAGTGGGTTGCCCACAGTAAACCCTCATGGGGGCCCAAATGGGCAAATCTGCTATGGGCCCCGCATGGGCTAACCCACTGCGAGCCCATGTGGGTTTTCTGTGGGCAAACCCACAGTGGGTTGCCCACAGTAAACCCTCATGGGGGCCCAAATGGGCAAATCTGCTATGGGTCCCGCATGGGCTAACCCACTGGGGGCCCTTGTGGGTTTTCTGTGGGCAAACCCACAGTGGGTTGCCCACAGTAAACCCTCATGGGGGCCCAAATGGGCAAAACTGCTATGGGCCCCACATGGGCTAACCCACTAGGGGCCCTTGAGGGGTTTCTGTGGGAAAGCCCACTGTGGGCTTGCCCTCAGCAAGCCCACATGGGGCCCCAAAGGGTTTGCCCTTGCCCACACTGTCCCACAGAAAACCCACACTTACCCACAGTGGGCCCGCATTGGCATGTTTGCTGGGTAGCTCACATTACTGCTATTGCACATTACGAGATGTAAACAACACTGGTCCAGATGCACTTCCTGTTTCAGTTTGTAAAAGGCTTCTTAATTTCAAATGTAAATAAAATATCTTGAATATGTTTGTTTAACTTTTTGATTCAGTTGTTCTGTTGGTTGTACTTTAACCCAACGTTTATACAGTGTTAAAACTGAAACAGGAAGTGCTTCTGGACCAGTGTTGTTTACATCTTGTGAAATGGTCTATACAGAGATTGCTGATGCTAGCAGGCCAGCTAGCTACATCTCTCATTCAGATATTGATATTGACTTATGGCGAGTTAGGAGATTGTGTATTGTTTCGTTTTTAATTAATGTATCTTTCTCACACACTGTTCTGTGTAACTATGGGTGCCATCATCAATGAATTCTCCATGATCTATTTTAAGTAGCTACTAATGTAAAAAATGTTTATGGTTATAATGTTTCCATAGATGCATCAATGAGAGTCAGTAATGCAGTGGATAACTATGAGGATGATCACATCCACATGCCCCACAGCTGTGATGCAGAATCACAATGGGAGGATCAATCTGTCTTTGGCCACAACCTGATCTTCTCAGAGAGACTCTCCAGCGTCTTGATGCTCTTTAGCGAAAGTATGAGCAGCACAGACTAACGTTACATGAAGAATCTTACAACGCTTCGAAAAGAATAAAAAAGGCACATGACGTGAACATTGCGGTAAGTCCAATTATTGTTCTATAACGTGGCTGTAAGCCATAGTTCGGTTACAATTATTGTTTTGTCTCTTGCGGTTACTGTGATGGTCAGCTTATTCCAACTGAAAATTCAGTTTTGTGGTTCTTGAAGATTGTGAATCAATTTAATTGCTTTTTAATTTCAAACTTTACAGGAATCTGTAAGGCGCCTCCATAATTCAGAGAACAACCCACACAAATACGTTCCACAAACCAGGTAAGACTGTTTCTTATATACTATAGCCTAAATGTTAGTTTAATCTACTACTCTATGGATTTGGAATGCCAAAAGTGAATTTCAGTAATGATACCTGCAACTTTCCCCCCAGAATAAATTCATCACATAACCTGGCTGTGACCACTTACCTCTTCGAAGAATTAAGGTCAACTTTTACAGACGTTGACCCTGAATGTGTAAAAGGTAATCTTAAAGATGTTGTAATCATTTTATTGTCCTCTGTTTTACTTATTTTTATTGCCATTACATTTATTTATGATATATTTAGCAGGTTGGAAGATGTATTTTGAGACTTTGCGGAGGAAGTATTCTTTGGCTCAGCCTGAAAAGGCCCAGAAAAGAAAAACTATGACGAGCATTGCAAAGAACCTTCAAAGAAAGCGACTGGTAAGTTAAGAAACTGGTTAAGCACTTTTTTTTCTCTTCAGAATGTAACTATCCTCCTCTCTGTGTTTTAGTGGTTAAGTTACTGTCATGTTTTTCAGTTGCTGGAGACCAGGTCCGGGGTTGTACAAACCAACACAGAAAAGGAACTTTGGAAGACCGCAACAATAGAACTGATGTCTGATGAAGATGATGCTATTGTTGATGGAAGGCCAGTGTGAATGGTGAGGTCTCCACCAATCTGCTCTCTGCTAGGTACTATAAAACAGACTAGAGGCTGACCCACACTATGCGTCACACCACCAGCGTATCATGGCAGTTTGAAAAATGTTAACTCGTATAAAAAAAAAATATATATATATATATATATAACCGTTCAAAAGTTTGGGGGTCGGTAAGATATTTTTTTTTTTTGGTTTGGGGCGGATAGCTCAAATTAACTCAATACTTTTATTCAGCAAGGATGCATTAAATGAATCAAACGTGACAGTAAAGACATTTATAATGTTACAAAACATCATATTTCAAATAAATGAAATATAACTTTCTATTGATCAAATAATCCTAAAAAGTCTACAACTGTTTTCAACTTTGGTAATAATAATGAATATTTATTGAGCATCAAATCATCACATTAGAATGATTTCTGAAGGATCATGTGACACTGAAGACTGGAGTAATGATGCTAAAAATTCATCTTTGATCACAAGAATAATGTATTCCAATAGAAACGTTTATTTTAAATTGTCATAATATTTAACAATATTACTCTTACTTTTTTTGTATTTTTTATATATAAAAAAAAAAGCAGCCTTGGCGAGCATATGAGACTTCTTACCGATCCCAAACTTATAAACGGCAGTGTACACCTTGAATATTTTATATACACTTTAATTTCTTATTTATTTTTCTCGTATTATTTCATATATTTGTTCCTTTTTTTGTTGTCCATGTTGCTTATCTCCATTTTGTTTACTTGTTTGCATTTTAATGTATGTTTATAATGCACTCTCTGTAATGTTCTATTTATTTATATTGTTTACTTGGAATATCTACGTATATTTTATATATATATATATATATATATATATATATGAAGAGTTCAGATGCAAAAGCCTCTAAATGCCATTTGAAATTTTCTCCTTTAATGATGATTTTTATCAAACTTGTATATTTAAGTTTAGTAATTTCACTTAAATAACAATTAATAGGCAATTATCATTGCCATTTAAGAGAAATTACTTAAATATACAAGTTTGATAAAAATCATCATTAAAGGAGAAAATTTCAAATGGAACTCTTCATATATTTTATATATATATATATGTAACTTTTTATATACACTGTGTACTTTATTCCTTTACATCTGTCCTTTAAAATGATTGGGTAAAAAAAAATTAACGAAAATAAAAAGTTAACAATTTATTTAAAAGTATGTTTATAATTTTCTTTGGAATGTCCATGATTTTTTTTTCTTCCTTTGAGATGTTATTACTTCATACTTTTTTTTCTAGTTTTTGTTCCCAATTCCTCTGTAATGCTTGTTTATAATGCTATTTGGAATGTGTTATATACCTTAATAAAAATTTCAGACTTTCCCATTGTTCTTTGTGTGTTTAAATATAAATATATATATATATATATATATATATATCAAATTTATTTTAATGAATATATTAAAATTGGGGGAGGGAGGTTTGGTATATATTTGAGCAATATCTGCATAGCTGGTATATAACCAATCAAATCAGTATGCTACAAGGCCTAGGGTGGGCTATGTTTAAAAGTAACCAATAAAGTCCGTTTACTGGGTTTTCAATGTGTCCTGCCCTCCAATAGTGGTCTGGGTGTTGGGAGTGGCTTTAAAAGAACAACCAATCCAGTTTGGTTGGAAGGCAAAAAGGTGTGAATGTTTCCTGCAAAAAGGTGTGATTTTTTCCTGCTGAAAACTTTAATGGGATTACTTGCCATGGCAACAAATGGCTCTAGCACGGAAGTATACGTCCACAACATACATCCGATTTGGTATCATTCCGGATGTATGCGGATATATACAAACCCATGGAATTTGACATATCCGGCCACTATACTCCTGGATTCTTCCGAATTTCAGCAGTGTATACAGGAGTATACTGGTCCGGATACACCTATTTTCATGCAGTGATACTGTTAACACTAACGTTTCTTTTTTCTAAATTATGAAAATACTTTGTATTCCTTTCACCATGCTCTATCCATTTTCGCCTAGAACGAATAAAGGCTCCCTTTGCCAAATTTTGATAGATATTATCCAATTCAGCTTGTAATTCCAATAAAATATTAATGTCAGCTTGTGATTGCTCATTTTTTTCATATATAGAGATTATTCCTTTGACTATTCCATCTTGTCTCATTCTTTTTTCCTTAGATAATTCTTTTGCCCTTTCAATGGCCATATTACGGATCTGAAATTTTGTATATTCCCAATGTTTGCCAAATATATTTTCTTTTTTTGCTTCTATCAAGTTATCATTTATAATTTTTTTGGCTTTTTCTTTGAAGACTGTATCACTCAAAATTGTGTTATTTAATTTCCAATAATTTGGTTTATATTTTATTGAATGACCTTTTATACGTATTACTAAGGTAATCAAATTATGATCAGAAAAAACTGAGGGTTCTATTTTGGTTTCTTCCACATTGTCTAGCAACTCATTTGAAATAAGCCAGAAGTCAATCCTGGATCTCTTAGATAAATTTTTGTTATTCCAAGTGAACTGGATTTGCTGTGGATTTTTTAGTCTCCATATGTCACAACAGTTTAAATGCATACATAGATTATTAAACTCTCCATAGTTACCTTCTAAGGATCTTTGAGGTTGACAGTCTTTCATGGGGTCACTTATGCAGTTCCAATCACCCCCCAAAATTAATTTAGCGTTAATGAAGGAATTCAATAAAGCATTTATTTGTTCATCAAATTCTACAAAAAGGTGTGTGTTTTTATGACTATTATTATGACCGTATATATTACCCAAAATGAAAATATTCTCCATAAATTCAATAACTAAAATAACCCATCTTCCTAAGTCATGAACAACGTTTTTAATGATTTTCCCCTGAAAGGAGCCCTTTAATATGGCAACGCCAGCAGACTTACTGTTTCCATAAGCCATCCAGATATTGTCTCCCCACTGATTTTTCCAAAAATTAAAATCTGAAGCTAAAGCATGTGTTTCTTGTAGAAAATAAAAATCTGCTTTGAAAGTTTTACAAAATAAAAATATAGCTTTCCTCTTAGTCAGTTCTCGTATACCCCTCACATTGAATGAATAAAAAGATAAAGACAACTTGAAAAGTAAAACAAAGTTAACCCTAAAAAAAAAAAAAAAAAAAAAAAAATGGAGTTTTAGAAGTAACAAAAAGGGTAAATGATTTTCTTCACCTTTTGAATACTGATTAGAACAAGCAAACTTGGGATTATAATCTGACCTTTTAACTGTCAGACATCAAATATAACACAATACTTGATGTAATTAGAATACAACTGAACTTCTCAACGAAAGTATGCCTACATAGGCAACTTCACTAGACCACATCAGAGCTATCATTACATTTTAACTTCTTTACCCTCAATGATGGCTTTGGCTCCAATGAAGAATGCTCTTTTCCCTTGCTTCCGTGCCTCTTCAATCTGTGGCCACAGTTTAGAGCGAGTCTCTTTGTCTTTCGTGGTCAAATCTTCTCCAAATTTTAACTTCTTTATTTTGAGGAAATCCGAATTCTTGGCGCATTTCCATACCTTTTCTTTGCTCGATCTTGTTGTGAATCTTGTTATCACCGGTCGAGTTTTACCATCCTCTCTCCTCCCGATCCTATGGCTTACATCAATTTGGAAGCGGAGATCCTCTTCAGGGTCTTCAATGACTGCCTTACAGATGTCAATCACACGCTGTTTAACGTCCTCTCCTTCCTGCTCTGGCAAGCCGTATAACCTCAAGTTCCATCTTCTGTGATAGCGTTCCATTTCGTTCAATCTGTCTTCCAGGCCTGTTATTCTCTTCTGATGGTCATCACTTGCATTTTTAACCGTTTTTATTTCGGTTTTCATGTCTTGAACTTCGTTGAAGAGAAACTCTGAAGATTCCTTTAAGGCTTCGATGGTGTCTGCGTTTTTCTTTATTAGACCAGCAAGATGGTCCGCGTTCTCTTTTATCTTTTCAGCTACAAGCCTCACAATGTTATCTTGCAGTTCGGAGAGTGTAGGTTCAGCTTTACCTTTCTTCGCGACTGGAGTGCACGGAGCTGAATCAGGAAGAGGGACAACTCGCCCATCGGAGTTAGTGTAGGTGTGCATATCACCTGCTTTGACAACTTCCATAACATCCTCAGTCACCTCTCTGTTCTTAGTGGTGAATGAAAGCGTTTTGTTCGTCTTTTTACCTTGATCTCTTGGCCTTTTGTCTGCCATCTTTTTTCCCCCTCCACAATTGTGCTAGATAGTCCGTATAAATCAAACTCACGCTTGAAAAAGAAGTCCAGATCGTACTCTTATTAAGACAGCAGTATTAAAATATATTTCCAGTTGTTTGCACACTATTAAGTTTTAACGTTTAAGGTGAGGAAATCATTTATCTTTCCTTAGCCTTGAATGTTGCCAACTGTCTCGGCCGCCATCTTGCGCGCCCTCCATCTTGAAGGACATCTCAATTCTCTAATTGCACCGTGAGGAGTCGAGGGCCGTTTCTCAATACCAAGTACGCAGACTTCGGACTTGCGCCCTTGGTAGTTCAGACTTGCAAGTTCGACTCGGGAGAACGAACTCCCGAGGATGCGAGGACGCAAGTCCGGTTCTTCTGCAAATGGAACAGAGCGTACTTGATCGCGTCACTCAGCACGCTCTACTCTATATTTTAGGCAACAATAAAACGAAATTTGCTACAACTCTGCATCTTTTCGTCAACAATAAGACGAAATATGTTATAAAACACCCCTCTGACTCTTCATTAACAAAAAACAACATAGCCTATAATAGCCTAATGGCCATGTGGTTCAGGCAACGCGATTCTCTTCACTGCATATATTTATAACAAAATGAACATGATCTTTTTGTTTTCATTTTAAAAATATGAAACATTGGATTTTTATTGACATTTATCAAACAGCGACAGGGTTATGTCATTTTATTTTATTGTTCATATAGTGAAGACAATATAAAAAAATAGCCATGAAACCTTAAAAACTATTTTTTTTTTTTTTGCGCCATGGAACAAATTATAGTTTAATGATACCAAAGATAGACTTATACACAAGACGAGTTATACGTCAAGGTTTATCCACTAGACTAGAGAGATCAGAGCCGGTGGCAAACGTCAGAAGCACTAGCCGAGGATAAGCTGTTCCAGTCGGGGTTGATCTCGCTGAGTGTCCGCTGAAGGCTTGGATGTCAGAACTCCGAAAACGTCAGATGCATTTTACAATAAAGGCGCTATCTTTATAAATAAACTACAGATTTGAGATTTAAACAACCACATTCTCGCCTGAAACACTCTTAAAATTACATTTCATGACTCAATATTTTGATATTTCGCGGATTTTCTCCTCTCCCATTTACGCTTGCTGGTTGGTGCGAGGTGCATTCTGGGTTACCTGGCTATCTCAAGTCCACACAAGTCACCTCTCGATGCATCCTCGGTAAACGGGGCGGATCAAGAACACATCCGGGGATTTGAAGTGGACTTGGCTAGATGCGAACTTTGAATTGACCTTTCGCCGGCCCCTCCCACAAAATGGCCATTGTCCAATCACACATCATAGCAACCGTTACTGTGTGAGCTGTTCCGTCAAACAGTAAGCGGTGCGCCCACGGCGTTAGTAAATCGGACACATGATACCCCGAGAGATTGTCTGGAGAAGTTGTGTTTTTTCCCTTTCCAAAGCCCAAAACACAACGCGAGCGGTGCCTAAGATGTATTAAACAGTGTGGACGCCCCAATTCCAGTTAAATGTGTCGAACATGGTTAACTCGTCTCGCGTGCAGCGTGCGTGCGACTGAGATTAGTCAAAGAAGCACGGAGAAAGCAGATCAAGAGGATCCACAAAGGACTTACTGTACATTTTCTAAAGGGTTGTTGTTAACATACCATGATATTATCTGGGAAAATTAGCAGCAGTCAGCTAAGTTAGCAGTGCAGCACCGTAGACTACAGTTTAGAGGACGTTCGCAACGGGGAAAGCATGGAGCTTACATGACAACATCAGTATATATATTAATATCGTAACGAATAGAAATAACCTTAAATAACGTATGGTTCTCTGCCTCTTTCCGTCTCTTATGCATAACGTTAGTTACTTTTTAAACACGAAAATCGCATTCAGCATGAGCATGACACGCAATCGGTTGCTGTGGTAATGAACAACCTGCTTGTTAAAGCGAACGTGTACTCCTGTATCGGAGGCAAAATGAATAAATATGCAGCGCAAGTTATATATTTCGAACTCCAAACAATTAGCCACTGAACCAGTTTATAAAATCTTCAAGGCTGTGCTGGTTGCATTTGAGGTAACTTAGCATGGTCATGGGGTTTTTCTGATTTTTCTTGAGACTGGTAAGCATTAGCATCAATAGTAGTCGTGTCTCATTCATTTCTTAATTTTATATTTGGAATAAATCCCTCCACCGCATACCGTAACCCCTTTTGCTTCGATCTTGCTTGATATCGCGGAGGTATTGCTCCAAAAAAGGTCACTGACACGCACGGGAATACCCTTTGCCGTCATGGCAATCTGTCGCGCTGCCCGTGTTTGACCATTTGTTTGACGGAGGTAGCAGCAGTAACTAAGGGGGGCGGAGCTCGGCGAAAGGCTAATTGAAACAGTACTTCGCAAGCGACTGATGACATTTCACAAGTCCACAAGAACACAAGTACAGACAAGTACACATATTGAGAAACGGCCGAGGATCGAGGAGTGAGGAGGCTTCCTGAGGAGTCATAAGCGAGGATACAGTGCATCCTACGCGGAACTGTTACATTGACTAAACGTGACGCACGTGTCAATTCTCCTCCCCCTTCACATCGGTCACAATCATTTTAATTTATACTTTACCTTTGCAGTTTATATAAACCACACATCTCAGATATTTCAACAGTATAGTCTATCTTTATTATTATTTATTATGAATTACCAAACTTCAACAACATAAGGGCAGATCCTTTTAGCGCTGCTGATGACACTGTGGAGTGACGCTCGAGTGATCAAGAATTCCAATGGATATAAAAAAGCTTTTATTCGATTCCTCTGTCCTCCTTTCCTTTCCTCGCTTCCTTCCCTCACGTCCTACAGGGGGTGGAGCTGAGACGCAAGGAAAGGAAGCAAGGAAAGGAAACGAGGATCCACAAATAAGAAATGAGAAGCACCCCAGGATGCACAAATAAGAAATGAGAAGCACCCCAGGTTAATGCGCGCACACGGCGAGTACATAAAGACATTTTCAATGGATCGCAGATTTCAGGAGTCACCATGGAAACCAAGGGACAAAAACCGAGCTACATACTTCGGTGAAACTGAGTTGGAGGTTTTAATGCTTGCTTATGAAGACTACAAGCCATAACTTAAAAAAAAAAACAAAACAAAACAAAAAATACTGCTGCATCAGCAAAAGAAAGAGAGTTGGCTTGGCAAAAAATAACGGACAGAGTAAATGCGTCAGTTTTATAAATTATTAAAAGAAATTCTGTCATTAGGCAAAATTTTTTGGGGGCGTGTAAAAATAGACAAGTAGCCCACTTGTTGGCCTCCATACATTTCTTAATATTATGGTTGTAGCTAGGCTAATGCACATAATTGGCTAGTTATATGTTAGGTTCTTATAAGGTGTAATCCTTCAGGAACCAGAAGAAGTGTGAGCCAAGTCAAAATGAAACACAAAAACATTCTCCTGCAAGGTAATATTTTCTAAACTTACTAAACTTGTTACTGATGCCATGTAATTTAGTATCTAATGCAATTTAGTTTTCTATGTAGCCAATAGAAAGAAGGCTGAGGCCCGTAAAACAGGTGGGGTCCACCTCCACCTCCCCTCACCCCAGATGAGGAGCTGGCACTGTCCCTGAATAAAGGGCGACCTGTGGGCGATGGGGTACCAGGGGCTATAGTTCGTCAGACTCAGATACCAAGACAAGTGGCTTAGTAAAATGTAGGTGAACCATATTAATGCTTATGATTTATTGATGTGTTCACTGTTTTGTCAGTATTTTAATAAAGAAAATCAACAACACTGTCACCATTTTAAAAAGACATTTTGAATGCATTTTACAGTCATTGGTTCACTTGTGCAGTGTGCATGCTGCTTTGACTGCATATGCTGTATACTGTAATCTTATTACTAGTACCCTTAGATGTTCCTAATGTCCTTTTTTAAGAAAATACACTGAGTATTGAATATGCATGATTATCTTATTGGTTTAATTATCTTGCAGTTGCTGATGGCCACATTATATTATTGGATCCTCCTGCAACCCCACCCTCTGTCACAGTTGTACATGATTATTGTCTTTAGGTTTCTGTTTGCTAGCTAGACCAAACATCCTTCCTTATTTTCACTGAAGGATGGCGATGAAGAGTCCACTTCTGCTGTGACAGAAACACAAAAAAAAGGTGGTATAGAGGTGAGATGAATACAATGCATTCCCCCTCTTTTACATAAGAGAATAAATAAATGGCGATTTTAATAAAGCTGAGGGTCCATCTACCTCCACACAGAATCTTAGCAGTGTAAGAAATGTTCTGCAGTTCTCCTTCCTCATTTAAATATTTGGTCTGTGTTTGTATTACAGACATTTTCAGTCATGTTTAATTATTCTGTCTGCCTGCCAAAGAGCTGTATAAGGTCCACATTCAAAAGCAAATCAGAAAAAGTGACATGGAGATGGACCTTATAAAGCTTCAAATGGAGGAGAAAGGGCTGAACCTAAAAAAGGCCAGACTTGAAATTGAATTGCTGGAGCACCAGCTTAAGGTGGGAAACAGTATGTGAACATTAATCTGTCATTTGTTGTTGAATGAAATCTAAAGCTATAAATACAAATGTCTTTAAAAGAAACAAAAGAATCAATGAACAACACTTGACTGTTAACTGGTTTTAATTAAAGTGATTTTGGCAAATCATGTCTCGTACTACCCTGCCATCTATTTGGTCTGCTGGGTTCACTGGGGGTTCCTCTTGGCCATCTTGAAACATTAAACTGAAACCTTGCCTTCAGGATGCCTTTGGTCATTTCCACCTTGACCCGTGTTCTGCTGTGGGCCAGGTTGAATTGTGCCTGCGGTCCAGGCTCAGGTTCAGGGTAGGGTGTCATCAAATACTAGGGCAGACAAGGGTACCCTCTGTCCCCCAGCAAGTAACCACTGAAGTGTCCTATAAAAGTATTCAAAGTGTATAATTGCAAAAAAAAAAAAAAAAAAAACCTATTGTGTAAGGCTAAACATACCCTGTTGAAATTTGTAGCACAATGATGACTCTTATAGAATATTCTGGCAACATGTACAGACCCTGGCGATTTGGCTTCTTCAACATTAGTGATGATGAGGTGGGTTGCATCACATATTACCTAGTTAGTTGGGACCAATGGTTTACACACCCAAACATTTAGCACCCAAAAAATCTATTGTCACCGCACATGATGGATTGATTTCCTATTAACATAGTCTCCATTGACTGAAGGACCTTTAATGCATGAATGTGGGTTCTATCAATGCACCAAATCACATTTGGGAACCTTGAAATTGAAAGTTATCTAATTAGAAACATTTGAAATGATTGTGACTGTAACCAGTATGAATAGATTAAGTAAATGGTCTGCCATAGAATATCATAAAATGGGCAAACCCGCCACTCTATTATATATATATATATATATATATATATTATTATTATTATTATCCGTATTATGTGCTTCCACATCCACTGGATCGTCTTCAAAAGGGCACGCCATGCTCCGTCACCTCTCTGAAACAAACTAACCCTGCAACATAACCTGCTCCTGAGCAGGTTATCCTCAGAGAGTCAGTTGCTATGGTTACTTACATAACCCGAAAGTTACCTCCGTTTTTGGAACCGAAAGCAGAGGTTATCCTCTTACTTACTCCTAAACTTACCCGGGTAAGTCACATAACCTGCTTTCTGGAATACACCCCTGAAGATACTTCTTATAAAAACATTAAACAATCTAAAACTTTTGACCGGTAGTGTATATATATATTTAGATATATATATATACACATACACACATGTACACACATACACATTTATGCAAAATTATTGACCCCCCTGAAGACCATTGTGTTTGCTTTGTGTAGGTCATCCGGGTACTTTTTGCCTACTCTTTTCTGTGTACTGTGAATGACAGCTGTTTGTCATGACAACACTTTGAAACAAAGTTTCAAAGTGTTGTCAAAACTACTCTGAAACATTATTTGTATACACTATTTCATTATTTGCATACACTATTTCAAACACTATTATGTACGCGCCACTGGGCAGCAGTAAGCAGCATGTTAGTGTGCCATTGAGAACACAGCCCATGTCAATCGGAACGCCCCTAGTGTTTCGAAAGTGCCCATCACTAGATTGAGGATTGTCCTCTTATGCTTGCCGTATTGCGTCGAGGTTAAAGGGGAAAGTTTTCAGCATGGCGCTCTGAAAGCAAAACAACGCGAATATAACCAATTAAAGAGCAGAACAACTCTATATTTTCCCTTAAATTCCTACGGATTTCTCAGTGTTTCCCAATACGATTGATTTTGTCGTCTTTTCAGTAAGTATGCACTCTATCTGACTATCTATAAAAAGTTTGTTTGAGGTAAACGCATGGGTTTACCTCAGTGGATATCCGGGGCTTATCCCAGAGACATTCATGTGTCATAATACACGACTCAGATACACTTTAAGATATGTTGTAAAGTAATATTGGCAAAGAGTGTGTTTAAAAGAGGTAAATATTTAGCGACACATCGAGTTAAACTGATAACGTATTTTTACAAAGAAAGATATAACGTTACCAGTCAAAGCCCTACAGACACACGCATGCGTAACACACTGGTTTAAGTCGTTAGAATTAAACGTTAGAATTAAAAACACAGGTTACGCTTATATTTGAATGAGCTCTTGTATGCATGTAAACTGCAATTAGCCTTCTATTGCATAAATAATGTTATGTGGTTAATGTTATCAATAATAAAATTGGAATAGGATACGAAGTGATAGAAAAGATACGCAAGTTATAAATAGTTCACGAAAACCGTCTTAATGAATGAGCCATTGGTCATTTAGGGGATATTTACACGACACCATTTTTAGCTAAAAACGTAAGACCTTTTATGTCGTTTTAGTGGCTTGAAAACAAAAACTTTTGAAAATGGTTTTCAAAGTGCAAGTTTTTGAAAACGAAACCCTTATCTCTGTGCAGACTACAAAAACATGAGTTTGAGAAAATGGTCACGTCCTGCACATGCTTAGGCTGTTAACAATGTTTATTGTATAGGCTTTTTATTATTTTGTTCAAATGAAAGGATACAGATATTAACAGTATATGGACATCATCATTAGTGGTTATAAGAATTACACAAATCAACACATTTTGCCTTCTTGAAAAATGAAAGGTTACTTGCAACAGACTCAAGGATCATAGCCTACACGTTTTCGACAACTAGGCCTATTGGTTAAAATGTTTTGAAATTTTATTAAAGGAAGTAAAACGGGACCTTATATCAGAGGAGAACATTCTAAAATTGGGATTAGAGTGAATCTTTCTGCTGGCTTTGTGAAGATGAAATTTTCCCACAAGACAAAGTAATAATGCTGTATTATCAAGATTAACATCTTTGGAATAAAAATCAGACAAAAAAAAAAAGTATAAATTATGTAATTTGTGTCTATAGGCATGTTTGGCTGGAGTGCTCTGTGGTAAAAGAATGCCTTTTAGCACCTTGTTGTTTTGTAAATGTACTCAATAATTCAATCGATTTCGGTTAAAAAAGGTGGATACATTCAGGAACAAAGCAACTGACTGTCTTTATGAATGGGGTAGTGAATCATTAGCAGTGTTTACAAAATAATTTGACTAGTTATAGACTAGTTGCACCGTCAGAATAAAAAAAGTCACACATAACCGTCAATCGGAATGAATTGGCTTTCGAGGAAGAACTTTTGCTCTCGAGGTCCCCCTACAGTTGGGAAACAGTATTGTCCTCTACTACTACTGTGGTAAACTCTGTCATCCAACATGCACATGCATTTGTTGACAACCATGATAGCCCTGAACACTGTAGGAGGAGGTCACATGCAGTTGTTCTGCTTGTCGCGTGTGAAATGTCTTCATCCCAGGTACAGTGGCATATATTTCAGCATGTCATATGAATATAATTCCATGGGTTTTATTTTTTCTTACGACAAATGATCACAATGCTCACGTTTACAAGCCAGCGTCATTATAGTAGCCTAGTCTATTGGTTAACATTTTACTGAATCTATATGATACTTCAATGCAAAGTTTGAGTGGTAGATAATAACCATATCGTCAATATTATAATATCAAGCTACCATAAATGAATCTGCAAATTTTACAAATTGATTTTCATTATAGCTTGAGGCAAAAAAATAAATAAATAAATAAACGAATATCAAAGACATGTTAGGTATCCTAAAATATGATTTTGTACATGTATTGTTCCTCTATACTCAGTACTCAAGGACACAACACCCAGGCTGTAAACAGATAACTTAAAGGGTTAGTTCACCCAAAAATGAAAATTCTGTCAGTATTTACTCACCCTCATGTTGTTCCAACCCCGTAAGACCTTCGTTCATCTTCGGAACACAAATTAAGATATTTAAGATATTAAGATCGCTCCTGCATACAGTCCGTAGGCTTCTTGAGGGACTGGCTCTTGCTGTCCCCGAAAAGTCATTAAAGACATCGTTAAAATAGTCCAAGTGACTACAGGGGCTCAATCTTAAGTTTATCAAACGACGAGAACACTTTTGTGCGCAAAAAAACAACAAAAATAACGACTTTATTTCAACTATTCACTTCCTTCTCCATGGGCCTGTAGTCAATTAACGTAGTGTGATTGCGTAGAGCCACGTCAAACGTAGGCTCACTATTGGCCGACGCTGGTCATGTGTGTGTGATGCGTGTGACGTACAATAACAGAAGCTTACGCTATTAAACTAGTAACCTGACTCGCGCAGAGGGAGAAATAAACGAATAGTTGAAATAAAGTTATTTTTGTTGTTTTTTTGCGCACAAAAGTGTTCTCGTCGTTTGATAAACTTAAGATTGAGCCCCTGTAGTCACTTGGACTATTTTAACGATGTCTTTAATGACTTTTCGGGGACAGCAAGAGGCAGTCCCTCAAGAAGCCTATGGACTAGTATGCAGGAGCGATCTTAATATCTTAAATATCTTAATTTGTGTTCCGAAGATGAACGAAGGTCTTACGGGGTTGGAACAACATGAGGGTGAGTAAATACTGACAGAATTTTCATTTTTGGGTGAACTAACCCTTTAACTCTTTATTCTTCTTCTTACTCAGTCATCCTGACACTCTCATTCCTACAGTGCCCCACTGTGGCCATAACATGCCATTACATCTCCCCTTTTTAGATGAAAATTTAACTTTTATAACAGAGCCTTTAAATAACACATTACATTCAACAGTATGGTTACTTAGTTATTTCACTCACTTAACTTATGATTTTACGAGTTTCTTTAAATCCTTTTTCAAACTTAAAAACGTTCAAAGAGGAATAAACAGAAGATACTTTACTTCACCTCTACTACTTCACCGTGGTGTATGTGCCCTTTTTGTAAACTTTTTCCTAAATTAAGTGGAAAATTCAGTAAATTAGAATATAACTTTTCTAATGAACATTTCACTTTTCAAACAGAAACTTGTTACTTTTTCTCTTATCCTTCGTGGTGTGTATGCATAAGTTTCATGCTCAAAGGTCCAGTCTCTCAGAAGCCTTAGACAATCTCCCTGACCTAGTCACCGTCATATCACTTGATACTGGAGGCACTGGAACTTCCTTGAGGTGTGAACGGTTGCGTCGCAGTCGTCCTCCCTCGGGGGTCTCCACCTCGTATGAGCGTGGTGTAGGGGTGGGCCATATGGCAAAAATATCATATCACGATTTTTTTAGGAAAATCACGATTTTTTATCATGATTCTTTCACGATCACGAGTTGGTTTTAATATATTGCAAGTGGCTGTTCATTACAGCCAAACTAATGTCCCTATGTTATAAACAAAGCCTTAGGTAACAAAAGAAAAAAGAAAGGCATACATTTAGGCCAGTGGCGAAGATAAAAATCTTTGTCATTATTTTCTTTGTTACTAAAAAAATAAGACAAGATAAACATTACACAAATTAATATTCAAATTAAATAAATAGTGCTTTATTTTTTCAGATGCAGTAAGTGTATTTAGCAGTAGCATTGAAGAAAGTAATTAAATTAACAAATATGAAAAAACCCTAACCCTAACTACATAGACTTCACTGAATAAATTATTGATTCTTATTAAAGCTACTATTAAAGTTCTCAGTCAGTGAGTGATTTTCTCCTTGTGTTTTTTTTGTTTTATTAACACTAAAGGGATAGATCCCTCAAAGATGAAAATGGTCTTAATTTACTCTCTCAAGATGTTTTAAACCTGAATAAGTTTCTTTCTTCTGTTGAAAATAAAAGTTTTTTTGAATAATGTGGGTAACCGAACAGTTGCTGGTCCCCAGTGTATAGTTGTTGTTGTTTTTTTCTCTCCTGGAAGTTAATGGGGACCAGCAACTGTTTGGTTACCCACATTAAAAAAAAAAATCGTCTTTTGTGTTCAGCACAAGAAAGAAATTAATACAGGTTTGGAACAACATTAGAGTGAGTAAATAATGACAGATTTTTTTTTTTTTTTTTTTGTGAACTATCCCTTTAAGGAGAAGTGGCAGTAGGCTACTATTAATTCCTGTCGCTTTTAGACCAGCATGCGACGCGTTTAATATAGACTCGTATTACACCAGATATTCTCTCAAATGTTTGCTTTCACTTTAGACATAGCGTGTTTATGTAAACATTGTGTGTATTTAACAGTATTAGTATAGACCAACGCCACTTTTGCGTCATCGAAGGGTAACGCCCCCTTTTGGGGGAAAACACCTCTATACTGTCTATGGGAAAACAAACGGATTCCCATGAGAACAGAACTCGCACTAGATCTGCAAAGTTTCTTGATAGCAAAAATGGCACAAACTTAAAGAAGCTAACGTTACTGAATACGGGGTTACAGAGGTGTCCCTTTGAAATGGTCGAAAACTGGATTAATGACCCCACACAGCGGCCAAATATGGACTATTCAGACATCTAACGTTACCACTATCTCGTGGAATCACCACATAGCCTTTTTTTTTCATTAACACTCACAGTATGACAAACTAGACGATGAATGGATCATATTTAACTTGATTTAAGCTATTGACATAGTCTAATAAGGTAACGTTAGCTGCTAACAGCTAGTCTTTCTAATAGCTAGTCGACAACAAAACTGTCGATAGCTTAAATCAAGTTAAATATGATCCAAGTGACATGGCCTCATCGTCTAGTAGTTTGTCATAGGCTACTGTGAGTGTGTAAATGATAAATAAATAAATAAAAAAGGCTAGCTATACTTACTTGGTGATTCCACGAGATAGTGGTATCGTTAGATGTATGAATAGTCCATATTTGGCCGCTGTGTGGGGTCATTAATCCAGTTTTCGACCATTTCAAAGGGACACTCTGTAACCCCGTATTCAGTAACGTTAGCTTCTTTAAGTTTGTGCCATTTTTGCTATCAAGAAACTTTGCAGATCTAGTGCGAGTTCTGTTCTCATGGGAATCCGTTTGTTTTCCCATAGACAGTATAGAGGTGTTTTCCCCCAAAAGGGGGCGTTACCCTTCGATGACGCAAAAGTGGCGTTGGTCTATAATAAGACTAGAAAGATAACTTAGTCCAGTATTCGGGCGCTGTTTGACAGGCTTCTAGTTCCTGACTGTGAGCGTCAGGGGTATGCAGTCAGGAAAGCGCACGTTAGAACAGCGCATCAGCGCGTGAATTAAATGTTTAACCGGCAAGGCTTATGCAAATAATGAACTTTTGTGAATTGCAGCGTCCCGTACCTATTCATTAACGTGTGATGTCTAGGCTACGTCGCGTTGTACAGTTGAGAGACGGAGGCGCCAGAACTCAACTGATAGAATGCACTGTAACACGATACTATGATATTTCTTCAAAAGAGATCGTGGAGACATTTTAATCGTCCACGATTAAAAATCGTCATATCGCACACCCCTAGCGTGGTGTATGTGCCTGACTAACAACAGTCCCTTTTGTGTGTGTGGGTCTGATCCACACGTGCTGTCCAGGCTGGAGAGGTGGTAAGATTTGAGCACGGTGTCTTCGATTGAACGTTTGTTGCTGTTGCAATTTCAACACTGTGTCCTTTTCTCTGAACCACTCAAGATCGGGCCACTCTGGTTGTAACTGCTCCACTGATATGGGGACTGGTGTTCTAATTCTCCTCCCCATCAGCAGTTGTGCTGGGGAGCTCCCGTGTGCCAATGGAGTTGCCCTGTAGGCCAGCAGAGCTTTATGAAAATCTCCCTCTTTCACTAAAAGAGATTTCACACTTCTAACGGCCCGTTCAGCCTCCCCATTGCTGCGGGGGGTAACGGGGGCTGCTTGTCACATGGGCAAAGTCATATTCCTGTGCAAACTGAGCGAAATCGTGACAGGAGAATTGCAGACCTTTGTCTGTGACAAGCACTTCTGGGCATCCATGTCTGGCAAACACAGCTTTAAATCTGTCAATAGTCTGTTTTGCTGATGTGCTGCTGGGTAGGGAACAAACTTCGATGTAACGGGAGAAGTAGTCTATTATAACTAGTTCCCATTCTGCCATTGGAAGAGATCAGCAGCAACCCTCTGCCACGGTCTGTTTGGTAGTTCTGTTGTGAGCTTCACGTGCGTAAATCTCACATCTCTCGACCATTTACTTAACAGCAGATTTGAAACCTGGCCACCAGACTGATTCTCTGGCCTTTGCTAGGCATTTGTTGATACCTTGATGTCCCTGGTGCAGTCTCTGCAGGATGTCAGGTCCCATGCACTCAGGGATTATAAGTCTCTCTTCTCTCATGAGCAGTCCTCTTCCTTCATGCAAAACTGACCTATTGAGCCAGTAAGGCAGCAGCTGCTCATGCACATCTCGTCTGTGTCCCGGCCATCCATTTGCAATGTATCGGCTGAGACGTTTGCAGGCGTTATCTGACGTTTGTGCACTCTTAATCTGTTCCAGCTTCGTTGGAGTGGCTGGCAGGCTTTCAACTACGCTGTCCAGGTAAGCTTTGCATTCTCTTTCCAGGTCTTGCTCCGCCTCTGTGGCTGCATTTGGAAGAGGTGCTCTGGACAGTGCGTCAGCTGTAATCAGATTTTTACCTGGAACTTGGATAATGTTAAAGTTGAATCTGAGCAGCCTGAGTCTGAATCTGATGATCCTCTGCGGGAGGTCATCTAGGTAGGGCTGTCGCGGTAACCGCAATATTGTAGTACCGCGCTTCTGACAAGTCAACCGCAGAGGATAGCACGTAACCGCAGCAACCGCGATATTCACGTTTTTTTTTTTTTTTTTTATAAGGCTATACCCTTCTTGTTTTGAACTTAATGCATGTGTATTGAATGTTAAACAAGTTCATAACGATAACAAGACTGTTTATCATGGTGATGTGTAGCCTACAGGCTTCACACAGACAGTGAATGAAAGAGATCGGCAGAGCGCGTCACGAGCTGCGCGTGCAATTACCTGCGCCTGTCTTTGAAGTCGTGAAAAGCTTGTCGTGTCAAAGGGAAGCGAAAAATTTGTCGCATCATCATTTTAACGTTCTCTTCACGGGTATTTTCCCATAAATCCGCGTCAGCAGCAGCTCTGGTCAGCATCCCACAACACAAGGAAGCCGAAATAAAATCAGTGAGTCACGCATTGAATCAATGGGTCTCTAATAAGTGAAGCATCAGCTTCAGCATTGCCTATGCGACGCATTGCTGCTCAGCTGAGCCTTGAAAAGTTGAATCTCAAAGTTAAAAATAAATAACATCTTGTTGAATCAGCTTTTTTAAACGTGTTCGTTGAATGAACGGTTCAATGACTCGCTCAAAGTCCGTTGTCATAACAATATGCGTGCTGAGTGAAAGTCTTTCAATGCGCATATACTGTAGACGCTGTTTAGTTTCGGTTACATTGGTTACTGAAAATGTCCTCGTTTTTTTCCACATCGTAAACATTATTTATATAGCAACAAAAACATATAATTATTTAAATAAATAAATAAATGGCGGTAATACCGCATATCGCGCTATTGAGCCACTCAACATTACCGCAAGGGAAATTCCATAACCGCGACAGCCCTACATCTAGTGCTCTGGATTTCAGGAGTGTTATGAGTGGCTTGTGATCCACGCAAGCGCTCACATGCCCAGGTCACAGCCAAAGCCTCCTTTTCTATCTGGGCATATCTTGATTCGGCTTTGGTCAGACTTCTAGAAATGAAGACGACAGGTTTCCACTCTCCGTCTGTCTGTTTTTGTGTCAGGACACCTCCAAGTCCATATGACGAAGCATCCGCCGATACCATGGTTTCGTGATTTGGGCTGTACTGGGCTAACACAGTCTCTGATCCCAATTCTTTTTTCGTCTCCAGGAATGCTTTCTGTTGGGGTGCTCCCCACGTCCAGCTGTTCTCTGTCTTCAACAGGTCACGAATGCGCTTTGTCAGATCTGGCAGGCGTGACGAAAATTTGCCAACAAAGTTCACCATGCCCATGAAACGGCGAACATCCGCCACATCCTTTGGCTCTGGCATCTCCAGGATTGCCTTTATTTTTCCTGGATCTGCTCTGATGCCCTGAGAATTTATGACATGGCCCAGGAAACGGATCTCTGTCAGGGCAAATTGGCATTTCTCATTTAGAGTGAGCCCTGCCTCTCTGAATTTTTGTAGCACCCTGTGCAGCCTGTCGTCGTGCTCTGCCCGGTCTCTTCCTATGACCAGGACATCATCAGCGTGACATAGGACTCCATCAACACCATCAATCAGTTGAGAAATCCTCTTCTGAAAGTGTTCGGATGCTGAAGATATACCAAAAGGTAACCTTTTGAAGTAATAGCGCCCCTCTGGTGTGATGAACGTAGTCAACAGCATGGAGTCTTTGTGTAGTGGGACCTGCCAGAAGCCTGATGTCGCGTCAAGCTTTGTGAAGCTTTTTCTGGCTCCTTCCAGCTTGGCCAGTGTCTCATCCACTGCCGGTAAGATGTGTCTCTCTCTGATGAAGCTCTCGTTCAGACGGGTTAAATCCACGCAAATACGAATTTTCCCGGACGTTTTCACTATAGGGACCATGCCCGCACACCATTCAGTCGGTTCTTGCACACGAGCTATGACCCCCATCTTCTCCATCCGGTCTAGTTCCTCTTTGACTTTGGTCCGGAGAGGAATGGCCACTCGTCGCGGGGCTGAGAGGGCATAGGGTGCCGCGTTGTCTTTCAACTTAATTTTATACTCCCCCTTAAGGTTACCCAGCCCTTTAAATACCTCGGGGTAAGTGGAGTGAAAATGTTTTTCTGCGTCGTCTATGCTATTGAGCTAAGGGATCATCTGTAGCCTGCGGATAGCTGGAAGGCCCAATAAGGGTACAGTCAGGTCCTTCACGATGAATACCTCCTCCTCAATCTTTCTGTCACCTCTCTGAATGACAGCATGCACTTGCCCTTTTACGTCCAAAGGTTGCTTGGCAGGGCCGAGCAGGGGTCTGCACGGCACTGAATGTCTGCCATATCTATCCTGTTTGAATTCTGTCTCTGGGATAGCAGTCACAGACGCACCTGTATCTACTTTGAAGCGCAATGGGCCACCATTTATGGTGAGTACTTCAGTCCATGTGGATGACTGTGGATAGTCCACCGCACCCAGATAAGCCACCTCATCCACTTCAATCGAATCCATCTTTTGAGCTGATCTGCACACTGCAGCGAAATGTCCCTTCTTTTGACATTTCCTACACTCAACATCTTTTGCTGGGCATTCAGTCCATGAGTGTTTTGGGGTTTTACCACACTTCCCACACTGTTTTGGTTTTGATGAGGTAGGCTGAGGCTGAGAATAGCTTCCGCGTTGAAAAGGTTTTTTGCTATGATTTTGTCTTTTACTGTTATGAGACAGTGTATCTATTTGTCCAGGTGAATCAGCTGACCGCAGAACAGCTTGTTGCTTTTTCACTTCCTCGTGCTGCCTCACTTGAACTATAGCTGTAGCTAAATCCAACTTTGGGTTGAGCTGAAGTTTTTCAGACAATTTAGCATCACGTATGCCGACAACAATTCTAACTCGAATCATTTCCTCACGTAAGACGCCATATTTACAATGTTCAGATAACTTGTGCACTGCAGTGATAAAGTTTTCTGCAGATTCGCCGACGTCTTGACATCGTTTATTGAACTTGGCACGTTCATAAATGACATTATGTACTCCTACAAAATGTATTTTGTAGTTCTCTTTGTTCGCCGGGTTACTACCCGAAGGTTAAAAGTACGATTAAAAACGCTACAGAACCCGTCAGGCTATTGAATATGTCATTCAACCTATTGTAAGTCGATGTACCATCTCAAGAGACTTGGAAATATATTTTGAAGGTTGAAAAGTTACCTGGTGTTACTTTAATAGGACATGATGGAAAAATTGGATCAGATTGAAAACCATGCAACATGGCTTTGTTTGGAACCATTTTCGTTAGTGAAATGCAGCAATAAAATAAAATAAAAATAAAAAAAAAACAGACAAAATTGTCTCTACACTTTAAGTCACTTAATATTATCTTCTTGTTAATTAAATTGTCCTGACATGCTTATAAAACTACACACGGAGTTTGGAGTGTATAATCGCTTCTCTGTGCATGTGTTTTAGGCCACGTCCACATGAAGTCGTGGCGTTCCCTATCCGTTTTTTTTTCCTCGTTCTAAAAAAAAAAAATCCGTAAACACGGCGTCGTCTCAAGAAATATCTGCGTACACTCGAAACTGAAAACGGTGTAGTGTATATATGCAAGATCAGTATCGGGCTCTGTAATTCTGCCACAGAAATACACTATACACGGAGAAGAAGACTTTGAGCATGCTCATAACCTTGCGTGCTGTATACGAACCAAGAAGACGACGAAGATGGTGTGTGACGCAGCCGACATGTGATGTGATGACAGCATCGTTTCACAAATTATACGGGTTGGCTGTACACACGAAACCACAAGGGTGTCGTTTTCAGATTTATCCACTTTGGGACTCGGTTTCAAAAAATAGCGGTTTCACTCTCCCAAAACCTGGATCCGTGTGGACAAAACGCCAATATGATAAAAAATTTATACGGATACAGAGAAACGCGTCTTCGTGTGGACAGGCCCTTAAAGACTGCGCTGCCATCGGATGTTCAAAAATGCAAAGTAGACACATAATTCAAAAGTGAATTTAAAAAAAGAAGCTGCAAATAGTCTAATATGTCAGATGGTGAGATCAGTATTCTAGCCAAACTACAATGCAACCAATAAGTTATACGTAATGTTACAGATACCTATATTGCTGAGGGAGAACAATGTCCTCAGCTACCTTTACATCTTCATCAGACAATGTTCTTAATGTTCCTCTTAACATTCTTGTCGGTAAGTGCTGAGAAAACAGCAGCCTGCTGTTAAAGGTAGCACTCAAGCATGTCATAGCTTGAATTCCACCTGGTGGGGACATCTTGGATCAGCTTATGTGTGGGCATTTGGAACATCTCTTATTGGTCTTTGAGCACTGCTGCAGCAGTAGTGCTTTGATGGAAAATAGTGACAACTTTTCTCGCTCTGCCTAAAAGCCGTGACATCTAACGCCCGTCCCTTGTTGTGAAGCCAGGTTAACAGTGTGCGCAAAACATTGAATGTTTGGTGAAAATTCGGCTGCTTTAACTGCATTCACTATGTTTTTGGTGTTGTCTGTTGTGACAGTTTTCTCTGTCAATTTTCCACTCATCTACAATTCCCTGTAATATTTCTGACAGATGATCACTTGTATGGCTTTCATAGACAGGTGCGTGTCTGGAGAACGGGATTTGCAATTACCCAGTTGTCGGTAAAATAGTGCGCCGTAATCGTGATGAAGGACTGAGTTGCACGGGAAGTCCACCCGTCTGTAGTTAAAGCATTGAATTTTTCATTGCTCAGGTCCTCCACCAGTTTGGCTTTCACTTTGTTGTAAAGTTGAGGCAAAACATTCTGACTAAAATGCGGTCGGATCGGTAGTTGATATCTTGGCACACGTAGCAAATGCGTTAATCCGTCGTTCTCAACAACTGAAAATGGGCGCTTATCCAGCGCCATGAAAACGCCAATTGCCTTGGCAATTGCTTGAGCACGGTCTGAGTCGGCCTGTAGTTTAATTTTAAAAGCATTTGAAAGAGTTTCCTGTTTTTGAGGTCTCTTACGTGTGCTGCTGATGTCCATGTCGGGATGATGTCTCCGGAGATGCACTTGCATGTTAGAACTGTTTCCCGTCGTATAAGGAACTTTTGTGAAACACTTACGACAGACGACACGTGTTTTGTCTATGACGCGATTTCCATTATTGTAATCCACTGGAAAACCAAAATGTGCCCATACAGGAGACGTAAATGTGACCGGAGGGTCTTCAATCTCAATTTGCCACGGAGTTGCCATCCTGAAGTGCAAACGTAAATTCCCGAGTGTGATCGATCACACAAATCACGTGACATGCACGTTATTTAGTAAATAATATTATAATAATATTTAGTAAAATCTACAGCACTTATTAGTTGTTAAGTGTACTCATTAATTACTATTTAATAAAATATCAAGGAAGAAAAAAATAGTTTTGTGACAAAGTGAAGTGAGAGTTGGGCCGGGTGCAGCAGGGACGGGGCGCGTTCGGTTCGACATGAGAGTATCGCGGTTTTTCGGTTCGGTTTGAACATCGTTACACCCCTAGTGGACATGCACCTACGATGACCATTTCATTTCTAAGTGGGAGAACTTACAAAATAGCAGGGTGTTCAAATAGTTACAGGGTGGCCGCGGGTCATTAAAAAGTATTAAAGTCTTAAATAAATTTTCCTAAAAATAAGGCCTTAAAAAGTGTTGTCTTAAATTCAGATTGGATGGGTCTTAAATATGTTTGTCATGTCAACCCAAAGATGCAGTCAAAGGCAATCGTTCTGCCAGCCAGGTCGAATATTTTCTACAAGGTAACGTAACCTGTGTGTGTGTGTTAGAAACACGCGGGTGCGATCGAACAGTGGAGTCATGAAAAACATCCGTCATTTTGTTCATTCAGGACAACATTCCGCAAAGTGTTTACTTGTATTTGTGTAGGCCTATACTCGCATTAAAAGACAGTTTTAAAAGCAAAACATATTTATCCAACCCCTGTCTAAGTAACGTCTGTCAGAGTTTGAAGTCTGCCCAGATGAAGAATAGGAAAGACAGTGCAAACTAACTGGTAGTTCCACGCAGGGGCGCAACTACCCAGTTTCAGAGGGGTATGCAGCAACAATTTTAGTGCCCCCCAAAAAAAGGAAAAATAAATGTAATGTAAGTGTGCTGTGTAATATGTGAGTAGGAAGAAATGAGAGCTAACAGAAAAAAATAAGTGCAAAATTGTCGTTTATTAACACAATTAAACTATAGCTACTCCACCTTGATGAACCCCCCTAAGAAAACTATAAGCTCCATTGGAACAGCAATACCAGTGTTTCTCACAGGATTTTAGGTAAAACTGTGGGAGGTGTACCTCTGTTTCTCTAGGGGGGTTCGGGGGCATGCTCCCCCGTAAGAAAATTTTGTGTTCTGTAATGTTAAATTCAGCAGTCTGGTGCACTTTGAGAGTTCAAAATTAAAAGCTCCAACCCATATTCAGGGTGCAAATTAAACAAAGAAAAATTTGAACCTCTTTTAGTTAGTGTCTGTCTACATTACACTACAACTACATAATAATAGTTATAATATTAATTCCATGATAGTAATAGCCATAAAGGCTATTGTAAAACAAATGCACAGAAAAATAAAGGAAACTTTCATAATTAGTTTTGCACTAATTTCTATACTTGAAAGATACAGTATAAGCGCATAATGACATGTTTCATGGGCCAGTGTGTCAGAAAAATAAAACTAAAGCTGACTTTTTTTGACCAATGCATTACACCAGCACAGCGCCGCCAATTAAGCAAAAAACAAAACAAAAACAAACAACAAACAAATGTATGAGTTTTGTGGGCCGTTAAGACAAATAAATTAAAAAAGGATGAAATGTATTGGCTGAAAAGCACGTCGGCCCAGCGGGAATCTCCCGGTAGTCCCGATGGCCACCGAGATATAGATAGCCTACATGCCTGGATGTCACATTTTAAATCCTATTCCTACCTGTTGGCTTTCAGCAATGCATGCAGTTATTTATCTGCTGTCGCATCAATTGACATGCCATCTCCTTTTCTCTCTTTCTTTTTCTATTTTTAGCCCCACAGCATTTTGTTTTATCCATCTTTTTCGACGACAACTCACTACTTGTACCTGCTCGCTCAGCGCTCACGGCTCCCCCGCCCGCTCGCGATATTACCCGCTCCCTTCTCCATGAGGGCGCCTACTCTAGCCTAGCTGTTAGTCCTCTAAAATTTTATATAACATTGAAGGAATGCAGAAATGATTTAGAAACGCACAACGGCAGCTACATATAGAAATACAATATAGCATATATATATATATATATATATTTTTTTTTACCATCGCTTTGGCGCCCCCCATTGTGCTGCGCCCCTATGCGCCGCATATAGCGCATACCCACTTTTTGCGCCACTGGTTCCACGAGTCGTTTTATAGTTGCTTTCTTTCAGTTAAGCACACTCTTCACATACATCCCGAAAGAGCGGGTGTTAACAGGTTAAAGAAAACACTCTAAAATGCTACAAATCAAAGTGGAAGTAAACTCATTATAATAAAACAAACCCGCGATAGATCGGTCATCTTCTAGCCTGGCTGCGCCCTCCTACGCACTTCCGCTCAATTTCATTTCCCTTCAGCACTACGTCTGGGACTGCTGTGTATCCTTAGGTTTCCAGAAATCAATTTTTTGTAGGACCAATCAATCAGCGAATAGAGGGAGTGGCTGATAACGATGACGTTGATGTAAGCGCGTCAGTTTGAGTTCAGTAATAGCAGCGGAGAAAGACGTGAGAAAAGCTATTCGGTCCGTTGTTGGAAAAGAAACTGCCGAATATACAAAATTTAAAGCCGTATTGTTATCGTCTCACCTCTCCTCTTGTTGCACAAAGTTTGGAAGTTTGTGCTGGGCAGCTCGTGCACGATGACCGTGACATTTTGGACGGACGGTTTAGCCTGGTGTTCGCGGTGTTCGGAAGCCCCGAGTCCTAGCTGCTAAACTATTGTTGAAGATCCGCTCAGGAGTCATGTCAGTCGGTCATATTCCCAACTGTAAATCTACTGATTCTTGTGATGAATAGAACATTTTGAGCCCCTTTGTGTACTCGTGCGGGAGGTTGGTGTGTCAGTTTTACATGTTGTAAATCATACAAATTGGTTGTGATTTTTAAAAAAAAATAATTGTCATAAATAAAAATGTGATAACCCATACTTTGAAGATATTTGACTTTCACGACCACACGTTAGCGATTTGCTATGGCAGATCGTGAGTGACTTTGGGCAGATCCAATAGATTTGAACTTTAATAGTGAACCCGCCTACAAGGAAGGAAACATTTCTCAATTGTGTTGTTCCAGACTCTAAGACCCCGTTTACACCTGGTATTAAAATGCGATCTGTATCCAGATAAGTTATCCGGATAGTAAAAAACGCATGTTAATGCAAGGTGTAAACGCGTTGTGATCGGATCGTGATCGGATCTGCCTGACCACATCTGGAGGTAGTCTGGCTCGCATTGTGTCCGGATCTTTACTAGGTGTAAACGCAATCTGGTTGTTGAAACCACATATGTATATTTTACTCCTCCCAAAAATGCTAAAAAATAAACGAGTGAGAGCGTGTTATATAGGCTATATGTCATGTTATAGCCTAGTCAGATGCGACACGCGACACGCATCACCGCAGCTGAGCGTCTATTCAACGTGCAAACATCGCAAATACAAGTGAAAGTAAGTCACAGACGCAGTTAACACATCTTCAAGTAAAGAAACGAAATTATCTTACCAGGCCTGTTGCCACTCTCTCTTATTGATGTCTCGGATTTGGAAATTAGCTGATGATCAATAAAATGCCGCTCAGATCTGTTTTTGGTGGCGTGCAATCCAATAAATCTGCATATAACGCAGGAGGTGAAGATCGGATTTATATCCGTTTTGCAAAAACACATTTATGTGGCCAGGTGTAAATGGAATCAGTACTTATTATCCGGATAACTTATCTGGATACAGATCGCATTTTAATACCAGGTGTAAACGGGGTCTATGTGCAAATGAAATGTACTAGAGTCTGGTTGAACCAGGCTAGTCATCTTCCTCTTTGCGCAAGCATACTCACTCTGACTGAGCATGCGCGCTCACATTACAACATCACGCAGACAATAACGAATGCCATAGAAGAAGTAATCTTAAAGGCATATCAACATGTCATGTACACTACTGAACACTAGGTGGCCGTTACAGAGGTCCATCTTTTGGACATTCATCATATCGCATTGGTCTTCATTTCTTGTCCTCAAAACAGGGCACTAATCTGTTTATTTTTAAGTGTTTGTAGTATTATTTTATATGGAAATCAATTATTTATAATTCTTCTGACGAGAATAAAGTTAGGATTAATTAAAATTAAGGAAAATAAATATATTGATCTGAAATATAGCAAATTAATTTTAATTTATTAATTAAAAGGTACAATAACCAAACATATCTCAGTCCTTTTAAAAAAAATATTTTTATTAGTTTAATTAACAAACTAATTATATGAAACTGTTATCAGTACACTATAAATAAACTGGTTCTATGCCTTTATTAGTAAATTAAATCTAAGCCTTTATTAATATACTTTATTATTTAAAAACATACAAGGCTTAAGACATTTATAAAAATGCCTTCTATATTTCTTTTCACTCCACTGTACTCCACCACAGGCGACCGCACATACGTAATTGACAATTGGTTGTTGTCATTTCACCATATTTTTGAACAGACAGTGTGTTTACTTGGAAATATTACTGTATATTTTCAGTTTTAATTTATATTTCCATCGTAAGTTTGGTCTTAAATTTAATTTAGAAGTGGTATTAAAAAGTCTTAAATTTAAATTGTTTATACCTGTAGCCACCCTGTACTTATTTTCCTCATTGTATATTAATAATATGACAATATCTGCTGTCAATATTGATTAAATGGGAGGGAAAGATAAAAGCTAAAAAGATAAAAGCACTTATGTTCATCTCATGAAGTGGTATTCTGGAACTGTGAATAAATTAGCAAAATAACAACAATAACAATAACATCTTCATTAAACAAAAAAGAGATTACTTTAGATAAAGTTTGATTTAATATGTACATGCAGTAGCCTGCTGGTAAAAAGTCCATTATATGCTCTACAAGCCTGCATTTATTTGAACAAAAACACGGGAATATTCAGCAAGGTCACGAATTAGAGGTCTAAAACGAGAATTTTTAAAGAGAAATGTTGAAGATAATAAGAGAAGAGGAGCTTGAGTTTGTTGCACAGCCCTATTTGTTTGAACCCCAAGAGACGTCAAAGCTTATGGTGCGTTCTATTATTCATCTGTCTCGGAGATCCGAATTGGACGACAGACGTTGCCTAGCAGCACGCCCCCTTTCCTCGGATTTCTCCTCTCGGACGTCGGACGACCGTGAGGACACCGAGCAAGAATTCCGTTTTTGAATTCAAGATGGCTGTGACTTGTAAGAATGAATTGTTTTCATTGTTTTTGAACCGCTTTAGTATTTTAAATGACGATTATAATCACTCGTATTATTACTGTAGGTATGGGAATCGGTTGTTGTGAGTGCAATTACTAATGTTGCTAGCGTTGCTAACCAACAATATCCAACAAACTAAATCAAAACATCCCTTTTCAAACCCGTAAGTTTTGATAAGGTGTAGTCATAATATTTTTTTAATGTAAGTGCCTGGTACTCGGCCAGTGCTACCACTATAACAGCTTTCTGGGTGGCGTCCATTTTTTTCTCCGACTCGGACACGCAAAACATAATAGAACGCTTGAAGTGTGGAAGTGACGTCAAATCTGAGGTCCGAGTCGGTTCGTTGGCTATAATAGAACGCACCATTACTGTACTCCTACATCCTATGTCATACATTGCGTCACAAGTTACTCTTTTGGCGTAAGAAGCCAGTAGTTCTGCAAGGCACTAGTTTGCTTTGCTTCACGAGGCCTTTAATAACCCCCTGGAGTCATATGGATTACTTTTATGATGAATGGATGCACTTTTATTTTTACTTTTATATATTTAAAAAAAATAAATAATAACTCTGATTGTGTTCGTATCTTTCGTTATTTTCAAAAGAGGATAGTCATATATACCTAGGAAGAGGTTGAGGAAATCATGGGATAATTTTCATTTTTGGCATTTTTTTCGCTAAACAGACAAGTTTTTTTTTTTTTTTTTTTCTATTATCGAAATCATTGGGGTACATCAACTGTCTGGTTACCAACTTCAAAATATATTCATTTGCACATTGTGTTCAGCAGAAGACTTTACTTGAGGGTGAGTAAATTACAGAATTATCATTTTTAAATAAACCTTTCCTTTAAAGGTTTAGTTCGGTGTTTTACACTTAAAGTCCCTGTAAAGTCAAAATTATGTATGTGTTCTGAGTTTGTCACACCACAGAAAAATGTGTTATTAGCCACCCAGCCAAATTTGAATGATAAAAAAGCCGGCAAGTACATAAAATAAGCTATCAAAGTCTTGAAAAAATGAGCAGTTATCTCTGTTCTCAAATGCTGGGGGCGTGTCCGCTGGTTGTGCTGAAACCATGCCCACTAGTGGGAAAGCTGTCGACGGTGATATTAAGTGATGCTGCTTTCGGGACGGGAGGCAGTGGCGTATCCAGGACATTTTTTGGGGGGGTGGCCAAGATGGGACACATAGCTAGAGCAGGGTGGCCATGGCATAGCGAAGTTAAATGAGTATATGTACGCAGCCGACCATGGTTCAAATCCCGGTCCTTTGCTGCATGTCACATCCTAATAACATGTATCAGTTGTCAGCTCATCATCTGTGTCACCTGTATTGTTACCTGAGTTTGCTTTACTAATTGAGGCACCATCTTGTGATTACATGAAAACACAGTAATCCAACAGGACAAACCAAAATGCTTAAAGATAGGACCTTATTAAAAAGTGTATCTGTAAAAGCAAAAGAAAAAAATAAATTTGTGAGGAAAAAAAAATATTTGTTGTCCTTTACATGCTTAGTTTATGTTATTATTTAGCTTAGATATAATTTGTTAGAGATACTGGAATTTGAATTTCTTAGTTTGTTCTTTGCCAGGAGTGTTTTTATTTAACCACAAGAGGGGACTTAAATAAGTAAAGCAAACACAGGTAACACAGAGAATGGCCTGATGACTGAATAATTTCATTAGGATGCCTTGTGATGTATGAAAATGTGCAAAAAGTGTTTTTCAACCCAGACAGTATTCATGTCCAAGGCCTTGATGAAAGTATAAATTGAAACGTTGGCTTTGATTCAGCATTAATAAGTTTTTAAAATCAAACAGTTAAGCCTCAATCATAAATAGTCAAGATGCTTCTTCATAATTTAACATATGCAGGGAACTACACTAACCTTTTCCACTGGTGGCACTTGCGCTACTAACTTTTTCAGTTACTGGCGCAAAACATGATTTGGTCGCACAAATTATTTATAGTAAGCCGCACTCTGGATAGTAATGAATAATAATGAAACTGCATTAGGGGTGGAACGGTACAGAAGTCACGGTTGGGTCGGGTTCATACCTTGGTTCAGACATTCAGACGGTTCGGTACGATTTCGGTACAATGGAGTCAAAAGCAAAACAAAAATGTTTTTATAAATGTCTTAAGCCTCGTATTTTTTAAGTTGTTTAAGTTTTATTAATAAAGGCATAGAACCAGTTTATTTGTAGTGCACTGACAATAGTTTTATATAATTAGTTTATTAATTAAATTAATAAAAAAGACAAAATGACCTTGATGTATGTTTGGTAATTGTACTTGAATGAATGTAAAATTAATTTGCAATATTTCAGATCAATATATTTGTTTTCCTTAATTTTAACTAACCCTAACTTTATTCTCATCTGAATTATAAATACATGATTTCCGTATAAAATAATTACCATTAAAACACATTTTATTTTCTTTTTTAATCAATGTAGAATCATACGCAGGACTGTTGGAAAGCTGTGATGACAATAAAATGATAGCTTATAAATATATCTCTGGTTGTTTCTGTTCCACAACATTTTGTATGTCATGTTTGGGGTGTGGGATGAAGAGAGGGATATTTTCAGTAATTATTTAATAAAACATTTAATTTATCTTAGTGTGTAGTATTAGCCAATCAGGTGTCATGACGCGAATCACGCGTCTATGATTATGAAAAAAACTAACGTTAGTCTAAAAAACTGCTAGTGATCATATAACGTTAGTCGATGTCAATATCAGCGCTAGCAATATAATTAGTTAGCTCATGGCAGAGTTTATCAGCCGAACACCAGACCGCAAATCTATACCTTTGATGTAAGGAAGAGACACGGTGTCTTACATCTCTGCGTCTTTTTCCTGCCGCCATGCAGGCTCAGATGGTAGCCTATATGATTATGATTAGCATGCCTATTATAAAGACACAAACCTTTTACTATCATGTCATTTGAATAATATGCGCGCGATAGAGAGAGAGAGCAAGACAGCGCTTGTGTTGTGTGAACGTGATAGTGCGCGCGTGGCCAGGGCGCTCTCTCTCTCTCTCAGCTCGTTTGCGCCCTGTCAAACGCATCAGTCATTCTACTCTACAACACTCACCGCGATCAAAAAAGGTTTTGGCGGGACAAAAAGCGGACGATCCGACAGGTTTTAGAAGATTAAATACAACCCGAAAGAAACTAAAAAAAAAAAAAACAGACCGGTCAAAATAGTCAGTGATACATTTGCGACCCATTAAAAATTAGGGTCGCAATGGGATTTCAAAAGGTCGCATATGCGACCATTTTGGTCGCAGTGTAGTTCCCTGATATGACATTTGTGCCATTTTAATGCAATTTACTCTGCCTATTTAAACTTCTAAAAATATATGTGGACTGTGAAGATGAGCTAATTTTTAAACACCCCTTAAACCACAGAGCATTAAATAAGTCACAGCTTGTTTTTGTGTTTTAAATTAAATCTAGACTGTCGCACTATATTTCACACACTGGTTGGCAAAAAATATAACATTAGCTATATTGAACACACACATCTGCAAAAAACGTCATCAGTCTTCCAGAAAATAACGTTTTATATTTCATGGCGGTGTATGAGTGGAAATAAGGTATGGCCCCTTTAAGAGCTGCGCACGTCCTCTTTACCGTCTGCACTCTTTCAGGATGCTAATCTAGCTAGTACAGTGTAGTTCGACTTTTTCAGTTTTCCTACACATTCACAGGGAATTACGATTTAACTAAACATTAAATTACCATACCTCTCAAACTACTGATTCCTGCGTTTTTATCGTTGTATTTGTTGCTGTTGTAACTGTGACCATCCACCTGTTTCACAGAGCAGCAGCCAGCGCGTGCATCTCATTAGTAACCTGACCTGCATGGCCAAACGTCCGCTAAGCAGAAATCAGCTCTCACAGCCTCAGTACGACTATTACTGTGTTATTTAAAAATGTAAAACTGGACATAAATCGGTTGATCAGCTGTCACCATTGATTGACAGCATTTCTCTTGTTTCTTGTGTTGACAAACTTGACCAACTACCTATCAGATCTGGGGTGGCCACAGGGGTGGCCAATGAGCAGGCCACCCCCTAGAATCGCCAATGACGGGAGGATGAACGCTGAGCCCCGTTCACCAGTAACAGCGGATTATCAGTGAATCCCAGTTGTCTTTGAGGAAAGTTTATAAAACGATCCCATGTAAAATGATCACTACAGAGGCGGGCGTTGTTATATGTTTTAGCAATACATTTCTAACATTTATAATTTGTTTTGAATTTTTTTGTAGAATTGCCTTTACAGAGACTTTAAAGCCCTTTTTTTAAGATCGTTTCTTATGAAATAGAACGGTTAAGATTAAAATTTGGACATGCTATCATAGTTTTTGTCCAACTCCATTGACTTGACTCAAGCTACGATAAAACCTGTTTCAAGCGTATTGTTGATGTTTCGTCCCTACTAGTGAATATACCATAACTGTTTATCCACCGTCATCGGTGGCCCTGCTTACTAGCCTGCGCATTCACGCAGCAGAGAGCAAGGGGGTGGGACCTGTAAGTTGTGCTTGTTCAAATAATCAGGCTAAAGGCCCGTACACACCGGGACGAATATCAGTGTGCGTAATTCGTCAGCGTTTTTCAACGCGTTTTTTGTTTTCACACCCAAGCGTTTTTCGCTGACGATGAGCTGAGTGAACATGCAAATTCATTCCCTGACATTAGATGGCGCTTAATGTAAAACAGAAATAATAATAATAGAATACTATACTAGGGTGATCATATTCATGTCTCAATGTTTTATTATGACAGATAGAAAAAATTAATGAAATAATGATAGAAATAATGTCTTCTGTATTAGAAAAATAAATATATAAATAAAATAACTAAAAGAAATGCCTCCAAATGTAACAAAGAATAGCTCTCACAAACTTACAAAAACGAACTAACAAAATCTATTTATATCTTTAGTTTTCATTCTCTTTATCTTGTTTTTCTTCCTCGTCCACCTTGTTTGCCCATCTATATTTTGCTGTAGAACTGATCTTTGATCAGTTAAAGATCTTTGATCTTCATCACTTAAAAACAGTCAGGACAGGACGTGGAAACAGGACATGTGTAACGCAAAGTTGAGATGTTGCCCAGAGATAAAAACATAGCACTAGTTGTCGGATGAACAGATGCACGAGAGACGAGAGTTGTCGTATTTCCCCGCGTTTAATAAAACCACTCAAACGTCACACTCGTCCTCCTCATGGGGATCGAGCGAGGAAAAAAAAAACACAAACAAACATCTGGTCACAATAGAAAAATAAAATAAAAGAAAGAATAGAAAGTGTCGGCAGAGCGGTTATCTCCTCTCCTCACTTGTCAAAATCTAACTGACATTACGCACACTATGCGCAGTTCTCATCTCAACTCAGATTTCTATAAAGCACAAAGTGACCGTTTTACACATGTCCTGGGAAAACAGGACTGTTGGTCACCCTATACTATACTATTATTACAGAAATACTAATATAAATATTATCTTATAGATCTTTATGCTCCGAGACCAGCAGCTCAACATTCATCTTGCCCATAGGTAACTTATCTTATCTCTTCTTCGCCGTATGTGTGCTCGGCAATAGTGATGGCCGGTTCGTGAACGAATCGTTCTTTTGAACCGGTTCTTTTTAGTGAACCGGTCGAACCAGTACACTAAATCGGACTGAATCGTTCGAAACAGTTCGCGTCTTGCGTCAGCGCTAAACCACAAGTTACTAAAGTTACTCACTTTCAGACATGCCTGACAGTCCGTCCGAATCGAAATAAACCAATATCCAGAAGTACATTTTATTCCAGTAACTCAAAAAGTTCACTGAACGGAGACATGTTGGTGCTGAGAGAAGTGATGAGCACGAGCAGCTGATACTGCGCATGCGTGTACTACCGAACATACAGGTACAGCGGTCGGATAACCAGTACAGAACCGAGAACTGTTTCTTTTTCGGACACGTTCGACATACTGAGAACTGATGAGTTGATGAGCTGGGCATGCGTGCATTTTTTTTCTGAGGGACGAAATGTACGTTTCCACGTCTTTAGTTGAACATCAGTAAGTGTAACAAAATAAAACATTTTGGAAACATGTTTATCCCATTACTGTATCACTGTATTATTTTAACGATTGGAAATAATGATTGGATTCTAAAACTGTCAAACTAAACATTTATTATTATACTAATATAATATTTTCAGGAACAGCTCATTTAATTTCTAAGTAACAATATAAATCTTTGATGTAAACTCTTGCCAAGGTTTGGTGCACTGCTTAGTAAATGTTTATGTGTTAACTGTTAACATATATGTTTAATTCGTTATATGTTAACACATTATAAACATGATGTATACTGTTACGTATAGGCTACAGGCTATATTGGAGACAGACATGCATCGATTTTTTTAGTTTTGTCGACTGTATATTCAGGTTTCAGCTCAGCACACAGGCCTATATGCTATGGTTCTCGAGTCGAGAACTGGTTGTTGCAGCTCTTGAATCACTAGTGCAGAACCGAGAACTGTTTCTTTCGGACACGTTCGATACGGAGAACCGATGAGCTGGAGATAATGCGCATGCGTGATAGCACCGTCTCTGAACAGAACTTTCTTTCGGCCGGCTGATCCTGTGCTGATATACGAGCACGCAGTAGTACGGGTGAACCCAGGATTTAAATGAGAGGGCGAATCGGCGAAATGTAAGTTTATTTAATAACAAATAAAATGATGAAGACCATTTATGCATTTTATATATTTAAAACATGTAAAACATCCGCGTTAGCACATCGACTAGGCTGCAGCAGGGTTCGTTTTCAAAATGTAAATGTAAGAAACTTATCCAAGATGATTATGACAATGCATACTATTATTTAACTGAAGTTGTGATTACAAATGCCTTTAATTTGAAGTATTTTTATCCGCCGGGATGATAGAATTGACGTCATTACGTGATGACGTAAAAGAACTGGTGAACCGGTTTTTTGAACCGGTTCATTAAAACGAACTGTCCGAAAGAACCGGTTCGCGGAAAAGAACCGGACTTCCCATCACTACTCGGCAAGACCGTTTTGTGTTTGAGCGCCCTCAAGTTGTGTTTTACTGTAACTTCAGAAGTACCAGACACGTGAGCAAACCCGCCAATCTCGTTGGTCGGATAGGTTTTGACGCGGCGCGTCAAACCAAAAAAACGAACCCGAGGCCTTTTTTTAAAAAATGACGCTTTTACGCGTGGCGTTTTTCGCGTCGGTGTGAACACTCACATTGGCGCCCATTGTTTAGTCACGAGGCGTTAAACGTCGACGAATAACGCGCGCGAAATTTGTCCCGGTGTGAACAGGCCTTAAGTCAACGTTTTCTCAACTCCCTATTGCAGCTTTAATAAACCTTTAAAAAATCAAATAAAAAGTAGCGACATTATGTTCTTTCGATATTTTGTCCCACCCCTAATAGACTGTATGCTATATTTTTTGTTTTTCATTATTATTTGTTATTATTTGTTATTATATTTGTGTTTCCTTATAAAAAGTAACTGTTTATTTTTAATCTAGTGCATTTGTTTTCATTAGATCATGCCGTCTGCTTGTGACTCTCTTGTTGATGATATCGAGGATATGGTAACCTCCAATGACCCTACACCCCATGAGCGCCAGTTTGCCAGGGGAAGCATTGTGCCTCGTGCACGCAAGCACAAGCAACAGCCTGTAGGAGAAGAGCTTCTGGCAGACAGGTCAGAAACACAACTGTCACATGCACTTACACTTTGTTCCTCTGCTCTCCTTAAACTAACACTATCAAAGGTATTGTCAAGATTTCACAGACCTATTAGTGCGCTCAGGTTCTGTTGTGATGAAGTCATGTTGGACATCTTTTCTGCTGAGTTTCTATCTATTTTTAATGCAAATATTGTGTCTGTATGCAAGCATTCAGCCATGACACACAATAAAGGTGGATTCCCACAGGATAATGTGCATAATGTTGTTTATGGGCATTTTGCCTTAAAAGTTACCTTAAATACATTTAGACAGAAAACATGACGGGTCTTCAGGATCTTTCCTGGATCTCCTTGCATACAGATAGAAAGCGACTTCTGCACTCTCACGATAATGAGAGCTATCATGAGAGCGCAGAGCTCCATCAGTGAGCTCACACTGGAAACAAAAGAAGCTTGCGTTTAAGTGATATTAAGCTGATTTCTGTTTGACTAATACTCAATGCTGCTGCTGAAAAAAAAACACTCAATGGGAATAGACCCATTTTTTATGATTAGTCACAACTAATCAATTTTTCAACTAATTGTGCAACTTTAAATAATCATTGAATGAGCTGATGTTAAACACTGCAACCATGAACACCAAGATGCAAATGTAACAAATCCAATAAAATCACTGAGATGCATCACATTGATCATGTGAAGGTGAATCAAAAACAACTGATAATGCTATGTGTGTAGCATCCTTGTTTGGATCATGATTGAACTAAAGAAGAACTTTAGATCAGTTCACAGCACGTGCTGCTTGAACCGAGGTGCTGATCTGGCACCTCATATTTAAGAATGTCATTTATTGTTGGAAATTTCGTAATAAAATCGTTGAGGAACAGTTGGAGGAGATTAGAAAATCAAGTTCTTTGAAAGCAAGAATATGTACCTTTCAGACTGAAAATGTGGTGGCCTGTCATACCCTTCCATGAAGGAACAGCGGGATGAAGCCTGCCATAGCAGTTCGGTTTGTGAACTGAACTGAAGCAGGCAAAGAAGCTGAAGGCAACAGTGGTGAACCTGAACGAACATCTTACAAAAAAGAATGCAGACATCGTAAGACACGCACGCACTCTGAGGAAACAAGATACAAGGCTATGGACATGAAAGTGCAGAGTGATGACACGGCTAAATGGAACACCTGAAGAAGCCAAAGTACTGACAACAAGAAAACTTAAAGAACTGGACCAGTACGGATAAGTGAGGACTTCGAAGAGGAATATCCATGTAAAAATAAGTCTGAAACGTGGCTACAAGGGAGGACTGTGCAGAAGGAATACCATATTCATACGGATCATCAATATAAATGATGGACCTTGGTCAGGACATATTGTTTCCATTTAGAGATATTGACGATGTAGAGTTGGTGAATATATTTATAAGCACTGTGTGTCTGGCCATTTACAAAGTCACTAAGTACGAAAAATTTAATTTTAAAACGTTCAATCACACAAATCTAAAAAGTGCCAGTTTAACACATTTAATGTGATTGCTGTGTGATTAAAATTATGTCATTGACTATAGAAAATATTTTTGGAAATGCTTAGAAATCGGCTAAATCGACTTGAAAGATCTAAAAATATAATTATTAGTTTTTGTATAGAACACCAGGAACATGTATTGATACATTTATGGATAAATTAGTAGGTGTGTTAGATAAAGGGAATGTGAAAAAGGTAAAAATTATATGTGGAGATTTTAAAGGAGAACTCCGGCGCAAAATGAACCTTTGATATAATAACACATTGGTACCTAGTCAACCGTTCTCTGAGATTTGTTTTCATGATAATCGAATGTAAAGAGCTATCTCTAAAAACTGTTTAGCATGTCCTCTAGTATATGGGGGCATATAAGTACAGAGAAATCGCTAGTTAATACCACTAACATGGCTCAAAATAGCCCCACACTTACACAGTAACATAATGAGGGTCCCTACATGCAAAACAAAGTATTGAGAACTTTGTAAGTGTGCAGAACGTTTAATAAGAAGAAGTTCATACAGTTCAGAAGTTTGCTGAACTTCATACAGTTCAGCTCACTTGGCACGTCGTTCGTGGTTCAACTTATCGAGACTGTTTTCCAAAGATGCCTGTTTACGCGAAGTGGACTGTCTTTATAAATCAATCATTTTTAATAGGTATATTTCCAAATAATATGAAAACAGCTAAAGGTATTCCTATTTTTAAAAGTGGAGATGTGGATGTTTTAAAAGTTTAAAATTACCTATTAATTACTGGTAATTACATTAATTATGTTCTTCAAAGTATGTGTTTGTAGATTTGTATGACATTTAGTTTTTTTACTAAAACAAATTGTGTTTTCACACTTTTATTTATGATTTTATTATTATTTATTTTTTTATTACAACAACTTTTAATTATTTACAACATGTAAAACTGACACACAAACCAATGCTCCTGCATGAAAACAGTGTTCTATTCATCACAAGAATCACTAAATTCACTGTTCGGAATCTGAGTTACTGACATGACTCCTGAGTGCATCTTCAACAACAGTTCAGCAGCCAGGACTCGGGGCTTCCGAACACCAGGCTAAAGCATCCGTCCAAAATGTCACGGTTATCGTGCACGCAGAGCTGCCCAGCACAAACTCCAAATTTTCTGCATCCTTCACTTCGTCCTCCGTTAGTGCAAGAGACGAATACAACTTAGGGGAGACGAATACAACTATCGGCTTTGCATCCCTATCATTCGCCTTAGCTAACTCATTCACCACTAGCTCCGGCTTTAAATTCTGTATATTCGGCAGTTTTCCAACAACGGACCGAATAGCTTTTCTCACATTTTTCTCCGCTGCCACTACTGAACTCAAACTGACACGCTACATCAACGTCATCATTCTCAGCCACTCCCTCTCTTCGCTGATTGGTCCTACAAAAAATTTATTTCTGGAAACTTAAGAATATACAGCAGTCCCAGACGTAGTACTGAAGGAAAATGAAATTGAGCGGAAGTGCGTAGGAGGGCGCATCCAGGCTATATGTGTAGGTTTACTTAAAGATTTTTTTTTTTTTTTTTTTTTTTTTTTTAACATTTATGAGCCAACCAAAATGTAATAGAAAGAATGACACATTGACTGTCCACCACAGTTGCCTCTATCAGCCTGTAGGCTAAATTGTGTGTGGTAGAGTTGGGTCCGATTTGGCGCGTCATGCGCATTCTCGTCTACTTGGGCTTCCGTACGGCAGCTATTAGTAAGCCGTGGCAATCGCTAGCAGTAGTGTTTCATATGGACTCTGTGGACGGAAAGAAGCGACCAGCCTCCAGCACAATCCAGACACCCAAGGAAACTCCTCTTAAGTAAAAAAAAAAAAAAAAGCCTTATCTATCCATAATAGAGAGTGGCCGGCGTCGGGCAAAGACGAGTCAACATCAAAGCGGCATTTGATTCTTGGAGGGAGCTTCGGTCAGCGCTGGGTATAAAAACAGACCCCGTGCTGTCAAACAATAACCTTACAGTACTCTAATTTTTCTTACCTCTGTAAACATGCTGGTGAATCTCAATGAGCCATCTGTGGTTGCTGCGGCTACTTTTGGTTGCTGTGGTCGTGCTCATACGAGCTTGCATGCTGAGAACGAGCATGAGATTGGCTGCAGTTTCTCTAATGGCCACTGGTGTCAGTAACGGTTAGAAATTTTAGAACTTACGCAATGCTCCTTTATGCCTGGCTCACACTACAGGAGTTTTAAAATCCTAACCGATTTTGATATCTGGTTGCAGCTCACGCTTAAGACTTAATTCCCTCAAATCTTAAACAAGCTCACACTACAAGATTTGAAAATGGCGGTGCATCACACTCTACACAATGTTATTAAGATTATCGTGCCAGAGGATGCGACTCGTGATCTCACGCAGCAGATCGGAAGCAGAAAAGAGGATGTAAACAAAATATCTGTCCTTTCATATCAAGTCTCAATTTTTTTTCTTCAGTCTCAAAAATCAAAATATTTTTAATCATCCTTTTAACATTAAGGTTAGGCTATTTCTAATGAATGGTGTCAGCTCTGGTCAATACAATGAAAAAATGCCCTTGATCTCTATGAAGTGAAGCATCAGCTTCGCGTTACCCATGTGCCATATTGTTGCTGAGCTGAGGCTTGTAAAGTGGAGCTCAAAGTTGAAATTAAAAATTTAAATAAATAACAGCTTGTTTCATTACATCTATATTTAAAATAAATTTCCATTGAATGCATAGTTTGACTCACTCAAAGACAGTCCCTTGTCGCCACCTAGTGGCGTAACAATGTAACTGGACTGAGCAAGCCTGTCTAACATGCAGAGACGAGCAATGCTGAGTGGTAAAATATCAGCAGAAAGTCTTTAGTAAAGTGATATTCGAGGATAGAAACTAACTGTTATATAAAAATGGCCTAAAAAGCTTATTGTCAGGTTTATATTCTGTTATTATATTATGTGGACCCTTATTTTGACATTGTCTCTTCTGTTTACTCCACTTCATTTCAATGCCCTTTTTAGTTTTGGTTTCATTACTGAACATACTCGTCTTTGTGCCTGCTGACCACAGCGTAGCACTTATTTATTTAGCAATAAATAAATAAAGATAATACCGCATCTCGCTGTTGAGTCACTCAAAATTACAACAATGGAAATTCCTTCACCACGACTTGTTTCTTATTGGCTAGACAGTACTGACCGGTAATCTTGCTCATCCCGATAAATATCAAACATATTTGATATGATCGGGGTGAGCCTGATTTGTGCGAGAGTAGATCGGGAGCTGCAAGATTAGATCTGTGAAAGCCTCACATTACCAGATAATCTGCGCTGAACATCGGAAACAATCAAGGTAATCAAGATTTTTTTCTCTGATACTCGTGAGAGGAAAATCGGGGGCAGAGATCAGCCTAAAACTCCTGTAGTGTGAGCCAGGCATTAATCAAATCTTACTAATCAAACCTATAATTTTGTGATTGTTAGTTACACTGATTAAATATAGCCATCTAGTGGATAAAGTTTGGAAATAAATGTTTGACAGTGTGGACCATGTCAGATCTACAACAATATAATCAATTAATCTATTAAATAATCTTTTAAACGTTCTCAAAGATGACTGCTTTACAGTATAGATTCAGATTTTCCTACATTGATTTCAGGTATCTATTTTTGTATCAGAATATAACATCCAATCAACCCTGGACTGCAAGCATTTATGCTTCTTATAAACCTTTAATCTTCTGCCTTATTTACAGTGTGATTCCTGGCACACAGAAGATCTGGGTGAGGACGTGGGGCTGCTCTCACAACAGCTCTGATGGCGAATACATGGCGGGGCAGTTGGCTGCCAGCGGTTATAAGATAACAGGTACTCTGTGTAAACAGATTAGACTGTGTGCTGTCTTCAATGTCAAATTTTATTTTTATAGCACTTTAAAAACAAGGGAAACACTTTATTTTACATTGTCCTTGTGACATACTCACCAAAGTAATAACAGTAAACTATGCATAACAACTTACCATCAACCAAACCCTACCCTAACCCTATAAAAGTACATATTGTTAATTAATATTACTCAGTACTCTATATCGTACAACCTAGACCCACTGCGCAGTTTACACTGTGAAACATCTCGAGGCTGACAGAGAATGAAATGAATTGTTGAATAAAGTTGTTATTTTTGTTTGTTTGTTTTTTTTTTGCACAGAAAAAGTATTCTCCTCGCTTGATAAACGTAAGATTGAACCACTGTAGTCACTTGGACTATTTTAACGATGTCTTTAACTTTTCTGGGCTGGCAAGTTTCGATCCCTTAAGAATCCTATGGAGCAGTGAGCCAGCTCTCAGATTTAAAGGAGCTTTATGCAAGAAATGTATTTCAATTAATCATACATTTTCCCTGATATGTCATTAGACATTAAGAAATCATGTTCCATTCAAATACTTATAACACTGACAACCGTAAGTCCGGCCAGGATATTGTCATTTAAAAAGTGAAGAAGTTGCAGCCCTCAAATGATGTTGATGTTGTCATTAGGGTTGGGCCAGACATCACGATGTTTAGACGGCATCGGCATCGGCATCGGCCACACCCTAGCAACCATTGAGAACCTTAGCAACAAGTTCCATAGACTTCCATTGAAAGAAATTAAAAGGATATCTTCGGATAGAAGTGTCATAGACACACAAGTGTGGTCTCGTTTGACACGGGGCAGCAAACAGCCAATCATGAATCACCTCAACTCTTCCTAGCCCCTCCCTAACAACCATTTTTTAGCACCTTAGCAACCAAAATCCATAGAGTGATATCTTCCATTCTGAATGTCACAGAGGAATGGGAGTTGGTTTATATCTTTCATAGTGACATTAAGCCTTTGGAGATTCATGATTGGCTGCTGCCAAACCACTCCCTAGCAACCAAACAGTACCCTAGCAACCAATTTGCAAGACCTACATCTCTGCATCAAAACAGCGTATAGAGATGGGGGTTGGTTTATATCATTCATACTGACAAGCAGCCTTTGGAGTTTCATGATTGGCAGCTGTCAAGCCACTCCCTAGCAACCAAACAGACTACCCTAGCAACCATTTTGCAAGACCTATATCTCAGCATCAGAACATTGTAATGCGAGGGGGGTTGGGTTTTTTGACTCATGCTAGCACACAGAACTTTCAAAATGTTAAACATGCTAGCTGTGAATAGCTACATGCTAATATTGAATAGCTAAGTGTTAAATCATGCCATGAACACTATAAAAACTCTATAGTAACCATATGTGAACACTACCAACCACCCAGAACACCATAGCAACCACATAGCAACACCCTAGCAACCACCCAGAACACCATAGCAACCACCCAGAACACCCTAGCAACCGCCTAGCAATACCCTAGCAACCGCCTAGCACCACCCTAGCAACATCCTAGCAACACCCTAGCAACCACCCAGAACACCCTAGCAACCACCTAGCAACACCCTAGCAACCACCCAGAACACCCTAGCAACCACCCAGAACACCCTAGCAACCGGGTGGTGAGTTTTGCCACTGCAAGCACCACTTCACATTTTCTTCTGGAAATGTACATTCTAGTTGTCATGTTGTGTTTTGTTCTGATACGCCACCCTCCACCGATCTACCAATCACGGAGTCAGTAGTGTTGCAGCATTCGGGTTGCCAGCTCTTCTCTAGTTACCACAGCAAACGTCAGAATCGGATAAAAAAAAAAAGTCTAACGTTGCGAAACCAAGAAAAAAATACATCGCTCTACAGTAATTTGTAAGTGACTGCAGTACAATCTTCTATACGGCTCCTTGAGTATTTACTGACAGAATTTTTATTTTGACGTGAACTAACCCTTTAAAGCCACAATATGTAATTTTTCTGCTTTAAAAATAGCAAAAATAACTATCTATGTTATATATTTAGTATATTAGATGTGTACTTACATTATCCTACTTGCATTACTTACAGTTTCCACCAACTTTAAAATACAGAGAAATTTATAGTTTAATTCGAAGACACGGGACGTTTCTTTATTTCCGTTTCGTCGCCTGTCTATGGCGTCATATAACCTTTGACTCCTCTATTTTCTCTAACTTCCCGCGGAACTCGGCGAAACCCGCCAAACACAAAGGGGAAGACTGGACTACCGCCAATAAAGCAAAGAAAATGACGAAGAAAAAAAAGTTGTACGTATTTTTATGTGTGTAAATCACGTGCCCGCTCACGAGCGCTCACTCTTAACAGACACGCTGTCCCCGATGCTGCTCGCGCGTCACAGAATGCATAAAGCGCTCCCCTCCACAGTAACTGGGTCGTCTCATTGCAATCAGCCAGCTGTTGCGCAGCTGACAGCGAGCCGCGCACATTGAATACTCATATGAGTTAGGCTGCGAATGTAAGTTACGTGCCCGCTCCAGCGCGCTCATGCTTACTAAATAAACGCCTCACATCCGGCGCCGCGCACTCACTACATTCCCTTTAGCCTTAGCACATAGTGGATGCATAACGCAAACCCAGTCAAACGTTTGACTGCAGTATCTTATGTGCCTTATCCGGTGCGCCCTATATACACTATGAAAAATGTTCTAAATAGGTCATTCATTGAAGGGGCGTAATATAAATATATTCGTCTGTATTATAGTTATGGACCACGATTGTGCTTTTTGCCTGCACGTTCTGCTGCTACAGCCAGCTCAGTAAAGCTCAAACGTACAGGTGAAAAATATGACCCGAGAAGGGTTTGGGACAGGAGAAGCATGACACAGGTAATAATTGGGGTTGCATTTAAAGCTTCTTGACAAGCTAAATTTACAGAGAGATGCCATATATACGTATATTTTGTGAAACGATGATGTCATGTCATGAGCTGAGCTGGTTGTCATTGACAGCGACAACTCCCGTGAGCCCACGCTCTTTCCCGACGTCTTTTGAATCAAAGTATGTCTTTTGTTATTATTTTAAATGAGTGACCCCTGGTGGCCAAAAATTGCATACTGTACGTTTAAGAAGAGGGTCTATGACCTCTGGAAGAATTTCTTTCCATAGCTTAGTCGGTAAAACTTTCACAGACCTCAAACAGAAAAACACAAAGCCTTTCTTTAAAGTGAATTTCGTTTTTTTATAATTTTTTTCTTGATTTTAATTAATGTTTCATCAACCAATTGTCTGGATTTAAAGGTTCTCTGAGCGATGTGGGGCCAAAACATTTTTTGTCACATACATCAAACGTCTCCTCACTATCGGCTAGCTGCCTGTCCCCTAAACACACTGTAAAAAAACGCGGTCTCTGTAGACACCACAGGCTCCGAAAACGGCTACAAAAACAATCATGTCTTACCCGGACCACGAAACCTAACAAACAGTGTTCCAGCCAATCACTGCAAGAAGTATTTGAGGGTGGGTCTGGGGGGTTAGTGCGCGTGCACATGAAGGGTGTGTGTGTGTGTGTGAAGGAGAGCAGCGAAGCATCAGAGGGAAGTTTGAAAAATTACCGACACACGACCAAAGAGACGTCGTTCTGAGGAACAAATTAAAAAGAAGGAGTCGGATAAAGAACGTGCGAAGTTCCGAATTTACATCGGTAGCAAAGCTTTTGAACGATGGCGAGAACTCCGGCGGCAGAAAGGCTTCCAGTCTGACATTCAGGTTGCTCTGTTTTTGCTTGACAGGTGGGTAACGTTAAATTGTTTTTTTTTTCTTCTAAATTGACGCTTATGTTCGCCAAACCCACACAAGGATATAATTAGCTAGAACTATGCACGTTCACAATTATTTCAGGAAGCACGGAAGGGAGGGGGAGGAGATGAGATGAGATGAGATGCGGAGGAGGGAGGGTCTAGCTCCGATTTGTTTGAAAATATTCAAATGTCAACACCCAGGATCGCTTTGAGAACCTTTAATAAATAAGAAGGAAAAGCAGACAATTAGGCTACTGATAATCAAGGCACGGAGGCACCGATGTGCTGGAGCTCGTCTCATAAATATATACCGCAACTCAGCATAAAAGTATAGCCTAGTCTACTCCACAGACCTGAAACATACATCTACAGTATATTGAAATGTCTACTTGTAAATAGAAAGATTCAAAACGAAAGAAAACGTAATGCTTATGTCTCTGCTTATGAAATGAACTGTGCATTTCTCTCTGGCGCATGCACTATGCGAAGATCGCGCAGCATCGTAACTTCATCTTTAAACTTAACTTAAATTTAATTTCATCTTTTCATCTTCATCTTTCATATTAAACAATTAAAATGTCTCCTTGCTATATTTGTTCTTTGTGACAGCTTTTTATTTTCGGCAGTTAGTTAAGTTAACAAGCTCACCACTGCATCAAAAACATGATTGCGTGATAAAAACATGAAAAATACTACCTAAACATATAGCCTAACTGTTTAAAAAAACCACAGAATGAATAGCCTAATTCGAAAAAATAATATATAATGCGAAAAAAATATGGAAAAAATATAGCTGCTAGACCTACCTAAAAAAAAAAAAAGGTTAGACTATCAGTCGACTACAGCAAAATCTAACGAATCAGATTCGACTATGAAAATCCTTAGTCGAAAACAGCCCTAGTTCTAACATAACACAGAGTCGACTTAGCAACCTTGGCTAAATGGAGTTTACACGAGACTAGATAATGATCTGAGATATCATGGCTCTTCTGCAGAATTTCAGCGGCATTAACTTTGATTCCTTTTGACAATATTAGATCTGAAGTATGACAATGAGTGGGTCCTGGCACATGTCTAATTCCAATAGATTGTCCAATAGAGTTCAGATTGTCTCTTAGGCCCCGTCCACACTACTGCGTTTTCGTTTAAAAACGGAGACCTTTTGCTACGTTTGCACCTCCCGTCCACACTAAAACGGGAAAAACGAAGACCTAAAACGGAGAAGTTTAGAAACGCTGCAGCTGCGTTTTGCGTTTTGAAACTCCGGAGGGCGTTGTAGTGTGGACGAGACAAAACGGAGGAGTTTACAAACGATGACGCAGAGGCTCACGCTCGGCTCTATGATTGGGTGTCATCAGTCATGACGTGTCTTTCCCTGATTCGCCAACCACTGTTTACACCGGCACGCGCATGCCCAGTGTTGGTGAATGGTCACGTGATCCACGTTTTCAGTCGTTTTAGTGTGGACGGAGATCAATTCTAATACGCAGGTAAAACGCTAGTGTGGACGGAGATCGTATTCGTTTTTAATTATCCGTTTTTAAACGAAAACGCAGTAGTGTGGACGGGGCCTAAATGCCAATCCCAATGCATCTTTTTGTTATCTACATGTATATTCAAATTACCAACAGTTAGGACTTTATCTGCAGCCAGTACTAACTCGGATAAAAAAATCTGCAAATTCTTTGATTAATCTGTATGGTGGCCTGTATATAGTAGCTAGCACAAATGTCAAGCGTGATTTATCATATACACTAGATAGTGTTACATTAAGGACCAACACTACAAATGAATTATATATTGAAACTAGACTTCTCAGTAATTATGAAGATATTACTATAGATTACAGCAACACCATCGCATTTTCCTTTCAGACGTGGCTCGTTTCTAACAGCCACATATTAAAATTACAATAAAAGTAATCTTGGGAGGTGGACTCATTTAAAGTAATGTAATTGTCTGGTTTTAGCCAGGTTTCTGTTAGACACAACATGTCTAGCTTATAATCTGTAACCATATCATTAACAATAAGTGCTTTTGAAGTACGGGATCGAATATTTAGCAACCCAAATTTTGTCATTTGTTCATCTGTATTATATCTAGTTTTCATTAAAAGGATGACACAGTGACCCGAGTCAACAGACAATATGTGGGTGTTTACCACTTTTAAAAAGATAGACTCAGTACTGTGCTTGGCTCCAAAACTTAAAAGGATCCAGAATATTGATAGGGAGATAGCTTGTTTAACAGACATGTTAGTTTTGAGATGAGACTATAATTATTGAGATCAGAAGAATTGAGGTTTGTTTTTGTTTTTAAGCAAAGGATGTACTACAGCATGTTTAAAACTGGATGAAACAATGCAATGCTACAGTAGGTAGCTGTTAAAAGTAGAACGTACATAAAGCATATTTGAACAACTTAATAGGAATAGCATTGAGAGAACAAGTAGTTGATTTGTTGGAAATAATGTCCAATATTTGGAAATAATGTCTAAGATGTGCACAGTTAGCCATATCAACGAGGAAATCATATCAATATCTTTATTATTATAATTATTGTTATTTATTTGTTGTGATGAGGGGGAAGGAGATGAAATAAGGGAAGGGAAAATATATATATTAGGGGTGTGACTGTACACAAACCTGTTTTGAAGTCACGTTTTGGTACAGCGGGGAAAGATATAGATTTGCTTTTTTTAGAATTAAACAGTGATTTACTGAACATTGTATCTCTGTCTTTAAATTAATTAAATTATTACTAAAAGTTTCTGAAGGATAAAAAAGATCTGTGCTAATGCTGTAAACTATATAGGCCTATAGTAGGGAGTCCTTACTTGCACATTAATATGATATTAACGGCTAGCAATAGAGCCCAAAATATTAAGGCACTTTCACACTGAGTCCAAAATTTTCGTTTGCGTTTTTTCATATTCGTGATTCGTGGCCCTGAATTGTCAAAACACCATTCAAACTGCTTGCTATGGATGCGAATAACGTAGAAATTTGAACCCGATCCGAATGTTTTTTTTTTATGACACACGAACGTTTCGAAGGCAGTGTGCAAGTGTAATTGACAATGTTTGGTCATATTTATTTTTTAACGTGAGAATAATTTCGGACTGTGAAAGGGCCTTAAGCCTAAATTCAGTTGCTATTTTTTCCCCCAAATATTATATTAAAGGCACACCACAGAACTTTTGGCCACTAGTGGCGCTCGACCTGCAACTTTCACGTCTAGCGTCCCTAGAGGCCACAAGCTCTGCAGCACTGTCGCAAAATTCAACAAATAGTCAACCGGTCAGCCTCCTGTGTCTTTGGATTGTGTGTGCTTGCAGTGTTTGAGGCGGGCAGCCTTGCCGCGCTCGATTCCCTTATAGCAGTCTGCTGAGAGAGAGCGAGTGGGGTGAGCCCCGGGGGCTTCACATGTCTGTGAGTGAATGTGGGCGCGGGACGGCAGGCACATTTACTGCACTGAAAACACCGTCGGCCTGAGCTGACTGTAACTTGTGTGTGTTGGATTCGTTTTACAGAAACCATGGGACATGTGGTGTGTAGTGTTTTTGGGCACTGAGTCGTGTTCACTACATTTAATGTACATTTGACATGAGTCGATTTTATTTGTGCAAGCCCTGCACTGTGGCGGGCTGTGTTTGTGTGTAGAATTGAACACTGGTCTGTGGGGATTTTATTACACTCATAACACCATTGGCTGTGGCTGGAATACCAGAAAATACTACACTACTTATATGATTTATCTGGTTCACCTTGGAAACGGCATTTGTGTGCAGGCAAGCGTCAGCATCGGTCGGGCACCCCTCCTCCTCCTTTAGCTCACGCCAGCAAGCGTAAGCTGGACCAATGTTGATCCTCGTCCTGGCTTTTCATTTGTTACTCTCCCTTTTTCTTTTTTTTAGTGTCCTCTGACAAAACCTTTGCCGCCTTCCTTGTAGCTGTTGGTTTGGCCATGATGAAAACATACAGACGGCAATCAAACGCGAGTTGAGCACTCACGTCAGTGAGGAAGTTGGGGGTGGTGGGGGAAGTGACGTATGCCATAAAGCGGTCAAATTTTGTAGTTCTTTTTGTGCTCGGGCTCCAATTCATTGTTGAAATATAATCATTTAAACAGTGGTATTTTGAACATACATTCATCAAACATACATTGTAAACATACAAATAATCAAGATATCATTAAGAGGATAAGTAATGAATATATAGGCTAATAAACAGTAGTGCAGATATTTAGTGGAAGAGGTATTTTCTTTATTATAGAGTTATTCAATTTCTCTAACAAGTTGTGATGCACTGAATGACTTGCCAAATGCTACGTGACATTGTTTTCAAGCTGTTTTATTAATGCCTTTCTGCTGTTGAAACACTGATTTAGCAATTACACTAGAATATATGTTTCAGTAAGTTCATAAATGTTCATTCATGTATGTTCTGTAACTATTGAAGAGGAAGAGATGATCACTTTCACTCGCACCCTGTGTTGCTGCTTGAACTGAGGCTCCTATACAGTGATCTGTCACTGTTTTTGAAGCTCCAAAAAGTGCATCCATCCAACCACACAAGTAATCCAAGTACAACTCCAGTGGGTTAATAAATGCCTTAAGGCAAGGGATGGGTTTTTGTAAAAAATATCCATATTTAAATATTTTTAAACTATAATCATCAGCTTCTGACGACGACCGTAGGCACATTCCCGAGAGTCAAGTTCCATCTGAAGGGTGACCCCCTGGCCAGACGTAGGACGCATGGCATAGCTTAAGCTTAGGTGATAATTAATTAACCCGGAAGCGCAGAGGATAGAGCAAAACAAAGTCTATTTGAAGTCTAAAATTTGAATTCTAAAATGAGAAGTTTTAAAAATATTGGAGGATTTCGATATGAGAAGAGGAGCTATGTCATACGTCAGACATTGACATTTCTTTGACATTCAATCACTTGCGCTTGCGTTTTGAATCAGCATTGCCAACGTTTCAATATTTTAGTGAATGTAAGTTAGCTATGCTCATATTCTGATTTAAAATTTTAATTATGGATTTAACTCCTGAAATGGGTCATACCATTGATGATACCAGAGGACTGAGCAGTTGGCTCAGACAAGGATCAGGTCGCTGTTTAAATCTCTGTGCAGTGTGTCATGCAACACACTATGCTGATTGTTAACACGGCTGGTTCATGTGGTAATTACAGTAGCCTATGTCGGGTAGGATATCCAAATGTTCGCCTATCATTCACCGACCTCAAATATGGCTTATTATTTGAAACGTATATGAAAGTAGCCTAACTTTAGCCACTTTACATGTGTGCTTAAATGTGCACTTGCATTTTTTTCCTGATAACAGCTAAAAGAACTGTAATTCTTGCGTCTGCACATGCAAGGTCATTGTGTGAGTCTCACGCTGAATGCGTGAGTTGGCAGCCCTGTTACTTTTTTCTGGTGCGCTGCTCCAAATTATGCGTGTCCTTGAGCGCTATTTTATATTTTAAAGTTCCCTCTATATATTTAAGTAATTAAATTAATATCATAAATGTGCAACTAGTCAACTATTCGCTTAAATGAGCGACTCTTTTGTCTGGGACTCGGGGGCACACATAAAATGTGTCTGAGTGAGCCTCAATTCTGATGAGGAAACTAATAAATATACAAGCCAATTGTGATTCTATTGACAATGTGTGCGTAGAAGGTTGACATAGTCGTGATAAAAGTGTGCTTGGTAGTTGGTACAGTGGTGCATGCTAAAGCTTTGGAAGGTGGTTGTAATGGTTGTCTTATGTAAAAAGCATTAAGCAGGGTTTAATGAGCAGGCCTCTTGTTTTGGTGATGCTCAGCATGGCCATTTAGCGATCTGAAATGAGTCCCCTTGCTGCAGAGATCTTGGGCTTGTATTCTGAAGCCAAGACAAACTTTCTTGCATTGGCAATTTATGTCAGTTACTGACATGTCTGGACATAGCGATCAATGGGGAATCAATTGTTCTATCATTGCCTTGTACAGGTTCTGCCATACATGTGGTTTTATAAATTGGAAAACTTCTGTGTGTACTCAGTTTCCCTTTTCTAATACCTTTGTTGTAGGGGTAAATGTTTAAAGCTTTAAACCTGAGGAAATTTAAAGTGTAATTATGTTAACCACCTGGAATATATAAATATTACTATATTCGCAACTCAGGAAATTTAGTTTGAACTACATTTAAGAGACATGCTTGGTATTGTTTTGTCTGTTTAGTTGTCATGTGAAATTCTTTGACAATTTGTAAAAAAACAAAAAACAAAACAAAAAAAAAACTACTTTTCCTTTTTTTGCCTTTACATTTGCTCTGAAACTTTCATTCCAAATAATTTTATTCATAGAACTGTTGTTGTCCAATACATTAATGTTTAAAGCTATAACTAAAATTTCTGCAAATAATTATCCAATCTATTCATTGATAAACCAATATATCAATACATAAGCAGTAAAGTGTACCAAAAATATTTTATTATTTTATTACACACACACACACTCTGACTTTGTGCTTGCATGTTGAAGAATATATAGCTAAACGTTCCTCTGAAGTGTCTGGATCCTAATCATAACCCTGACCCATCTGTAGGTGGCACTCTTGACAAATGAAATGTGCGGCAGTGACTCAATCACCAAATCTCCTTGTCTTTGATCGTCAGACATTGTCTTCATATCAAGTTGATGGGTGGGATACCGCAATAATTTACATTTACATAATTTACCGCAATGATTTAATTTACAGTATTACAATATAAATATATTTCTAACCACAAATACGTTATTTACGTGCTTTTGGAGAAAAACATTAAGAATGTGTTGCGTATAAATACTTAAATATATTGTTACAGAGATACCTTTCTGTAATGTGTTTTAGATTAGAACACCATCTATGTGCTTGATTTCATGTTTTTAATGAACAGTATATTAATGTATTTGTCCCACTGTTCATTCATAAAATAAACCATGCTCACAGTGCTATGACTGGCTGAATTCAGTCTACACAATGTTACGTCTGACCAATGAAAGCATACAACTGCTGTGATTCTAGCCTCCTCCTCTCACTGGCTATGAGCAACTTGCTGCTTGTTTTTGCAGCTACCACTGTTTCTCAGAGTCCTCTGTGCCAGAATAAGTGTTCAGTACTATGACAAGCCTTCTTCCCACACTCGGAGAGAGATGTAAATTGAGAACATCAAAAGAGGATCGAGGGGAATTTTGAAGAAAAAGCCTGCTGAGCGTAGGTGTTGGCACATGCACCGGCTCACAGTCAGGTGTGAGCTGCACTTCACTGGTCTTTGTAAACCATTCTGCAGATGAGGTTGACTTAAAGGTCCCCTGACATGAAATTTTCATTTTCTTAGGTTTGTTAACATTAATATGAGTTCCTCTAGACTGTATTTGGTCCCCTCGTGTCTAGAATTATCAATCGGTGTAAACCGAGCTTTGGCTATTTTTCTCTTCTCTGCATCCATCTGCATCTCAGACGCGCTGATCTAGAATCTCCCCCTATAAACGTCATATAGTGGAAAGGTTACTCCCCTCTCTCTGCTTTGCCCGCCCAGAGACGTACGAACACACGCAGGTGCGTTTTTTTTTTTTTTTTTTTCCCTAGCTTTGCGATTTGAGTTTTTCCTCGAGAAATATCATGGCTTGCAAATGAGCGAAGCATGGCAGTTGCTTAGTGTTCGGATGTACAAATGAACACAAAAGTATTTTTTAGTTCCTTCAGCCGCGCCTCAATGGGTTAATTTTATGTTCTCTGGAAATGCGCCGACTCAACTCTCAAAGTTTTGTATGGCTAGGAGACAGGTAAGTTAATCTTTCTCTCAAAATCGTTCGATACTGTTTATGCATCAGTAAGTCAAGCCAGACTATTGTCAACTTCACATCGTTTCTTTGAGTAGGATGAAAATAATCTTATTTAAAGAAAGTGTTTAGCAGGATTTATTGATATTCGCTAAGCACGGGCTGCTTTGTTTAACGTTACGTTATCTGCAGCCGGCAGCGTCATTTTTCCTTTTTGAATGACGAATATAGACTAATATATCTGCAGAAATAGACAGTTGGCTCATTAAATGCAGACGCAGAACGCACATTTAGCTGACAGTCGGCTGTAGTTCTCTCGGTGAGTTCAAGTGCAGCTTTTTACCTCGACGAGAGCGGACGAGTTTCGGGCTTTAGAGAGAACATAAACTGCGTTACACTGCACAACGAAGCTCTTGCTGTACATCATCGTGTCTGCATTGGTGAAAGCAGAGAGTGCAGAAACTGCATGATTATTCAATAAGATCTTCATTCTCGCGATCGACAGACTGTCATCTGTTGCTCAATACTCAACACAGCAATATTTTATGTGATGAGAATCTAAATACTTCAAAAACTTCTCACCATTCAGTAATCTCAATATCTGTAATAGTAGAAACGTATAATAGCTGTAGTAAAATGTATTCAAGAGAGTTTCACATGTAATATGTAGCTATTTCATATGCAAGCATGTCAGCCAATCACAGCAGTGGGCGGTTACATTGAATCCCACAGCAGGCACGCCCCTTCTAACAGACCGTTCTAAGCAGAGGCTAAAATCAGGCTAGGAAAAATGCCTTTTATTTCTAAATTATGACTATTTTTGATCTAAAAAACATACTAACATTATAAGGGCAACCCAGGAAACATTATAGAATAATAAAAAAAAAACCCATGTCAGGGGATCTTTAAATAAGGGAAGACATGAGTTTTGCTGTAGGCTGATGGCTCAAATGTGTGGCTTTAGGTGCAGTTTGTAAGATGCTCTGATCGATGTGTCTGTCATGTTTAGTATTTGGGTGTAGTGATTATTTTCTGCAAACTGGTTCTTTTGGAAAGTTTGTTTAAGTGAACCGGTTAAAAAAAAAAAATCATCATTTTGTTAACATGGCATTTATAGCGTTTTCATATGTACATACATATCATGCAATGCTGTCATGTATATGCAATGCTGTGGCGTATACACAATGCTATAATTAATTTAATAATTTGGTGAACTGGTTCACATTTTAGATTAGGGTCCAATTCTCACTATTAACAAACTTTTAGCTATGACTTTTGCCTCAAACTCCCAATTATTGATTATTAATAGTTAGTAGGATAGTTGTTAAGTTTAGGTATTGGGTTGGATTAAATGGTCATGAAACTCCCCTCTTTCAGCTCAAGTCTAGCTCACAATCTCTTTGAAAAAACTTAAATGGGTGTGGATAGCTGTGAGAAGAAGGGAGTGAGTGAGTGTGGTCTGGCCATCCCTGTCAATGTCCCATGCATACCGACTGTCACTAAAAAGCAGTGGTAAAACGTGAGGAAATGTTAGAATTTAGCATTTCCAATTTAGCAGAATATAGCTGGCAAAGTTAAAGTCTTATCAAATACACTGACACTTTATTGTCCTTTCAAAAATAACTGAATGCCCTGCTACATGTGTTAGCCTACAGTAATCGTAATTCTTCGTAATTCTTTTTTTTATATTCTTTATTTTCGTTATTTTTCCACAAGCAAAAAAACAACAAAAAAGGGAGCAAAACGTCAACAAAACACAATCAAAACAGACAAAATATAAATAAATAAATTACTTAATATAGAGAAACACCGACATTATAAGCGTAGTATACAGATTGTCACAAAAAGGTTATTCTTTGTTACAATAAAGTATTGAATGACTTGAACCCAAGGGATACATTCTTATACATTTAAAGAATAGCAAATGTACAATACCTATATGAGTAAAAAAAATAAAATAAATAATAATGATAATAATAAAAATAAATAATAATAAATAAATAAATTACCACTACTGCAACACATTTAACCCAATTCCTGTAGAGTGTCTGCCCAAGGTCACTAAATCACAACTGTCTTTATTTTATTCAATTAACCTAAATCTCATTGTATATGGGTAATATAATCAATCCAATCTCTCCATAGAACTGAAAACAACTGGGACTTTAGAGCATAGGTTAGCTTCTCCATTGTAAAGATATCATGCACTATATTCTTCCAGTCTTCGAGAGTAGGCAAAGTTGGTTGCAGCCACTTTCTTGTAATTGCTTTCTTGCTTGCTATAGTTTCGGATTCTGAACAGGTATTTGTTTGGAAAAGCGCTACTAATCAAACCCAAATACATCACCTCAAATCTGAAAGGAATTTGAATCTTAAAAATTATTTCTAAACAAGTATGTATCTCGTACCAATATTGATTAATGGAAGGACAACTCCAGAAAATATGAAAGTGATTTGCCTTGTCAAACCCACAACTTCTCCAGCAATTGGGTGATTGTTGCTTAATCTGGGCAGGTGTGGAAAAAAAAACCTAGAAACACCTTTCCACGCAAACTCTCTCCAGAACAAAGAATGTGTAGTTTTCCATTGTGACTCGCATATACTTTCCCACTCCTCTACCGTAAGACTCAGATTACCTTCTCGCTCCCATCTACTCTTTATGTATAATGTGTCTACCTGCCTAGCTTGTTGTAGCCCACCGTCCACCGTACAGCTTTGAGATTGTTTTTACAGACATCTGATTGATAGGCTAAAAAAAAAAGAAACCTTTAATAACCCATTTTCTGCTTTCCTTAACACATCTCCTTTAGCATGTTCTAAATAGTGGCGCAGTTGTAGATATCTATAAAAGTCTTGGTTCTCCAGCCCATGATTTCCTTTAAGCATATGAAAGCTCTGGAGATTCCTCTTGTTCATAAATGTACAATAGGCAGTTAAGCCTTTAGTTGTCCACCTTTTGAACCTGTTATCTGTTTTATTAGGAACAAACTCCGTATCATAGGCACACCAGCGCAGCAATACCATTGAATCTTTCACATCACGTAATTTCCCTATATCTTTTTCCAAATGTTTAAGGAAACATTTAAACAAGGATTATAAATGTTTAATAAATTATTTATCAGTCTAATATCACCCAAAGCTGCCTGAACTGGAACATCCTGAGATATGACACTTTCTATTTCCTTCCATCTTGATTGGTATGCTGGATTACATAAATACACCAAGGGTTTGATCTGGGCAGCATAATAATACTCACTCAAACAAGGTAGTGCCATTCCCCCCTTTCCCTTCAATAGCTGTAGTGTTTTAAATCGAATTCTGGGTTTCTTCCCTTTCCAGATAAATCTTGAACACAATTTATCCCATTCTATGAACTGTTGTATTGGTATATTCACTGGCAGAGACTGAAATAAATATAAAAGTCTCGGTAGAATCTTCATCTTGACTGATTCGACCCTAGAGCTCATGCTTAAAAAGGGGATAAGATTCCATCTAGATATTTCGGTTTTAATTTTTGAAATTAGAGGTGCAAAATTAGCTTGAAATAATCGTGATGTATCTTTTGATAAAATTACTCCCAAATATCTCATTGAAACTGAATCCCAGTTGAGACAAAAACTCCTGGTAATGAAACCAGGTGGCTTATAATTAAATGAGAGAACCTGGGTTTTCTGTTTGTTCACCTTATAGCCTGAAAATGAACCATATGTCTCGAGAAGTGACATGAATTCTGGAAAAGACTGGGTTGGCTGTTTTAAGTAAACTAAAATGTCATCTGCAAAGGCAGCTACCTTGTGCACTCCTGTCCCCATTTCTATACCTATAATTTTGTCATTTTGCCTTATCCACTGGTTAAGGGGTTCTATGAATAGGACAAATAAAATAGGGCTAATTGGACAGCCCTGACGTGTTCCTCGTTGTAGAGTAATCTGATTAGAAAGATCACCATTCACCTTGATTCTCGCTAGTGGTTTATCATAATATAGTGCTTGAATCACATTAATAAAAGATTGGTGAAACCCAAAATCGTTTCATAACCATAAAGAGGTGCTTCCACCTAACAGAGTCAAATGCCTTTTCCGCATCTAATCCGACTAATAAAGCTTCAACATTGTGTTTAGTTGTATAGCTCATAATATGTAGAGAACGCCTAATATTATCTTGAGTTTGTCTCAGCCTGACAAACCCAGTCTGGTCTGGATGAATAAGTTCTGGAATAATTACATCTAATCTTCTAGCCAGAATGGATGTAAATAGTTTGTAATCTACATTTAAGACACTGATAGGCCTGTAATTTCCACACTCAGTTTTATCTTTACCTTCCTTCGGTATAACTGAAATAATGGCTTCCCTCCATGAGGGAGGGACCACCCCACCTTTTAATATCCAATTGAAGGTGGCAAGTAACAGGGGACAATGGCTCTCTAAGGGATTTATACCATTCTGAGATGAATCCATCAGTGCCTGGAGACTTGTTTACTTTCAACCTCCTAACAGCTATGTTCAACTCCTCTTCCGTTATTTCAGATAATAGTCTCTTGTTATTTTCTGGAGAGATTGTAGGCAGCTTCAAAGAATCAAGTATTTTTGTCCCCTGAGAATCTTCATCTATTTTCCTCTGGGAGTATAAATTCTTGTAAAAAAATTCAAAATTTTTACGAATTTCATCCAAGCCATTTTCTATTCTTTTGGTAGTAGGATTACGGATCCTGTGGATCGAATTTTCCGCCTGTTGTTTGCGTAATCTATATGCCAAGAGTTTAAAAGATTTGCCTCCCACTTCATAGTATTTTTTAGTAAATATAAACTTTCCCTGTACTTCTTGCATGTACAAATCATTAATTTCTTCCTGAGTCTTTTTAATCTCTTTTTTCACCTTGGAGTCCAAATTCCTCATGTGTTGTCTTTGTAACTGAGATGTTCCTGTAATTTATTCAGTTTCTCCTGCCTGGTCTTTTTGAGTAGCGAAGTGATGGCAATAATTTTCCCCCTCATCACTGCTTTACATGCATCCCAGAGGATAGGTGACGAAACCTCCCCATTGTCATTATTTTCCAAGTATGTGTTAATTTCTGCCTTCATCTGCTCTTTAAGTCCATTTAAAATACCAGCGTTTAATCGCCAGAGCGTAGTCCTTGCTTTGTTATTCAATTCGAAAGTCAAGTAGACAGGACTCTGGTCAGAGATCTATTGTTCCTATCTCGCAGCTCTTTATCCTGTTTCTGTCTTTACTAAAGATAAAGAAATAGTCAATTCTAGAATAAACTAAATGTGGAGAAGAAAAATGGGAATATACCCGCCTAGAGGGATTATGATATCTCCACACATCTGTTACTCCCAGCGCTTTCATGATCACATTCATTTTCTTACTTATAGGTTTAGGTTGACTTGAAAAACTCCCAGAAGAATCTAATCTAGGATTTAACCTAACATTGAAATCCCCTCCACAAATTGTAATCCCCTGTGTTTTAGTAGCCATTAAATCAAATATATTTTTATAAAAAGACCAATCGGATCCTGGAGGAGCATACACATTGAGGAAAGTAACTAGGGAGCCCTCTAAATTCCCTGTAATCATGACATATCTACCCTCTTTGTCCGTGATAGTAGATATCAGTTCAAAATTTACTTGTTTTGATACTAGTATTGCCACTCTTCTCTTATGGCCAGATTTATAAGAGGATGAAAAAACATGTTTAAAGCCAGACCTAATCAGCTTGCTGTGTTCTACCTGTGTAAGATGTGTCTCTTGTAAAAGAGCAATTTGAACATTCTCTTTCTTGAGTTTTGAGAAGATTTTGCTTCTTTTAATTGGATGGAGTACCCCGTTCACATTGAAAGAGATCACCTTAATATTATTTAACATCTTTTCCATTTAACATACACCTTATCTTGCAACCATTCTTATGATTCAGCAAATGAGCAGACACCCCCTTTACTGCAGTGCACAGCAGTTGAACACTCAAAACAAAATGAGAACAATGAAGAACCAATAACAAAACAAAAACTTCAAAGACTTCCAATAAAGAGGTCTCTTTTCTGACCTCGGATGAGCCGAAACAGAACGGCCCTGAGGGAAAACCTTCACAGTCCAATAGGGAAGAGCCCGCTTTACTGATCACATTGGCAATACAGCTTGCGCTCATGTGTCAGATCAACAGCTGTCCTCCGACATTCATTAAGTTTTCTTGTAGACTATAAACGGCACAAACTATTTCGGAGGAAAAAACAAAAAAAAAAACAAAAAACAACAACAATAAAAACAACTTAATAGAATCAATGATCGGAGTACCGTTTAAAAGACTGAAGCTTTTCCTTGTAGGTTGGTTTGTCTCTGGTGCGGCCTCGTTCCGCTCTTTTACCAGCCGTGCGCCAGGTGAGACGTTGAATTCGCTCCATCAGTGTCCCAGGAGGCTGAATGACAGTGATGGGAAATCCCCTGTCAGCTAAATCTTTCGTCGCTTCTTCCGCAGTGTTGTATACCTGGATCGCATCTGGGAAAAAAACCCGTAGCTTAGCCGGGAAGGGGGTTTGGAACTTGATCATCTTCTCCTTGAGTAGCTTCTTTGCTTCATTATATTCCTTGCGCTTTCTAAGTACTTCTGGGGCATAATCATGATCAATGTTCACTTTCCTGTCCTGTCAGACAAAGCCCTTCTTCCTCCACGCGGTTCGCAAAATTTCCTCCTTCATTTAATAACTGAGGAAGTTCACCACGATTGATCTCGGTGGTGCGTTTTCTGGCGGCCGTGGAGCTAGCGCGCGATGTGCTCTCTCAATCTGAAGGGATAGCGAAGTTTCCAACTCCATTTTCTCCCTCAGCATATCCCCGATGAAAGCAATCATCGATGGCGAATTGCCCTCTGCCCCTTCCACGACCCCGTAAATCCTGATGTTGTTCCGTCGCGAACGGCCTTCTTGATCTGTAATCCTCTCTTCTAACTGCGTCTGAAATTTCAAAACCTCCACCATTACGCTTTCGGTGTTTTGCGATCTCTCCTCCAAACCGACGATTCGTTCCTCAGCTTCCTCTAATCGGTCGTTGGTTTTTTGGATGTCCTCTTTAATGTCTTTTAGCTGATCAGAATTGTCTCTCCTAAAATCACGCAACTCGTGGAGAATCATAGCCAGGCTGACGGTCTCCTCGGGTTCGCTGGTGCCTCCTTGCTCCAGTACGGTATCCTCCGGACAAACATTTAATGGCGACTTGGCATTTTGCCCCCGTGCATCTCGCTCTAATTTTCCAGATTGCTGTTGTTTCTTTTGTTTTCGCCTAGTGTGTACTTGAGCCCCCTCTTCCATGACTACAATAATGGCAATTCGAGTTTTTTTCTCGAGTTTCGGGGCTAAATTCTATTTCTTAGTCGGAGAGCTAACTTTTCAAGCTGCCATCAGTTAGATGACGTCACCGGAAGCCTCAATTCTTCGTAATTCTAAAACATATTAATGTAGGCTACATGTATAATTATAATGACATTATAAAATATATAGTGGTTTATATAGACACTATAAATGCATTTGAATTAATTTTCCACTTAAAAAAATCGTTCCGTTCATAGCTTCAAACTAGGGGTGGCACGGTTCACGAAACAGACAGTTCGGTTTGTATCACGGTTTTAGGGTCACGGTTTTGTACGGTTCTTGTTATTTTTTTCTTTTAATCTTTAACACTCCAGAAATGTACTTCAGCATGTGATGTATAGCTTAATTATCCACACTTTAGGATACAGTATATAAAAAAAATGATATTCATTCAATCATGCACAAACTGAATTTGACTCTTTGACTTTAAGCACATTTTGGGACTATCTCAGAGGAAAGCTAGGTGAGATTTTGACACAGCAAGAGAGAAGACATTGACATGCTTTTCGTTTATTTGGCAAAAAAAAGGAGAATGTGTATCACTATCTCTACAAGAACCTGCATTTTTATAACACAAATCTTATTTATACAAAGAAATTAACTTGTGTTTATCAACTGCCAACTTTTGTAGCTCTTACAAAAATTCTATCTTTTAAAAGAAAAAAAGAGGAACTCTTAAAACACTGTCTTTTATGAATAAGTCAATATACATGAAACCTCATTGCCTATAATTAGCTATAGCAATAGCAAAGGCCATAAACAAAGTTAAACATAAGTTCAACCTCAACACAAAAGACAGTATCAACAATGCTTCTATTCCCAGAGAGTGAGGGTACTTTTTTTCACTTGAAATTAAAGCGCAGGATTTGGAGACATTTGACTGAAGCTCTTATCTAAACATAAAGTAGCGTTATATTAAAATATCATAACATGAAATCCAAAATGTTCCCACACACTGGACTTATACCATAGACTTATATGACGATGGCGCATCCTCCAACTCCCTCATCTCTCCCACTTGCCATTTCTCCGCGTGCCGTGACCTGCAGCGCAGGTTGACTTGAACCGGCGCTGCGAGCGATCGGTAATGACATCAAATACCGCGAAAGTGATTGAAAAGCATACAGAGCCGTCGCTCTCGCACTAGTTTGATGTTATTCACCGGTCGCTCGGTGCAGCGCCGGTCCAAGTCTAACAAGCTTATGTCGCGTGAAAAGAAAACACACGTCACATACGGGCACGAGGGTACATTGCGCATGCGTTGAACCGTGAGACGCGCACACTTTCCGAACCGAGACAAGCGAACCGAACGGTTCGGGTGTTTTTTCATGTACCGTGCCACCCCTACTACACACACACACACACACACCTCTGAAGGGATAGAAAAGTCCTTGGGATACCGCATCACTTGTAAGACGCAACTTGGATTGGTTGTCAACAAGGCGAAGTCCACCATTCTCCACTTGTCACAGGTCTCTCGAGAAAATGTTTGCGGCTCACACTATAGTTTAGATCATAGACTGTTTGTGTGTCCGTGGTTGATGGCAAACCTACTGTCCAGAGCCAGAGTCTTGCCCTGGCAGCATCGCAGGGAAACATATTCAACCCACTTGGACTTGCACCATGAAAACAAACTCTTGCGTCCGCGTCCCATGATCTACTATGTTGACATGTCTGTCGATGGAAAGATCCATGTAGTGTCATGAATAATTAAGAGGCAGTGTCTTCTTGTAGGATAAGAACTCGGTATCATTAATAATTATGAGACACCGATGAGTCATCAAAGCACTCACAGTGCAAGGCCACGTCACAGCGGGTGACGGAAGACGAAAAAAGTTGAAAAAACTAAAATTTAACCAATTTAACCCTACTATTCTGTCTCCCAATTTGCATACTGTTAATCCTAAATAGAATGTGATCTCAGAATAGGTGTCCCAAAGAATAGTATGTTGACTATGCGCTGTATGGTCTACTATTTCTGATATATTTTCAATGTATGTATCTTTGCACTCTCTAATGACTGATTGTTGCTCACAACTCATTGTTCTTTGGAGAAGGATTCAGTTCAGAACTATAAACTCCAATAACAATGACTACAAATGTTACAGATACATGGTGATTTGTGAGATGGATGGTTAAGTAGAGATGCCCTGTAATGGATTTGAGTTCTTAATTTATAACATGGTAAAAATTACTTGAATATCATGTTATATTTCATCTGGAACAACCAGCCCGTTCTCATCCTTTAACGTCATATAGAACGCTATATGCAAAAACGGCACTATACTAAGCACATGGCACCCTTTATCGTTAATATAACACGTGAACCCAAGACATTATAAATCCTTTAGCGTGAATATGACACGCACACCCTACCCCACACCTAAACTTAGCCCTCACAGCGCTTGTTATATTAACGATAACGGGTGCCATATGCGTAGTATAGCGCCGTTTTCGATATGACGTTAAAGGATGAGAATGCGTTGGAACAGTGCTCATCTCCACTACAAATAGGAAATAGGAAAAGAGGCTACGATTTGTAAGAGCTCACCAAAATTGTACCATTGAAGACTGGAAAAATGTTGCCTGGTCTGATGAGTCTCGATTTCTCTTGAGACATTCCGATGGTAGAGTCAGAATTTGGCGTAAACAGAATGAGAACATGGATCCATCATGCCTTGTTACCACTGTGCAGGCTGTTGCTGGTGGTGTAATGGTGTGGGGGATATTTTCTTGCCACACTTTAGGCCCCTTAGTGCCAATTGGGCATCATTTAAATGCAATGGCCTACCTGAGCATTGTTTCTGACCATGTCCATCCCTTTATGGCCACCATGTACCCATCCTCTGATGGCTACTCCCAGCAGGATAATGCACAATGTCACAAAGCTCGAATCATTTAAAATTGGTTTCTTGAACGTGACAATGAATTCACTGTAGTAAAATGGCCCTATCAGTCACCAGATTTCAACCCAATAGAGCATCTTTGGGATGTGGTGGAACGGGAGCTTCTTGCCCTTGATGTGAATCCCACAAATCTCCATCAACTGCAAGATGCTGTCCAGCATTTCTAAAGAATGCTTTCAGCACCTCGTTGAATCAATGCCACGTAGAATTAAGGCAGTTCTGAAGGCGAAAGGGGGTCAAACACATTATTAGTATGGTGCAGAGATGGGGGACCAGACAAACCTTTTGTCTAGTTACCATTTGAACATGAACATCTTTGTCCATTGTCACTCATTAAAAAGGAGAGAGCTCTCTTCTGGATTTTAAATACCAAAAAACTGATCATAGACAAATCGTCCCCTTGTAATTATAAGGTTGTATCTGACATTTTTGTCAAAATTGAGTTCACATTCACATATTCACAATATTCACATATTCTTATTCTGTGACAATTTATATACATTATGTGATATGTTTTGTACATTTAGGGTCCCTGTTATTTTTATGTTTGAAAGAAACTTGTTCCCCATACACATTTTCCTATATGGAATGCAAAAACTTTGAAGCTCAATATCTTAAAACTGTTAAGAACGCAGATAGAACCTTATAATTCCAAGGGGACGAAATGTCTCAAAGGGATACTCCACTTTTTTTGGAAATAGGCTCATTTTACCACTCCCCCAGAGTTAAACAGTTGGGTTTTACCGTTTTCGAATGTATTCAGCCCATTTTTTGATATTTAAAAGATCAGTAACCAGACAGTTTCTGGTCTCATTGTAATGCACAGACAGCTACATAGGCTAACACAACTCAAATCAAACCCGAGTGTCTGGTTTATTTGTGCGTTTTGTTTTTTATCCGCGGAGTTTGCTGTCTTGTAAACATATTGAAAGTATGACTGAAACTAATAGATTGGAGCCATTTTCTGGGTTTTTTTTTTTTTTTCAGAGGATTTTTTTTTATTTTTTATTTTATTTAACAATCAGACATACATATAAACAAACCAACATAGTGCAGTAGTGAGCAATCTTGTAAATCCAAAATTCCAGCCGAAAACCGAAACACCGAAAGAAATTATGCCAATTATTAGTATCATTGCATTTATGGCTATGACTGTGTACAAACTTTACTAAAATCAAGGCATTGCAATTGCATAAATTAATATGACATTTTCAAAGAAGATTAGCAAATTATGCAAATATTTATTTAGCACAATGCACAGTATAAAATAAAATTCAAACTAAAATGTTTAACTTGACCCCACTCATGTGTACACTAAATAATAATCTACTGGCCTGCAGAAAGGTTTTAAAATGAAATGTTCTTTCAAAAACAAAGCCGAGCGCAAACTTCTCATCACACTAGCACCCAGTTTGCATGACTAAATTAGTTACATTTTAAAAATTTAGCATACAATAGCATAAAAAACCTTTTTAAATGAACAATGGTCCATGTTTAATACAAATGTACATGAAACTTAATGAAACATGTTTAGTGAATGTAGAAAATATTTAAGAGAGCATTAATTTAGTTCTATACATACATGTTCCCATATACATATTTTTTTGTAATGTCACAAGTAATAATCTCAGGGTTTACTGGGTTTTACATGATTAATTTTGTATTGGTGGTGGAATACTAAAAAATAAACATTGTCATGTATTTATCCGTCTTCTTCTCACCGATTCCTGATGGTTAGAGGACAGTTTCTTGAGTCGTCCCCTGTCGTTTCAAGGAATAGTACAACAGCGAGCGGGTCAAGTATAAACGCCTCGACCGTTTGGAGCGGTGCACGCGCTGTTTGTGGAGACTCGCGCTGCCTTGTTTACTTTCGCCTGCCTCCGCAGCGCGAGTCTTATTTATAATTTTGAATTGTTTTATCCACTTATATCTGCTCTAAACAATGCGTGCCGCCATGACGATGACTCCGGTTGCGAGCGGGTCAAGAGCGGTGCGCGCGCTGTCTGTGGAGACGCGCGCTGTCTGTGGAGACTCGCGCTGCCTTGTTTATACTTTCGCCTGCCTCCGCAGCGCGAGTCTCCACAGACAAGCGCGCGCACCGCTCTTGTGGGGTCCAACCAGTTATTAAAGGTGTTAAAAATTAACTCTGTATCTCGAATTTTAAACGGTTACTGCTAATCGGTTAACCATGGACATCCCTACTGCAAACTGGAGCGAAGCAGAGACCAGGAGCTCCTCACTATCCGTACTGAAGCTGAGATCGTTCACCAGTGCGTGTACGGTATGCGCGTTTCGTTTTCGACGCGTCCGTTATACGTCTCATCCTGACGTCATGTGTCTTCCCGGGATTTTTACGGGTTGTGTGTGAACACACACACAGATCCCGGCAAATCACTGGAAGTGTGAATGAACCGAAATCAGACAATTCCGGGACAAATGCTGGGTCACATTATCCGTGTATTTTCTGGAATCTCTGTGTGAAAGGGGCTTATGAGTCTCTATATGTGATGGGATTCATCTGACCTCAGTGACGTGAGACAGCTAGCAGGCAGTCAGTTTAGCCAGTCTGTTTGCTTCGTGACCTGAGCCCCAAATCGTCATGTTTGAGCTGTAAAACTATGTGCCACATTACTAGAGAGAAGAGCAGCACTGCCCAGCAGGAGGGATGAATACCATCTCTTTTCAACAGATCAGGCCTGCCCCAAAAACTTTTCCAATTGTTTATGAACCCTATATTATTTTGTTTTAGACATTTTGACAGCCAGCAATTGAGTGAAGATAGTCTGCTAATTATCTCATCACTCCTGTGGACAGAAAGGGCTAACTATGCAGTGCATAAAGTGTTTTATTTTAGTTTTTTTTTTTTGGCAGGGTTAAAACCCTGTGCCACATGGCAAGACTATCAGGGTGCAACAGAACAGGGTGAAAAGTGTTTCTGCAATGAAGCGCTGTACTGTGCTGTCTTTGTTTTCAGTGTGCACACTTTGGTTTGTAAGAAACAAGGAATAAAGCTGCTAATGCTTGAGAAATAGATACAGATATGTTCATGCCAGTGTGCCCCTCTGCCCCCACGCCTTTGAATCCATTTCCTTTAGTTTATCTTTTTATTCATATTCTCTTTCTCTCCCATGGAGAATCTTTTCTAGTTGTGCAAGAGTTTAAAGGCAGTTGGCCCTCCTCGTCTCTTGTACATGCAGCAGATGAGCGGTCCGAACAGCTGGCTGGAGGGAACAGGGAAGGCCAAGTAGAAGGTCTCCCATGTGGAAATCTCAATCGCTTTAAAAATATCACTTTGTCACATGCAATGGGTGTGACCCCTCTGAGTACTGGTCACCTATCTCAGCCCAGGGGGATGGGAGGAGAAATAAGACTCAGATATTTACCTTCTTTCAAAGAGGTTCCTCTGCGGTTCATGATATGCAGAGCATGAAAGCTTGCCTTCTAGCACATGCATTCTTAAATCTGTTCTCTTCATGTGTTTTTTTTTTTTTGTCATTTGTTGACATTTTCCACCAAAGCATTTTGAGAGCCGGTTCGGAGCCGGTGCCTACTCGCGAACCAGTTCTTTGTGTTTGGACAGCCAAAGAGCCAGTTCTCGGCCAGGAAAATTGGTTCCAAAACGGCACCAACTCTTTGCTGGACTAGAACCAGAGAACCGCTTTCTCAGCAGAAAAACATGATCATATGAATACATACAAAGGACCTGTATTTAATGTCTAGCTCACGGCCACAACAGATTAATCACAGACATCATAAGACATTCATGAAAGAGATGCATACACAACAGTATGACTAAAAACTATATGTAAAACACTTATTAAAAACAGGAATGATTATAACTTGATTAGTGCTTATTATAAGAATAATGTAATCATGATAAAGGATATACTTATACTTAAATTGAAGAGGCAAGGGATGATTCTGACCTAGGCTTGGGCGGTATTACGGTAATATCGTATACCGCGGGATCTAAAAATAGCAACAGTATCAGTTTCAATATCGTCATACCGTCAGAAAAAAAAACAATGCACTTAAATAGGAGACAAGGAATCCTTGTCTCCTATATAAATGCAATGTTTTAAATACAATTTATTTAATGGCTAAAATGCTTATATCTGGTTCTCATGACGTGACAGTGGTGATGAGAGAGTGGGGGAGAGAGGGCAAAGATTGCAAGTTGCACCGAGTGACTTGGTCTCGAAGAACACGACTTCTGCAGTTTGGCAGGGATGGGCATTTCAAGCAAAAATAATATTTTAAAGATTGCCTAGTATTATTCGATTATTATTTGAAAATTGTGCCCCATCACATGCACGCACACATGCATTTAGTCTACAGCGGGCGGGACCGTGTAACGCTTAAATATAAGCTAGGTTTGAAAAAAAAAAAACGTATTCCTTTCATATTTTTTAATAATATGATGTTTTTCTATGTATGTTGATTTTATGAAAAGGGAACTTCATGAGATGAATAAGATAAGATCATAAAATGCGCAATATCGGAAAACATTTGGAATGGGTCAGTCAGACATGATTATGACCACTTATTACGTTTTGTTTTGTAGAAATCCTTTCTTTAAAACGAATTTCGTTTTGAATAAATTGCATCTTCATTTTAATTTTTTTTTCATCAACGAATTGCCTGGATTAATTAATAAAAAGCAAATATAGTGATCAGGACACGCGCCGGCGCGTGACTGGAGCGCGACTCATATACATGAACTGAACCTCGCATATAAGAAACAAGATCTGAGAAGTGTAGCCTATATAGTAAGCTCGAAATGTCTACTTTTAAACAAAACAAACAATCTAAAAGAAATTGGCTGCTCTCTGCTTATGTTTAGGCTAATTCATATGAAGTGTGCATTACTCTTTATTCGCGTTCACTACCGCAAAGATGCTAGTTTGCATCGTCAATGCAATCTTTATCTTTGCATCAACTGACAAAACACGTTGGGTCAGTCAGACATGATGACCACTTATTACGTTTTGTTTTGTACAAAGCCTTTCTTTAAAACGAATTTCGTTTTGAATAAATTGCATCTTCGTTTATTTTTTTTCATCAACGAATTGCCTGGATTAATAAATAAAAAGCAAAGATAGTAATCAGGACACGCGCCGACGCGTGACGTGATTCATACATGAACTGAAACTCGACATATAAGATAGGCCTACATGTCTTAATGATCTGAGAAATGTATAGTAAGCTTGAAATGTCTATAGCCTACTTTTAAACAAAACAATTACAAGCTAAAAGAAATGGGCTGCTCTCCGCTATAGGCTTATTCATATGAAGTGTGCATTAAGCTACTCTTTATTCGTGTTCACTACCGTGAAGATGCCAGTTTGCATCGTCAATGCAATCTTTATCTTTGCAGCAACTGACATAGAAAACACTAGTTTATTAATAAATAATTTTATCTCGGCTCCACTCGGCTCGCGTCGCCGAGTGCACAGAGCTCGTGGCGCGTGATCTTCAGAAATGCGCTCCCCTCTCTAGAGGAAATATCACCACTCTGCTCACATTCTCTGGTGTGAGACAATGTGCTTCTCCTGTTTTCTAATAGTTGATTGACAGCTTTTAGATGCATTATTGGAACCGACACTCTCTGGTTGAACGTGTCATCATGTGTGATGCCGTCTGAGCCTTGTCTCGTAATTTTTAATTAGTCACGCGGTAATACCGTATACCGCGGTAAAATAGGGAGGAGGTTTGACGGTATGAAAATTTGGATACCGCCCATGCCTATTCTGACCCCAACCCTTCAAGTGTTGGACTGGTCAGTTGTTTTAACTATTCAATAAGTCCCTGTAAAGGCAATTCTACAAAAATGTTCTAAACACATTATAAATGTTACATATGTATTGCTAAAACATATTACAAAGGCTGTGAACTGTGAAGTACTGGAAATGTGGAGTTAGACCGTTAAACAGTTTTTCACCATTGCAATTTTACGGATTGTTTGGGCGGGGCTAAAACAGGGTTCGATGACGCACTGGAGCCCATGAGCTCCTGGAGACGCCCACATTTGATGACGCACAGAGTCTGATCTCTCCCCTAACACACAATAACACTCCCCGAGCACATTCGCATTCACCGCTCAATCACGAGTGACTTGTCAGTACAGCTGAGCCTACAGTTTTCTACCTAGCTATGCCTTTGACACGGACATGCATAGGCTACCTGGATGCGATCATGTACAAAACAGATCGGTTTCTTCATTTAAATTCCCTAAAAACTATCACATCAAGAAGAGGTTTTTAGAGAGCCAACCTTGATGATGAAGAGCTGAGGATCACCGCCAACACCCGCCTCTGTAGTGATCATTTTACACTGGATAGTTTTATATACTTTCCTCAGAGACAACTGTGATTCACTGATTATCCACTGTTAATGGTGAACGGGGCCAAAACGACTATCTCCCGCCTCAGTGTTCATCCTCCCGTCGCGAAAGCAGTTTCACCTGCGAAAGCAGATAACTGCTCATTTTTTCAAGATGTTGATAGCTTATTTTATGTACTTGCTGGGTTTTTTTATCATTCAAATTTGGCTAGGTGGCTAATAACAATTTTTCTGTGGTGTGACAAATTTTGACTTTACAGTGACTTTGAAGTGAAAGGTTAAAATGAGTTGTTTGTGTATCGGACATGTCATTAGTGGACGTCCAGCCACGGCACGCTTGTGTGATTATCTCGGCAGTTTAGGACATCGCACAAGATTTGCATCGATACAGAAAACATTTAATCACTGGATAGGTTTTTTCGTTTATTGAAATGTGGTTTGTCAGCTGAATGGGCGGAATGTTTTTTAGAGAAGATATGCAATGTGTTTTTTAGCACAATTCACACAACGCAGTAATTCAGGAGAAAAAAAGTCTCCTAAATGCTTCATGTGAAACTGCAGTCTTCCTACCTTTTACTATTGTTTGAATTAATTTTGATTAATATGCGCAAGGGAGAGAGAGCAAGACATTTGCTGGGCTCTCTAGTCAGTGGAAAACAAGCGGGTTCTGAGAAGGGTCGCAAGTTAAACCAACTTTGAACCAGTTCTGAACCCGTTCTTTTTTTTTGGTGGAAAAGGGGTAATTGTGTTGCATGTGTTTCCAATTCAAGCTCTTACTATCAGACCTGTGACCTCCTCCTGTGACAGATGAGACCATCTTGTACCTGCTGGTAATATTATCACCCATACACTCTAAAAAATGATGGGTTAAAAATAACCCAACTTGGTTTATTTTATAACCCAACCGCTGGATCAATATTGCACCAGCCCAACAGTAGTTAATTTGACCCAGCAAGATGGGTCGGTCATTTTTAACCCAACAGATGAGTTGTTCATTTCTACTCAAATGCTGGGTCAAATTAAATAAAATTCTGGGTTGATTTAACTACAAATTTGTTATATAGCGTACCCAAATGCTGGGTCAAATTAATTACAATTCTGGGTTGATTCAACTACATATTTGTTATATAGTGTACCCAAATGCTGGGTCAAATTAACCCATATGCCAGACTAATTCTAGCACATTACAGTACAATTGAAGAAAATAAAAGGCAATTGACTACTCATAACTATAAAACAGTTACACTACAAATCTAGAACAGAATACATGCTAGATGTATGCATAGATTATGCAATAAACACTTAAACAATACAAAAACAAAACAACAATGGAGTCTTTGAAAAATTATTTTATTACTTTAATATCAACAATATTAGTGGAACTGCAGTTAATATCACTGAAGTAGGAAAACATTCAATTATGAATGAACTGGCTGAACATTTAACAGGCCAACAGTCAACGGGAGCCATTAGCTCTACTTGCAAGCAAGTATTCTGGTATCTTCCCAAAGAAACTATTAAAGGGATAGTTCACTTTGAATTTAATTTTTGATATGTTTTATCTTACCTCAAGGGCATCCAAGATGTAGGTGTCTTTGTTTCCACAGTATTTTCAATTTTGATATCTTTCGGTCAAACCATTGTTGTCAATCAGTCATATAATGGAGGATTAGGGGGTCCTCCCTCAGTTCATGTCAAAGAGCATGCACAGAGAAGTCCAAATTAAACATGATTGAATGACTCGTAAATGTAAGTACGCAGTGAAGGCCTAAGGCACGAAACGAGTGGTTTGTGTGAGAAAACGAACAGTATTTATATCGTTTTTACCTCGTGTAACTCAGCCATTGGCAACTGATCTGACGGCAGGGGCGCTTCAGTCTGTGCATGCGCCAGAAGTGATCGCTTGCGTGTGTACGTCACTCATTGTTTACACAGAGATTTCGGGAGTTTAACCTTTCACTAAACATTTAGATATATCGAAATCTTCTTCCATTGCGATTTCCTGTATATGTTTAGATCTTCACAGTGAAAGGTAAAACTTCCGAAACTCTGTGTCAACAATGAGTGACGTCACTTCCGGCGCATACACAGACTGAAACGCCTCTGCCGTCAGATCAGTTGTCAATGGCTGAGTTACACGAGGTAAAAAACTATATAAATACTGTTCGTTTTCTCACACAAACCGCTCGTTTATTGTCTTAGGCCATCAATGTGTACTTACATTTACGAGTCATTAAATCATGTTTAATTTTGACTTCTCTGTGCATGCTCTTTGAGGTGAACCGAGGGAGGACCCCCTAAACCTCCAGTGTATGACTGATAGACAACAACGCCAACGGTTTAACCGAAAAAACAAAATTGAAAATACTGTGGAAACAAAGAGACCTACATCTTGGATGCCCTTGAGGTAAGCTAAAACATATCGACAATTTATTTCAAAGTAAACTATCCCTTTTAATATTTAGAAATAATAACTGTGTGTGCCTCTAATGTTGATCTTACAAGTCCTCTAATTTTTTGAAGAACTTCAGCCCAGGGCCAGCTCTTGGGATCAACTGTTGATGGTAGCCTCTTCTAAAAGAAGAAAACTCTCCTCATCAGTCCCCTCCTCTAAAAGACAAAAAAAATACAAAACACAAAGAAATCTGTTTTTACAACTGACGTACAAAACTAAAATATATAGGTAATTAAATGGAAGATACATGCATATTCCATCATTTGTTATTACAAAATAGAATAAATCACTGAAAGTCTACAAAAGACATGTGCCCTATTCATCTATTGGAGTCACTTTGACACATTACATGGAAGCTATTGAAAAAAAAAGAGAAAATTATATTTCATAAGAATTAATGTCTGAAAAGGGCTTGAGTAGCAATGCAGACTTGATATGCTGTGGATGTGAAAACAAATATTTCTTACCTTGAAATCTTTCAACAAGGTCTGTCAGCTGCCACTCTGTTGTGTCAATGACAAAGCTGACCTGATCTGAAACAAACACAAAATGAGGTTAAAGAAATATACAATTACTATTGTATTAACTATTCAGATGTCACCATGCAAATGCAATGCAGACTAGCAGCAGAATGTAATCCAATGTGAAGATAACAGCCAAAATATAGAGAGACCCTCTCTCCCTATACAATTCAAATTACATGTATTTTACATTCAGACATTTTATGTTACTTCAATGTTTTTACATACTTTAATAAGTCTAACACTGTGTTATACCTTCGCATTTCACATTAAAAGCTTTGAGGGCAAAAAAGCGCGCTCATTTATATCCAGTTAACTTAAAATAATGTAAGTTAGCCTGGTAGCCAGGCCGCCATTTTATATAAGAAATGTTTTCTTATCTATCGCGGGTCACCATATTACTTAAATAAATGCACATACATGCATTTAGTCTGGCATATCAGGTTATTTCACTGTTTATACATACTTTAATCAGTCTAACACTGTGTTCACATTAAATGCTCCAGGGAAAAAATAGCGCGCTCAAAATAGCTAGCAGCTGAGCTAGTGCTTCAATGATAACGGCTCAATGGCTAACGCTAGCCAAACAAGCCAGACAAACTAGCCTCGACAATATAAAGATATTACTTTAGAAAGGTAACGTTAAAGTAGACTCACTGTATTCCGGACACTAAGTTAGACCGTTTACCGCAATTTCTATAAATAAACACTTCACGGCCATTGCATCAATACGTGTCATCTTTGCCTCACCCTCTTCCGACCAACCCAGCTTATAACTTAGTTGTTAAAATATATGTCTTATATATTAGAAATGACATAGAGAGTACTCTACCTTAGTTTATTTCCCTCGCTCGATGAAAAGTGAAGTTCTCTTTGAAGATCGCTCGGTGTGTGGTGGATCCGGGTGTGTGGTGGACTCTTCTTGTGATGATGTGATGACGCTCGAAGCACAAACAACCCACGTGCTGGGTCAACGGTGTATGTTGGGTAGATGGGTTATTTTTTCCAACTCATGTGTTGAGTCAAAATCCATATACATAACCCATAATGGGTCAAACATTTCATAACCCAGCGGTTGGGTTGGTTAAATAACCCAGCATTTTTTAGAGTGTAGGTAAAGATATTCCTTCCACTTTGTCAAAGCCACAATTTTGTGCTGGCGGTATGGAAAAAGTCTTCTCACTCAGTAAAAGTACTGTAAAAGTCTTCTCACTCAGTCCTGATGTTTGTGTGTGGTTTCCATCTAACTAATAAAATCATATTTCTACTTTCCAATGGACAATGTCACCAATGAGGGATCAAAGCATGGCTTTTTCCAGTATCCAGGGGCCAATGAGCAAGGTGAAAGCACACAGAATGCGATAAAAAAAAAACTAAATGAAATAAATAAAATAATTTTGGTTACACAGGAAGTATTAATTTTGCTCAGCTAATCTTAGCCTTTGAAGTTCTGCAAGAGCTTTTCCATCAACAGAATAGTTCACACACAAAGTTCACACTCTCATGTTGTGTTAAACCCTTGTGACTGGGTTTTTTTTGTGATGAACTGAACAAAATGTTTCACATAAAGAAAGTCTTAAAGGGTAAATATCATGCTTTTAAATAATTCATTTTTACATATAAATCATACCGTTGTGGTCTATATAAAACATAACTGCAATGCTTGGGTCTGAATTCCTCATTATTATAGCTCCACAAGCCCCTTTTCTACCCCTTTTCTGATGTGCGTCTTTGAGCGACCCGTTTCAAAGCGGCCCCTTTAAATAAAAAGGAGATGCGTCATACCCTGCCCGCTCTCCAGGTCGATGAGTTCACGGTCGGTTCAACTCCCCCGTTCGGCCATTATTGTAGTTTGATTAGAGATATACGATTATATACGATACCTTCAAAGAACATTTTTATTCACGCGTTAATAAAATGTCAACAACGGAAGACTTGTCCATCAAGCCTTACATATTCGAGCCAGAGCGAGCGAGTTGATAAAGACGACGACGAACCTGCAGAACAACCTCTTCATATGGATGTATTGGTATGTGAGCTAACTGTTTTGTGTTATTAGTGAAAGTCGACTATTTCTCTTGTTAAAACAAGCACACTGACAAGATAAATGACTACGGTCTAATCTTACCACGAAAAAAATCTGTATTGATAATATGATGCGTTTAGAAAAGCATCAGAAAACATAGCAGCTAAATGACCATTGATGAAACTCAAGAACAATAATACTGCAGACGTGTAACGTGACCATGACCACCATGTGTTTTAAGAAAGTGAAGTACTTTATTTTTATTAAGGATATTATACAGCTAATCGAAATGCTCTGTTCGTCGTCTCCAAAGATAGAAGGAATTTACCTCTCATTCAGACGATGTCGATCGGCAAACCCTTCTTTATACTGGCGGAGGTTGTTCAAGTGGGAATCCTTGAAGTGATTCAGGTCACTACATCCAACAACCGAACATTTTGACTTGAGCTCTCGTAACCTCTGCATCATTGAACTCGGACTACAAAATCGGAGCGAGAAATAATAATGGCGGATTGCTCGAAGTGTTGGGCCGGTAGTCAATGTCCTTATTTGGCAGTTCCGCTGCAAATACGGTGACGTGATAGTTCAAAAAACGTCATAGAGAACAGAAAAATCTGAGCAGGTTGAAAAATATGACCAAAACAGAATAAAAAGATATAAACGAAGCACCTGAAGAGAATAATTTCATTTCTTCTGTACATAAAGAGATTAGCAATCTTCAGTCTAGCTCACTAATTATCAATTACGTGTCATAAAAACGTAATTACAAAGCCTAGCAATCTGTTGAGTTACAGACAGCAGTCAATAAGCCAATAGCAACATTACCGAATTGTGTTTGAATTGAGAAAGTACAGCCAGTGAAATACAAAACCACCATGCACTTCTATTTTTGAGTTTATACTTCCTGCATAGTGAAAATCCTACATGTGTACGTCTAAATCTGGTAACTGAAGCTGCTTTAAACAGAGTGCTTTGGTACTGTTGAGATGATTGAAGTCATTGGGAATGTGCTTAAATCCAGCAAGTCCTGACATATGCTAAGTACGCTGTGTTGTCCTACCACTTGCAATCCTAACGTTGGTTACATTGAAAAACAGCTGCCATCTTTATTTAATACTTGGTCTGTTTGCTGAGCAAACTAACAGGTGTACTTTTTATTCAAATCTCTCCCTTTGTCTGAATGCAAACTGTCAGCATTTTGCAAACAAAAACATAATCTCACATGTAATAGCTTTGAAATTGCATGTAAATATTTGCAGTATCTGCTTTTGTTCCCTGCCTTTAACAGCATGTTTGCCACAATATCAAATGCATGACTGAGTTCTGCAGCTGCTTTGAAGAGAGAGTTTTCCCAATGTACTGTACCACTGCATGACTGCTTTTGATCATGGCACAAAATCGTATAAAACAAGGTTTTGTCCTTTGGCAGATTCTGGGATGAAATTTTGATGCAAAGTTGACATGAATAGTAATTTAGAGCTCAGACAATGAAAGCTCTGATGGGTAAAGTGAAGTTAAGTAAAGTTTAAGTGTTTAATGGTTAAGAATAAAATCTGAGGTCTGAATTTTTTTTGGCTGATGTAATAATGGACTGGCACATGTCTGACTGGGGTGAATTTTATCATCTTCACCACCCCCTTTGTCCTTTCCTCTGTCCTTTGAGCAAGCACAATCTGGAACAATAGTATTAATCACTTCTGAGGTGAAGCACTCTTATAGAGTATACTAATATATAAGAACTGTATATACTAATATATAAGAACACTTAAGAGTATAAGAAGAATATGTACTATAATAATCATTCAATGAAGAGGTGTGATGCAGTGGATCCAAAGAAAAGGTGTCATGCAATGCATGATGGACAACATGGCAAGTCACTGAAAGGCAGATCACTTTAGGCTAAGGCTAAAAATTTGTAAATGGCCTCAATTTTCTGGCCTTCGCAGTGGGGTTGTCATGATACTGGAATTTCTGACATTGACAATCTGACATTGGAAAAAAAAAATAATTAAAACAAATAATAAAAAAGTTGAATAACCCTGAGGGGATTTTATACAGAAAATAATTATTTGATCCCTTACTGATTTTGTAAATTTGCCCACTTACAAAGAAATTAAGCGTCTTTGACTGAAATAACCACTCGTTACAACCGAGGTATGCAGCAAAGCATTTGTGAAGCCACAACACGCACAACCTTGAGGCGGATGGGCTACAACAGTTGATGACCCCACCAGGTACCACTCATCTCCACTACAAATAGGAAAAAAGATGCTACAATTTGCAAGAGCTCACCAAAATTGGACAGTTGAAGACTGGACAAATGTTGCCTGGTCTGAGTCTCGATTTCTGTGGAGACGTTCAGAGTCAGAATTTGGCGTAAACCGAATGAGAACATGGATCCATCATGCCTTGTTTCCACTGTGCAGGCTAGTGGTGGCGGTGTAATGGTGTGGGGGATGTTTTCTTGGCACACTTTAGGCCCCTTAATGCCAATTGGGCATCATTTAAATGCCACGGCCTTCCTGAGCATCGTTTCTGACCATGACCATCCCTTTATGGCCATCATGTACCCATCCTCTGATGGATACTTACAGCAGGATAATGCACCGTGTCACAAAGCTCGAATCATTTCAAATTGGTTTCTTGAACATGACAATGAGTTCACTGTACTAAAATGGTCCCCACAGTCACCAGATCTAAATGCAATAGAACATCTTTGGGATGTGGTGGAACGGGAGCTTCATGCTGTGGATCTGTATCCCACAAATCTCCATCAACTGCAAGATGCTATCCTATCAATTTGGGCTAACATTTCTAAAGAATGCTTTCAGCACCTTGATGAATCAATACCACGTAGAATTAAAGGGGTCATGAACTGGCTTTTTAAATTTTATTATATTGTTGTCTGAGGTGAACTTACGACGTTCACTTGGTTTTTGCATTCAAAAACATAAAAAGGAATAACTAATAAGCTATTTTCTACCCTAGTTTTGAGCCCAGCTCAGAAACGCTTGGTTTTTATGGGTGTCTCGCACTGAAGACTTGGAAGTAAACGCCCACTGCTATGAGTGGAGAACAGTTTTGCATATTATAATGAGTTTCAACTCACCTCGTCGGTGTACGTGGGGAAAATTGTTTTGAAAATGTCCAATGTTGTAAAACGGCAACCTACCAGAATGATTCGCCCATACATGTTCGACCCAGAGTCCGTGTGTTGCACCATTCCGGTCAGATCCAATATAGACGGCACAGCACCGTTCTTTAATCTTAATCAGTCAGCAAAGCCTGTTTACAAAACAATCCTCAGTGAAATGAAGTGAACAGACGGTTTTACCCTCATCAGCTAGAACGTCATGAAAAATAAAGTTTTGCATTCTTATTGGATTCCAGAGGAAGCTTTTGCAGCGACTATCATCTTCCACAACCAGGCACTGCACAATATTTTGTATTGCTCGGTAGCTCGAACCGGTTTGTCATCACGAGGTAGGCATCAGTGTTATTTAGCAATGCGTGTAATGCGCGAGCCGGTGGGTGGGGCTAAACCGGTCGTGTTGAAGTAGGTGTTGATCTTCTTCTGCGGGGGTGGTGTTTTATCCTCTTTGACGTCATAGTTCCCCACTTTGAAAAACGAGTCGTTTGCAGAGGCTGGTGTCAATAGGAGCTTTTATTGGACTAACAAGGACGTTTTCAGTTCTGAAACTTACAGGATATTCTTATAATATGATGATCTCTTAGGGGCTGTTTACACCTGGCCACTTCATGCGTTTTCTCAGATCGGATAGCTATCCGATTGTGAAAAGACCAGGTGTAAATGCCCCCCGAAACGCATTCGAGACGGATTTGAATCCGATCGCTCAAACCACTTCAGGAGGTGGTCTGGGCCGCATTCCAGACGAAACTGGACTAAATGCATCTGGTTCTTGAAACCACATATGTAAATGTTACAACTCCCAAAAATGAAAAAAAATAAATAAATAAATGCGTGAGAGTGTGTTACAGGCTATATGTCATGCTATTTTAGTCAGATATGACGACGCTACTGCGACGCGCATCACCTCAGATGAGCAGCTGAACGCCTATCAAGCCAACGCGTCGCATTCTATCGCAAATCAAAGTGAAAGTAAGTCGCAGACGATTAACACTACCATCTTCATTAAAAGTAAAGAAATGAAATGATCTTACCAGTTCTGTTGCCGCTCTCTCTTATCACCGTCTTTGCTGATTTTGAAATTAGCCGATGATTAATAAAATGCAGCTCATATCTGTTGCTTTCGGTGACGTGCACTTCATTAAATCCGCATATAGCGCGGGAATTGAAAATCGGATTTATATCCATTTTGCAAAAACACATTTATGTGACCAGGTGTAAATGGAATCGTTTTGATAAATCAGATAGCTATCCGATCTGAGAACGCATGAAGTGGCCAGGTGTAAACAGCCCCTTAGATGTCAAAAGATCAAGGAATATTTAATTTCTCAGTTCATCACCCCTTTAATGCTTTTCTGAAGCTGAAAGGGGGTCAAACACAGTATTACGTGTTCCTAATGAGCCTTTAGGTGAGTTTATATGTATACTTCCCACATTACTCCGATTTTACGCAGACTTCATTGGCTTCTGGTACGCTTTTGCATTAAATACAAGATACTCATCACATTCAAAGCACTCCATGGTCTTGCCCATATGTATATGTGTGTGTGTGTGTGTGTGTGTGTGTGTGTATATATATACAGTGTTGGGTAAGTTACTCTAAAAAAGTAATTAATTACTAGTTACTAATTACCTATTCAACAGTGTAATTAGATTACTGTACTAATTACTCTCTCTAAAAAGTTTTTAATTACTAAATATAGCTGCGAGCAGCGATGGCGGGCCCAAGCCGGTGGCACAGCAACCCGATGCCTTTAGTTACCCAAAGGCACCGGGATGGTGGTACCGCCGGCTTTGGCCCTTTATTGCTGCTCACAGCTATATTTATATTTAATATAAAGCCGGTGGCACCGCCACCTTGGTGCCTTTAGGGTTATTCTGTACGACGTGTAAAAACGTAACCCCCGCTTTGACTATCAAAAAGAAGTGTATTGTAGAGCTTGCATCAATGCGGACTCGATGCGCTGTGCGCTGTAACCCCATGTGGCTTTAAGCGCATCATTCTCCACTCGGGATGCGCATAAGCGTTTTGTGCCACACTGTACTGAGCCTTTCATATCATAATGCAGTGACGCAATGACAGATTATTAATTGCCTTTCTTGTTCTGTTCCATCTATTATATGTTGATAATAGATAGGACAGAGCACTAAAAACCTCAAACAAAGCACTAAAAACTTAAGCTGTTTGCTGTGTAGTCTGAGAATGAGCTGTTTGATTTGCACCCTCTTCCTTTTCACTGTCCTCCATAAAAACCAGCTATCCAGGTCCATGTTGTTCTAGAAAGTTTGTATGTTGCTGTCTCAATTAAAGGAGCTAAACGCAAGTCTCTGAGTTTTTGCAGAACTACGCCCCCTCTGGCGACAAGCGAAACTGCAACCAGAGCTGTGCGCGTTCATGGAGGAACACACACACACACACACATACGCACGTTTGCACGAGCTGTTCATAACCTAAGGAGCACACTGTGCGGCACACATCTTTTGTTACAGTCATAATGAGGTAATCCAGTAATAAATCTGCAAGTCATTTAAAATATATGAAAGGAAAGGCATTCGAGTAAATTACACACTTTTGTGTGTGAGAGGGGGAAACGGGGATAGTAGAAAACTTCGTTTTTTGTTTCCATCTATCTCCCTGTGCTTACTGTATCCACTTATGATTGAATTATTATGGAAACACGTTTAGTTATCACTTTGTATAGGACCCGTTGAGCCCTAGAGCAGACCGGAGATCTCTCCGTTTGTTGAAAGCTTCCCGATGTCGACTCTCGTCTTATTCCGACGCCTGGCACTGGACAGACTGAAGTTTTATTTTCTGTCTCACGCGGAGTTTGCGTTGGGGTTTGTAATGAGCTACAAGCCGGTCTCTTTCCGCGCCATATACAGATTAAATGAAGTGCACGTCACCGAAAGCAACAGATATGAGCTGGATTTTATTTATCATCGGCTAATTTCGAAATCAGCAAAGACAGCAATAAGAGAGATCGGCAACAGGCCTGGTAAGATCAGTTCATTTCTTTACTTTTAATGAAGATGGTAGTGTTAAGCGTCTGCGACTTACTTTCACTTTGATTTGCGATAGATTGCGGCGCTTGATGAAGGGGCTCAGCTCAGCTGCTCATCTGAGGTTATGCGCGTCGTCATATATGACTAAAATAACATGACATAACCTGTAGCTTGGTTTCAACAACCAGATGCATTTACACTTGTCCAGTTTCGTCTGGAATGCGGCCCAGACCACGTCCTCAAGTGGTTTGAGCGATCGGATTCAAATCCGTCTCGAATGCGTTTCGGAGGGCATTTATTAGGCTACACCCTTGTCTTTTCACGGTCGAATAGCTATCCGATCACAGAAAACGCATGAAGTGACCAGGTGTAAACAGCCCCTTTGAATCCATCGTCTACTTTTGTGGAAAGCTGACTAGAGTTGTGTCGCTCGAGTTGTCTTCTCTGATACGGAGAACGGCGGCGAATAGCTCCACGAACCTGCCATATAGCCGGGCGAGCGTGAACGCGCATGACGTCACGCCCAGTCTCAGATTCGAGCCCGAATCCCTCTTATATATTTCACTGTACAGGATTATAGAGGCGATCGCAGTGATCAAAGAAGGGCTCATTCAGCCCATCAGGCGATTGTTTAAGCATGTATGGGTTAGAAAACGGCTATTTTTAACATGAAAAGTTGCGCAATGCACCTTTAACATCTCTGCTATACATTTAAAACATGGCTATATCTAAAATAATTTATCTTTTTGATTTTTGTTATCTTGTTTTTCATGAATATTTTACAACAATACAAAGAGCAATGTGTATTTTCCATTAATATAGTTTGTAATGGCTTTTTTTGTCATAGATTATAATCATATATTTTTTGGATTTGTTATTTATCTTTATAATGAAGTTGTCTGTATTAAGTAGATTGTGTTTAACACACACAAGAGTGATTCATTAGTTCAACACATAGTTATAGAAATTCTACTTTATCTAAAAAAAACCCCTGCACTTTATACACACACACACACACACACACACACACACACACACATAAATACATGTAAATAAAAATACCAAAAAAAAAACATCAAATGTGTTTTTAGTCAGAGTATTATTTTATACAGAAACAAATATTTGTAATTCAGATAAGAATGAAGTTAGTGTTTTAAAATCTTAAGGAAAACAAATATATTGAAATATAGCACATTAATTTTAAATTCATTCAACTTCAATTACAAATACAATCTTACTTTTATTTAAAGCAATCTATACATTTAAAAGATGGGGGTTATATGCCTATTTTGTCATTTAAAAATATTGTTATGCAAAATTGTTATGCAAAAAGATAAGGACTTAGAAACAAGGACTTGTAGGAAAAATCACAGCCAGCCACACACACACACATAAACACAGACAACAGCCCTCCCCTCCCCACACAGACACACACACCCACACACACACACAGAGAGAGAGAGAGAGAGAGAGAGAGAGAGAGAGAATCGCAGGGGAAATAAATCCATTCAAACTACAATATCTGACTTTCTGTTGCTCAGAGCGAATGACTTTAAATTGGAAAGTTGATCGGCTTGACGAGAACAATATACGTGGTAAGTTTTGTAACTGTAGGTAAATTGAGCAAAGTTATAACACACTTTATGTGTCCTTTTTTAGTCATAAAATTCATTTCCTCGCCACGGCCAGACCGTTCTAGATATCAAAAATCCGTCCGGATTTGAGCATCCTCAATGTCTTGACTTCATGCACACCGAGTTTGGTTGTGATTGGTAAACACATGCATTGTGATTTGATGTATTTCTCCTAGGACAATTATTCAAACAACCCATAATTCATAATTCATAAATAACTTCCATTTGAACTGTCATAAAACTTAGAGCACGAAAGTTGTTTGGCCTGATGTGATCTATAATTGTACCGAGTTTCATATTAATTCATGCAAGTGTGTTTGATTTATGGACAAATGTTCGAATCCCAGTCCAGGGGGCGCTGTCGAGCCGCCCTGCCACGCCCGGTTACCAGTTTCAGCCCGGCCCTGATGGCCATGGGTTCTGACCCGTGTGCAAAGTTTCAAGAGTTTTCGAGGCTGTTAAGGCCCCCGAAAATGCCAGAGAAGTCGCACACAGCAAATAAAGGGTTAAAATTAACCTGACAAGCCCCCCTCCTCTCACTCACACAGAGAGACACTGAGAGACTGGCAAAATTCTGAGATTTTCTCTACATTCAAACAAACATATCTGACTTTCTGTGGGTCCTAGCTAATGAGTGTCAATTAGAAAGTTGTCCGGCTCGAGGAGTACAATATACATACCGATTTTTGTAACTGTAGATAAAACTAACAACCCCACTTTTGTCAAAAGGTGGCGCTACTGAGCCCTCACCACGCCCGTTTCTGCAACTTTGCACATGTCTACTGGCTAATAAATGTGATGTGTCTGTCGAGTTTCATGCAATTTAAAGCATGCTAAGGGTCTTAAAAGCATCCTAAAAGCATCCTAAAAGAAGGGTAAAGTTTGATGCGTCGCCACGGCAACAGTTTCAAAGATATCAAGAATCCATTCACAGGTCTACATCTGCCGTATGTTTACATTATACATATGAAGTTTGAAGCAAATCGGGTAAAAATAAAAGGGTGATATCAAAGCATTTTGAAAGTGACACACTTCCTGCTGCCAGTTGGTGGCGCTATAACTTTGACTCACAATAGTCACATCCATGTGATCGTCCTCTTACAGCGAACATACTGCTGAAGTTTCATCAAGATCAGTTAATGTATGCTGAAGTTATAACAAACTTCCTGTTTCACGTTTCTCGCCATGATTTCGTTTCCTCGCCACGGCCAAACCGTTCGAGATATCAAAAATCCCCACACAAGCTTTCATCCTCAATGTCTTCACTTTACGCTGACCGAGTATCGTCGAATTTGGATCAAAGCTCTAGGAGGAGTATTTCAAATAACATTGCGAGCGTTTTACAAACAAACCTCAATAGCCGACTTCCTGTTGGGCTGGGGTAAAAAGTAAAAGCGCGAGGTATAGATGAAACGATGAGATCAACATGTGTACCGAGTTTCATATTATTACATGCAAGCGTGTTTGAGTTATGGACCAAGTGTTCGGACCCCATTCCAGGGGGCGCTGACGAGCCCCCCTGCCACGCCCGGGTACCATCTTCAGCCCGGCTCTGATGGCCGCGGGTTCTGACCCGTGTGCAAAGTTTCAAGAGTTTTCGAGCATGTTAAGGGCCCCAAAAGTGCCCGAATAGTCGTAAGAAAAATAATAATAATAAATATAGCTGCGAGCAGCGATGGCGGGCCCAAGCCGGAGGCACCGCAACCCCGGTTCCTTTAGTTACCTAAAGGCACCCGGGTGGCGGTGCCGAAGGCTTTGGCCCTTTCATGATTAAATGTTAAAGCGGCTTGCCATACTCTGTCATTTCGACTAGTCACAATTATGTTACAGATATCTTAAATGATAATACAAACTATCCAAAGTGTAACGACTAGACAGAAAGACGTTGTTGATATCTACAATGTAAATTCCGGACAGGCAAACTTAGCTTTTAAATGTTAAAAGGGCTTGCCATACAGGGACGTAGGCTCAGAGAGAGGCTCACCATATTCAGACCAAAATATCTGACTTCCTCTTGGTACGAGCTAATGACTATGTATTAGAAAGTTGTACGGCTTGAGGAGTACAATGTATATACCGATTTTTGTAACTGTAGATAAAACTAACAACCAATGTAGTAGCACTTCTCTTTTTTTGATTGGCTGATGCGTAGCAGGGTCGACTGCTGAACTCCAGGCGAGACGCGCTTGATTCTCACGTGAGAGCGGCGCGGCCAGAGAAATTGCGTATATTAAATATATTATTAATAGTTTTTCCGCATGAGAAATACAATGTGTGACGGGAGTGTGAGACAAAAGACTGAAACGAGTGACTGTCATGCTCAATGCGTGACACACTATAAAAAAATATTTCACACTGACTCCACATTTAGGGGGCCACAAGGGGGTCCAAGCTTGTTGTCGCAGGGGCACTGGCCCCCCCAGGCCCCCGCCTAGAACCGCCATTGCTCACACACACACACACACACACACACACTTTCTCTCTCTCTCAAGAAGCAAAAACATGACTGCTAAAGGTTGTATCAGCGATGGCGGGGTAACATCACTTAACATCACGAGTGCTATTCCCTTAGGCCACGCCCCCTTGTCTCCCCAAAGTATTATAAGCAATCATGCGCATCCCGTGTGCAGAATGATGCACTTGAAGCAACACCAAGTCACAGCACGCAACGCTTCACATTGAAAAGAACATAGCGAAGGGATGGTATCTATAATCTATGCTTAGTAGGGCTGCACGATTTGGGAAAATGTCATATTGCCATTATTGAGCCAATATTGCAATTGCGATTTGCGACTCCGATATAATAAAATGGTTTCATGAGTCCAACTTGCTTGGTTCTAAAGTAAAATGCACACACAGATTAATGTTTATTTCTCAACTCAAACTAAAAAGAACAACAACAATAAATGATTGATAACACCTATAATGATCAATAAACCATCAACCAAACCAACATTACAGTGATTCCATCAATTGAAAGCCATCAACTTTTAAAAAAATTATTACGCTTAAAAAAAATATATAACAGCTTTTAAATTAAGTGAACTTCAAACAATCCCCACATAAACCCATAATAAAAAACATATTTACCTGTGCCCTTCCTGTCTTAACAGGTACAGAAATTGAATAAAGTTATCAAACAGTCTGCGCTGCCTGAATCATAAATTATATATATAATAATCCTTATTAAAGCTACAAAAGTTCTTTACTCAAGATCAGTGAGTAATTTTCTAATTTCCCTTTGTTCTTTTAACTTTACTGAAAGAACGCTTTATTCGCTGCTGGCCCTTTAAGAGCACCCGTTGCCGAGACGCGGATCTCACACGCGCCTCATAGCACAACTCTTTTCATCCATAGACTTTTCTTATGTTATGAAGATACTAGACAAAATCACATTTTGGCATAATTGTGTGTGCTATTGTTCGTTCAAGCTCGAAAGAGAACTGTTTATTCTGGGCTGGCACACGGTCAGTGCATGCGCATTATGCGAGTCTCATCTATTCTAATCTAGGGCACTCACAGGCAGCTTTTCACTTCTTGTCGTGCAAAATGCGAAAAGGCATTTGAACCAATAAGAGGGGGATCTTGTAACACTAGTCAAAGGATGACAAAAAAGAAGAGATGCTGCGCTAATAGCCCTACTTTGTTTATTTCATATAAAATCGCGGCATTTTGCGTTATATAATTGCATAGGTTTGAGATCGCTATTACGACTGCGATATAATTAATCGTGCAGCACTAATGCAGTGTATTCTAAAGGGCAATAAACTCCACTCCAGCAAGATAGTCATTTTATGCAAATCATAGACCTTTATGCCTTATCTACAAATAAAGTATAATATTGGGAACATTGATCTTGAAGAGAGTGTCGTCGTGTTACTGTCGCAACCGAACGCGACGCGCTAATGCTGATGCATGGAGAATGACTGAGGCGAGATGACTTTCCGTTAACTTTAACTTAGAGACTAAAATATTAATTTTACCACACATTAAGCTATTGAATGACTTTAGAAGTCTTGGAATATAGTGTGAAAACTTGATTGTGCTTTACAGTTTTTTATGCCTTTAGTGGGGCTTAACAAAATAACACAATATGCAGAATGTCGGACGTCACTTATAGGCTAAACTGTTTTTATAGATAAAACTATTTACATTCGGCAGTCATGAAAACAAATCTCAGATAACGGTTGACTAGGTAACAATGTGTAATTTTGCGCCGGAGTTCTCCTTTAACTTACATTAGCTAGCTAACTACGAACGAGCTAACCAGATAACATTAACAAATTGACAAGCACTTACTGGGCACAGTGGGCAGAATGGCTCTTCAAATGACGGACGAAATTGGAGGTTGTCATCTGACTGTCCGCGATCTTAACGTTGCATGTCTTGCAAAGCGCTGTTCTTTTGCCATCTTGTTGTAAGAAATTCTTGAATCCAAAAGCGACGACGACCCTCGTTATCCCTCCGGCTGACATGTTGATGTGATCTGATGTAAGTGGGCGTGGTGTGCGCGTAAGGTATGAGAGGGCATGACTGATGATCTCGTGATCCAGTCATGACAGCGCTATTCTCAGCCTGCGCTCCAGCTGGATCAACTTTATTTTTTTTACATAATTTATATATTTTATATTCAAACTGAAAACATGATGTGATTAACACTCAAGTCATATTATTACATGCAAGTGTGTTTGATTTATGGACCAAATTTTCAGATCAAGTTTATGGACCAAGTTAATTTAATTAATAAACTAATTATATAAAACTATTAATGCACTACAATTAAACTGGTTATATGCCTTTACTTATAAAAAATAAAAAACTTATTTAAAAAAATACCAGGCTTAAGGCATTTATTTTTTATGCAGGCCATACACACAGGAGTGAAATGGTTAAGACCCCTCCCCCTACAAACACACACACATACACAGACAGGCAAAGACAGAGATGTAGGCTCAGATTAAGCAAGACCACATTCAAACAAACATATCTGACTTTCTGTGGGTCCTAGCTAATGAGTGTCAATTAGAAAGTTGTCCGGCTCGAGGAGTACAATATACATACCGATTTTTGTAACTGTAGATAAAACTAACAACCCTACTTTTGTCAAAAGGTGGCGCTACTGAGCCCTCACCATGCCCGTTTCTGAAACATTGCACGTGTCTACTGGCTAATAAATGTGATGTGTCTGTCGAGTTTCATGCATTTTGAAGCATGCTAAGGGTCTCAAAAGCATCCTAAAAGCATCCTAAAAGAAGGGTAAAGTTTGATGCGTCGCCACGGCAACAGTTTCAAAGATATCAAGACCCAGGTGAAAAAGACGTTGTATTAAATGTATTAAAAATATATTTGAAATACAAATAGTGTGTTTATAATACATTTGTATTTACAACATGCTTATTTAAAGTGTACTAAAAATGTATTTTATTGCATTTTAGTATATTTCTAAAAAGTATACTAGAAGTACATTGGTAATAAATATATATTCAATTACACTTTTAAGAAATATACTATAGAAAAGCATACTTTTAATGTATTTATAAAAAGTATATTAGCAATATATTGGTAATAAATGTATGCTTTATTATATTTTTAATAAATATGCTAATGATAATTATACTTTAAATGTATTTCTAAAAAGTATATTAGAAGTACATTGGTAATAAATATATGTTTAAATACACTTTTAAGAAATATACTATAGAAAAGCATACTTTTAATGTATTTATAAAAAGTATATTAGTAATATATTGGTAATAAATGTATGCTTTATTATATTTTTAATAAATATGCTAATGATAATTATACTTTAAATGTATTTCTAAAAAGTATATTAGAAGTACATTGGTAATAAATATATGTTTAAATACACTTTTAAGAAATACACTATAGAAAAGCATACTTTTAATGTATTTCTAAAAAAGTATATTATTAGTACATTGGTATTAAATGTGTGCTTAATTATATTTTTAATAAATATGCTAATGACAATCATGCTTTAAATATGTTTCTAAAAAGTGTACTAGAAGTACATTGGTATTTAATTACATTTTTAAGAAATATGCTAAATACAAACATATTTTAATTATATTTAAAAATGTTTTACTAGAAACGCAATGCTAATAAATATACACTTAATTACACTTTTAGAAATATGCTAAAAACAAACATAGTTTTAGTGAAGTTTTAGTGTATTTACAGAAAGCATTGTTGCTAAATTAAAGTATTTTTTGTGTTCACTTCAAGTTTAAAAATTCAAGTCCCTTTAATTCCCTTCCTAACATGAAGGCAATTAAACATGTATCGAAATTAATTGTATATTTCTACAAAGACTAGAAGTAGCACTTTAATTATAAATATGTGCTCAGTTAAGCTTTTAAGAAATATACCAAAAACTAACACACTTTTTGTAATACTACCAACACTTAACTCAATGCATATGTATTTCACACTTTATATTATGTGTTTTAGGTTTAACTTTTTAAAATTAATTTGTTATAATTATGAAAAGCACTAAAATTTGACTAACAAGTAATGCACTTCTATACTTCTGCATTAATTAATCAAATAGTCTTTTCCACAAAACAAGTGAATACCAGTACTTGCACACATCAACATAAAAGATCAGGTGTACATACTAGAAAAACAAAATAAATTTCTTAAAGCTTGACTCTTACATTTGTTTAGCCAAAATTAATTAAAAAAAACTTGTTAATAAGCATGTTAGGTTTATATAAACAGAGTTGTTTCTTTTTTTGTGGATGTTAGTTAATATTTCCAGTTGCATTCATTTGGACCAATCAGAGCCAATCTTTTCAAAACAAGCTTGCCGGCAATTGTCCAATCACACACTGCCATTTGAACTTACATGTTGGGCGGGGCTCGGACAACGGATACTGACTGTCTGTGGTATTCCATTATAGCTTCGGATATTTCAACAGATCATGTATTTTCCAAATTTTGCTTTGTTATTTCACTGGCTCGGACCTAGTGAATGTGGATAGCACCGATCTAATATTGAGAGAACACACGAGCAGATTACCAGGTCGTCAGCTCCCGCGAACAATTTAGCAGTGAAGAGGACAACGCAGAGGTGCGCCGCCACGACATGGACAGAGCAAGATACTGCCAGAAAAGATCTTACTTCTTGGTGGTAAGTTTATTAGTTTAAGTGATTAGTATAATTGGCTTTATTCTCACTTTGGGTTTAGAAAATATTTTCAGAAGTTGATGTCGATGTTCTGTGGATTACTGGCGTTTCTGTTGATTTGACACTAAAGCGAGTTAATCCATTGACGTCTATCAACTTAATTGTTATAGATCTAGACAGTGACATAATACAACTATAAAAACATTGCACACTGTGTTTGCAGAAAAAAGGTTATTAATGGTGATTACACGACAGGCTTGATTGTCCCTAAGTAACTTCTTGTGTTTTAAATATTATAATATATTTTAAGCTCTAATAAAACTTTCACATCTGTGATATTTAATTCATAGTAAAATCTAATTAATTATTAGTAGGCTGTCAGTTTTCATGTCAATTCGATAAATACATTAAGTTGTAATCACCAACTATAAGCTTTCACAAAACCAATTATTAAATATCTTGCACTGAGAATTTAAAATGATGTTAAATAATGAAATGAGAGATTTTATATTTAATATTTAGCCTAGCCAAGGAATTTGCACATTGCAAAGACATTTTTTTTATTAAACCCAACCGTGAGTAGATGAGGTCAAGTCGAGTAAGTAGTATTTGATCCTCTTGATTTGTAACTTTTTGTTGGTGAAAAACAACAAAAAAAAGGCAATAGTGTGTCATGTAGCAGCTAAGTAACTAAGTGACCTATATATATTAACACGTATTTGAAAAATGAATATGTATTTTGCCTGATTATGCATTGAATTATGCAATCACATAATCGTGTTTTTCTCGAGGGACTGATTTATATGATTTTATGAGTGGTATTCAGCTTTTTTACATTTCAAGGCGAATTACAATTACATTTATAATCAAGGCGTTATCAGCTGTCACCAACTTGTAACTTTCAATAGAAAGTTCTGTCTTTATTAATAATGAATAATTACTTTAATAATAGGGTGGAAGTTACAGTAATGGTTCATTAAATATGTTTCACCATTTAAACAAAATACAAATTATATATGAAGAACACAAACTAGTGTTTTTTCTGCCCTAACTTTGTATAACATGCGACTTTATTTTTTCTTATAGAGCTTCCAGGGATATTAGCATCTCTCAAAGAGGCCCTGGAGTCCATGAAACAAGGTTCATTCAGCTCAAGCCCAAGATCATCTGAGCTGTGTCTTCCTGAAACCTCAGAAATGGTTAGAAAATTCTTTATGATAAAGAAAAATCCTATTTGTTATAATAATTATATCTGACTTTTTGTGCATTAAGTGTTCTGAATTAAGTAACAAAGTGACAGCTTTTTATTAGAATTATAAATGAACAAGTTTATACTAATGCTTGTTTTTTTTTATTCTTGCCAGATTTCCCTCGGTGTTTCTGATGTCCCCAAAAGAGTCTATGGCAGACTGAACAAGTCACGAACTTCTCTTTTTACTCAAGATTTGGCCACTTTACTTTTTGCTATTGTATTTCACTTTGTTTGACTTAAAGGATTAGTTCACTTTAAAAAAAAAAAAAAAAAAAAACAACCTTTAGCTGATAGCTTACTCACCCCCATGCCAAGATATCCATGTCATTCTTCTTCAGTTGAAAAGAAATTAAGGTTTTTGATGAAAACATTTCAGGATTTTCTCCATATAATGGACTTCATTGGGGACCAAACGGTTCAAGGTCCAAAAGACAGTTTCTGTGCAAACTGTTCAAAGGGCTTTAAACGATTCCAGACGATGAATAAGGGTCTTATCAAGCGAAACGCTCGGTCATTAAAAAAAAAAACCCACAAGTTTAAGTTTTATAAGCTCAAATGGTCACCTTGCTCTGTTCTGTTATGCATGTTCATGATTTTCCTATTTGAACTCGTTCATCAAAATTAACAAATATTTTTCCGAGTCATTAGGTTCATTCAATGAACGAAATGAATGAATTGACTCGAAAAAAGATTTGTCAGGGCTGCCAACTCTCAAGCATTCAGCACAAGACTCTCGCAATTGAGCCAATTCTCTAGCCTGGTTCTACCAGACTCTCGTGAAGGAAAATGAAATTGAGCGGAAGTGCGTAGGCGGGCGCAGCCAGGCTACCAATTCTCATGCTTTCACGACAAATTGACTGTTAGCCATTGGACCCTGAACTGTTTGGTTCCCAGTGAAGTCCATTATATGGAGAAAATCCTGGAATGTTTTCATCAAAAACCTTAATTTCTTTTCGACTGAAGAAAGAAAGACATGGACATCTTGGAAGACATGGGGGTGAGTAAATTATCACCAAAAGTTTTTTCAAAAGTGAACTACTCCTTTCAGTTAGTTTATTTATTTATTTATTTTTGTTCTGTTTAATACCTCTGCAAATCAATGCATTTTATGTTAATGTATTTTGTTTAGTTTTCATAATGCTTTACTGATGTAGTGCATTAAAGTTTATCTTTCAAAGAGTGTTTGTGTGTTTTGTAGAAATATTTTTTATTGGGTTTTGTTGAATTCAAATGTTTAAATGTATTTTTAATACATTAAAATATATTATTTTTATATTAAATGGTTTTTGGAAAAATATATTTTTAATATGTTAATAGTGGGTCCAATAGTGTTCTACTAACACATTATTAATAAGCTGAAATTATATTTAAAATATACTCAGAACGCATTAATGTGAAGCTAAAAATATACTAATGCTGTATTTCTAAAGTCGATTTAAAGTGTATTAAAATACACTTTAAATAAGTGCTATTATATTACATTAAATGTACTTAAAATGGTTCCATTTTAGCACAATTTAGTATAATAAAATATATTACTATTACCTTAAAATTGAACTTAAATACATATTAAAATACACTTAATATACTTGAAGTTGTTTCAATTTAGCACATTTAATACATATTTAATACGGTACATTTAAAATACATTAAGTATATCAAAATAAGTACAATTTAAATATATTTCCTTTTCACCTGGGGAATCCATTCACAGGTCTACATCTGCCGTATGTTTACATTATAAATATGAAGTTTGAAGCAAATCGGGTAAAAATAAAAGGGTGATATCAAAGCATTTTGAAAGTGACACACTTCCTGCTGCCAGTTGGTGGCGCTATAACTTTGACTCACAATAGTCACATCCATGTGATCGTCCTCTTACAGCGAACATACTGCTGAAGTTTCATCAAGATCAGTTAATGTATGCTGAAGTTATAACAAACTTCCTGTTTCACGTTTCTCGCCATGATTTCGTTTCCTCGCCACGGCCAAACCGTTCGAGATATCAAAAATCCCCACACAAGCTTTCATCCTCAATGTCTTCACTTTACGCTGACCGAGTATCGTCGAATTTGGATCAAAGCTCTAGGAGGAGTATTTCAAATAACATTGCGAGCGTTTTACAAACAAACCTCAATAGCCGACTTCCTGTTGGGCTGGGGTAAAAAGTAAAAGCGCGAGGTATAGATGAAACGATGAGATCAACATGCGTACCGAGTTTCATATTATTACATGCAAGCGTGTTTGAGTTATGGACCAAGTGTTCGGACCCCATTCCAGGGGGCGCTGACGAGCCCCCCTGCCACGCCCGGGTACCATCTTCAGCCCGGCTCTGATGGCCGCGGGTTCTGACCCGTGTGCAAAGTTTCAAGAGTTTTCGAGCATGTTAAGGGCCCCAAAAGTGCCCGAATAGTCGTAAGAAAAATAATAATAATAATAATAATAATAATAATAGAAAAGAATAATCCTAAGGAAAACAATAGGGCCTTCGCCCTTTCAGGGCTTGGGCCCTAATAATAATAGAAAAGAATAATCCTAAGGAAAACAATAGGGCCTTCGCCCTTTCAGGGCTTGGGCCCTAATTACTTTCAAAATCCCATATCAATCTCAACCAGCTGAATAATACAAGGATAGACATGAATCTGTTTTAATTCTTTCAAATAAATACTATAAATTGCATGAATTATCCTTAAACTGACCAAGGTGGAGAAGGTTACATTATAAAAATACTTTTTAGCATCAGACAATACATTTTGATTTTAAACCCACTATTGTTTTATGTCTGATCTCATGACATTTCACACTTTTTTCATACATATTTTACAATAATCCATACGAATTTGTACGAGTGCGGTTGTAATATTTAGACACCTCATAAAATGCATCGGATTGATCTATACACAGAATTTACCTCAATTACATCAGAAATAACTGTAATTAAATTACAGATACATGAAGAGTAATCCCTTACTTTACATTTTCAAGGGAAAAGTAATTAAATTACAGTAACTTTTTTATTATTTTTTATTAAACCTTTATTTAACCAGGGATATAGTCACATTGAGATAAGTATCTCATTTACAAGTGAGCCCTGGCCAAAATAGCAGCACACGATATACATAAATACATAAAACATAATACACAACATGAACATGTACAAAAATAATACAAAATTAAATGTTAAGAGCAAGTGCAGACAGATTTGAATGATTTGTTTAAGTGTAGCTTGAACTCACTTATCGAAATAAGTTCTTCTAGTTTCAGTGAACTTTGGATCTCATTCCAAACAGTTGATGCGCTATAAGTAAAAGCAGTTTTTCCAAATTCTGTCTTCATTAAAGGAACATTTAAAAGAATATATCTACTTGAACGTAGATTATACCTTTGACTATTAAAAGTTAGTAAACTACTCAAATATTGTGGGAGCTGGCCGACTAATGCCTTATATACAAGTATGAGCCAGTGTTTGTGCCTTCTTATATGAAGTGAAGGCCAACCTACCATCTCATACAACGCACAATGATGAGTGTGATATTTTGAGTTAGTTATAAATCTTAGTGCAGAGTGATAAACAGAATCTACTGATTTTAGGAGAGCTTTAGTGGAATTTCTGTAAAAAACATCTCCATAATCTAGGATAGGTAAGAAGGTAGATTCCACCAACTTTTTCTTAGCCGACTGTGAGAAACATGCACTATTTCGAAAATAAAACCCCAGCTGTAACCTTAACTTAGACAACAGTTGTTTAACATGTAACTTGAATGATAAGTCCTCTTCCAACACAAACCCCAGATATTTATAAGAGGAAACCAGTTCTATAGAGTTACCCTGCAAAGTGTAAATACTAATTACTTAGTAATTAGTTACACCCAACACTGTGTATATATATATATATATATATATATATATATATATATATGTGTGTGTATATATGTGTGTATGTATGTGTATGTATATATTAGGGGTGGGCCGTTATCGGCGTTAACGTGCTGCGTTAACGTGAGACTCTTATCGGGCGATAAAAAAAATATCGCCGTTAATCTATTCTCACAGTTGAGTTGGGAGCTGACTACACCACGTAAGCTATGATGACTTTCACTTTGATATTTTAGCGCAGATGTAGTCGAATTGCACTGTAAGGGCCATTTAAAACCAATATATTGAAACGTCTGTTTATCCAGACATTAGGAAAATATCAGAGATGCATTTTATATTTAATATGAGGGAAATACACATCCGTAAAAGGGGTTGCACTCGCACACTGAACGAGAAGCGCAGCGCCGCGTCTAGGGGCTGTACCTGGCCACTTCATGCGTTTTCTCAGATCGTATAGCTATCTGATTTATCAAAACGATTCAATTTACACCTGGTCACATACATGTGTTTTTGCAAAACGGATATAAATCCGATCTTCAATTCCCACACGCTATATTTTTTGATTTAATCAAGTGCATGTCACCGAAAGCAACCGATATGAGCTGCATTTTGATCATCGCCTAATTTCAAAATCAGCAAAGACAGCAATAAGAGAGAGCGGCAACCTGGTAAGATCATTTAGTTTCTTTACTTTTAATGAAGATGGTAGTGTAAGTGTCTGCGACTTTACTTTCACTTTGATTTGCGATAGATTGTGGCACATAGGCGCTCAGCTGCTCATCTGAGGTGATGCGCGTCGCAGTAGCTTCCTTAGATGTCCACGACGCATGCGTGAGAATTGCGATCTGAAGTGGTGTAAGCTGGTGTAAGCAGATCGCAATTCTCGCGCATGCGTCGTGGAAATCTAAGGAAGTCTCGTTCTGGCCTACAAGGAAGAAAAGAAATAGTTGAATAAACTCGTTATTTTTGTTTGTTTTTCGCACAAAAAGTATTCGCGTCGCTTGATAAACATATAGTTGAGCCACGGTAGTCACTTGGGATATTTAAACATTTTCTTCATTGACTTTCTGGGCCGTCAAGAGGCAGTCCCTTAGGAGCCAATGTGGTAGTTATACAGCTCTCAAATTTAATCAAAAATATCTTCATTTGTGTTCCGAAGACGAACGAAGGTCTTACGGGGTTGGTACAGCATGGGGGTGAGTAATTAATGACGCCTCTAGGAGCTCTAGGAGGAGTATTTCAAATACCATTGCGAGCGTTTTACAAACAAACCTCAATAGCCGACTTCCTGTTGGGCTGGGGTAAAAAGTAAAAGCGCGAGGTATAGATGAAACGATGAGATCAACATGTGTACCGAGTTTCATATTATTACATGCAAGCGTGTTTGAGTTATGGACCAAGTGTTCGGACCCCATTCCAGGGGGCGCTGACGAGCCCCCCTGCCACGCCCAGGTACCATCTTCAGCCCGGCTCTGATGGCCGCGGGTTCTGACCCGTGTGCAAAGTTTCAAGAGTTTTCGAGCATGTTAAGGGCCCCAAAAGTGCCCGAATAGTCGTAAGAAAAATAATAATAATAATAATAATAGAAAAGAATAATCCTAAGGAAAACAATAGGGCCTTCGCCCTTTCAGGGCTTGGGCCCTAATTACTTTCAAAATCCCATATCAATCTCAACCAGCTGAATAATACAAGGATAGACATGAATCTGTTTTAATTCTTTCAAATAAATACTATAAATTGCATGAATTATCCTTAAACTGACCAAGGTGGAGAAGGTTACATTATAAAAATACTTTTTAGCATCAGACAATACATTTTGATTTTAAACCCACTATTGTTTTATGTCTGATCTCATGACATTTCACACTTTTTTCATACATATTTTACAATAATCCATACGAATTTGTACGAGTGCGGTTGTAATATTTAGACACCTCATAAAATGCATCGGATTGATCTATACACAGAATTTACCTCAATTACATCAGAAATAACTGTAATTAAATTACAGATACATGAAGAGTAATCCCTTACTTTACATTTTCAAGGGAAAAGTAATTAAATTACAGTAACTTTTTTATTATTTTTTATTAAACCTTTATTTAACCAGGGATATAGTCACATTGAGATAAGTATCTCATTTACAAGTGAGCCCTGGCCAAAATAGCAGCACACGATATACATAAATACATAAAACATAATACACAACATGAACATGTACAAAAATAATACAAAATTAAATGTTAAGAGCAAGTGCAGACAGATTTGAATGATTTGTTTAAGTGTAGCTTGAACTCACTTATCGAAATAAGTTCTTCTAGTTTCAGTGAACTTTGGATCTCATTCCAAACAGTTGATGCGCTATAAGTAAAAGCAGTTTTTCCAAATTCTGTCTTCATTAAAGGAACATTTAAAAGAATATATCTACTTGAACGTAGATTATACCTTTGACTATTAAAAGTTAGTAAACTACTCAAATATTGTGGGAGCTGGCCGACTAATGCCTTATATACAAGTATGAGCCAGTGTTTGTGCCTTCTTATATGAAGTGAAGGCCAACCTACCATCTCATACAACGCACAATGATGAGTGTGATATTTTGAGTTAGTTATAAATCTTAGTGCAGAGTGATAAACAGAATCTACTGATTTTAGGAGAGCTTTAGTGGAATTTCTGTAAAAAACATCTCCATAATCTAGGATAGGTAAGAAGGTAGATTCCACCAACTTTTTCTTAGCCGACTGTGAGAAACATGCACTATTTCGAAAATAAAACCCCAGCTGTAACCTTAACTTAGACAACAGTTGTTTAACATGTAACTTGAATGATAAGTCCTCTTCCAACACAAACCCCAGATATTTATAAGAGGAAACCAGTTCTATAGAGTTACCCTGCAAAGTGTAAATACTAATTACTTAGTAATTAGTTACACCCAACACTGTGTATATATATATATATATATATATATATATATATATATATATGTGTGTGTATATATGTGTGTATGTATGTGTATGTATATATTAGGGGTGGGCCGTTATCGGCGTTAACGTGCTGCGTTAACGTGAGACTCTTATCGGGCGATAAAAAAAATATCGCCGTTAATCTATTCTCACAGTTGAGTTGGGAGCTGACTACACCACGTAAGCTATGATGACTTTCACTTTGATATTTTAGCGCAGATGTAGTCGAATTGCACTGTAAGGGCCATTTAAAACCAATATATTGAAACGTCTGTTTATCCAGACATTAGGAAAATATCAGAGATGCATTTTATATTTAATATGAGGGAAATACACATCCGTAAAAGGGGTTGCACTCGCACACTGAACGAGAAGCGCAGCGCCGCGTCTAGGGGGCTGTACCTGGCCACTTCATGCGTTTTCTCAGATCGTATAGCTATCTGATTTATCAAAACGATTCAATTTACACCTGGTCACATACATGTGTTTTTGCAAAACGGATATAAATCCGATCTTCAATTCCCACACGCTATATTTTTTGATTTAATCAAGTGCATGTCACCGAAAGCAACCGATATGAGCTGCATTTTGATCATCGCCTAATTTCAAAATCAGCAAAGACAGCAATAAGAGAGAGCGGCAACCTGGTAAGATCATTTAGTTTCTTTACTTTTAATGAAGATGGTAGTGTAAGTGTCTGCGACTTTACTTTCACTTTGATTTGCGATAGATTGTGGCACATAGGCGCTCAGCTGCTCATCTGAGGTGATGCGCGTCGCAGTAGCTTCCTTAGATGTCCACGACGCATGCGTGAGAATTGCGATCTGAAGTGGTGTAAGCTGGTGTAAGCAGATCGCAATTCTCGCGCATGCGTCGTGGAAATCTAAGGAAGTCTCGTTCTGGCCTACAAGGAAGAAAAGAAATAGTTGAATAAACTCGTTATTTTTGTTTGTTTTTTCGCACAAAAAGTATTCGCGTCGCTTGATAAACATATAGTTGAGCCACGGTAGTCACTTGGGATATTTAAACATTTTCTTCATTGACTTTCTGGGCCGTCAAGAGGCAGTCCCTTAGGAGCCAATGTGGTAGTTATACAGCTCTCAAATTTAATCAAAAATATCTTCATTTGTGTTCCGAAGACGAACGAAGGTCTTACGGGGTTGGTACAGCATGGGGGTGAGTAATTAATGACGCCTCTAGGAGCTCTAGGAGGAGTATTTCAAATACCATTGCGAGCGTTTTACAAACAAACCTCAATAGCCGACTTCCTGTTGGGCTGGGGTAAAAAGTAAAAGCGCGAGGTATAGATGAAACGATGAGATCAACATGTGTACCGAGTTTCATATTATTACATGCAAGCGTGTTTGAGTTATGGACCAAGTGTTCGGACCCCATTCCAGGGGGCGCTGACGAGCCCCCTGCCACGCCCAGGTACCATCTTCAGCCCGGCTCTGATGGCCGCGGGTTCTGACCCGTGTGCAAAGTTTCAAGAGTTTTCGAGCATGTTAAGGGCCCCAAAAGTGCCCGAATAGTCGTAAGAAAAATAATAATAATAATAATAATAGAAAAGAATAATCCTAAGGAAAACAATAGGGCCTTCGCCCTTTCAGGGCTTGGGCCCTAATTACTTTCAAAATCCCATATCAATCTCAACCAGCTGAATAATACAAGGATAGACATGAATCTGTTTTAATTCTTTCAAATAAATACTATAAATTGCATGAATTATCCTTAAACTGACCAAGGTGGAGAAGGTTACATTATAAAAATACTTTTTAGCATCAGACAATACATTTTGATTTTAAACCCACTATTGTTTTATGTCTGATCTCATGACATTTCACACTTTTTTCATACATTTTTACAATAATCCATACGAATTTGTACGAGTGCGGTTGTAATATTTAGACACCTCATAAAATGCATCGGATTGATCTATACACAGAATTTACCTCAATTACATCAGAAATAACTGTAATTAAATTACAGATACATGAAGAGTAATCCCTTACTTTACATTTTCAAGGGAAAAGTAATTAAATTACAGTAACTTTTTTATTATTTTTTATTAAACCTTTATTTAACCAGGGATATAGTCACATTGAGATAAGTATCTCATTTACAAGTGAGCCCTGGCCAAAATAGCAGCACACGATATACATAAATACATAAACATAATACACAACATGAACATGTACAAAAATAATACAAAATTAAATGTTAAGAGCAAGTGCAGACAGATTTGAATGATTTGTTTAAGTGTAGCTTGAACTCACTTATCGAAATAAGTTCTTCTAGTTTCAGTGAACTTTGGATCTCATTCCAAACAGTTGATGCGCTATAAGTAAAAGCAGTTTTTCCAAATTCTGTCTTCATTAAAGGAACATTTAAAAGAATATATCTACTTGAACGTAGATTATACCTTTGACTATTAAAAGTTAGTAAACTACTCAAATATTGTGGGAGCTGGCCGACTAATGCCTTATATACAAGTATGAGCCAGTGTTTGTGCCTTCTTATATGAAGTGAAGGCCAACCTACCATCTCATACAACGCACAATGATGAGTGTGATATTTTGAGTTAGTTATAAATCTTAGTGCAGAGTGATAAACAGAATCTACTGATTTTAGGAGAGCTTTAGTGGAATTTCTGTAAAAAACATCTCCATAATCTAGGATAGGTAAGAAGGTAGATTCCACCAACTTTTTCTTAGCCGACTGTGAGAAACATGCACTATTTCGAAAATAAAACCCCAGCTGTAACCTTAACTTAGACAACAGTTGTTTAACATGTAACTTGAATGATAAGTCCTCTTCCAACACAAACCCCAGATATTTATAAGAGGAAACCAGTTCTATAGAGTTACCCTGCAAAGTGTAAATACTAATTACTTAGTAATTAGTTACACCCAACACTGTGTATATATATATAATATATATATATATATATTATATATATATGTGTGTGTATATATGTGTGTATGTATGTGTATGTATATATTAGGGGTGGGCCGTTATCGGCGTTAACGTGCTGCGTTAACGTGAGACTCTTATCGGGCGATAAAAAAAATATCGCCGTTAATCTATTCTCACAGTTGAGTTGGGAGCTGACTACACCACGTAAGCTATGATGACTTTCACTTTGATATTTTAGCGCAGATGTAGTCGAATTGCACTGTAAGGGCCATTTAAAACCAATATATTGAAACGTCTGTTTATCCAGACATTAGGAAAATATCAGAGATGCATTTTATATTTAATATGAGGGAAATACACATCCGTAAAAGGGGTTGCACTCGCACACTGAACGAGAAGCGCAGCGCCGCGTCTAGGGGGCTGTACCTGGCCACTTCATGCGTTTTCTCAGATCGTATAGCTATCTGATTTATCAAAACGATTCAATTTACACCTGGTCACATACATGTGTTTTTGCAAAACGGATATAAATCCGATCTTCAATTCCCACACGCTATATTTTTTGATTTAATCAAGTGCATGTCACCGAAAGCAACCGATATGAGCTGCATTTTGATCATCGCCTAATTTCAAAATCAGCAAAGACAGCAATAAGAGAGAGCGGCAACCTGGTAAGATCATTTAGTTTCTTTACTTTTAATGAAGATGGTAGTGTAAGTGTCTGCGACTTTACTTTCACTTTGATTTGCGATAGATTGTGGCACATAGGCGCTCAGCTGCTCATCTGAGGTGATGCGCGTCGCAGTAGCTTCCTTAGATGTCCACGACGCATGCGTGAGAATTGCGATCTGAAGTGGTGTAAGCTGGTGTAAGCAGATCGCAATTCTCGCGCATGCGTCGTGGAAATCTAAGGAAGTCTCGTTCTGGCCTACAAGGAAGAAAAGAAATAGTTGAATAAACTCGTTATTTTTGTTTGTTTTTTCGCACAAAAAGTATTCGCGTCGCTTGATAAACATATAGTTGAGCCACGGTAGTCACTTGGGATATTTAAACATTTTCTTCATTGACTTTCTGGGCCGTCAAGAGGCAGTCCCTTAGGAGCCAATGTGGTAGTTATACAGCTCTCAAATTTAATCAAAAATATCTTCATTTGTGTTCCGAAGACGAACGAAGGTCTTACGGGGTTGGTACAGCATGGGGGTGAGTAATTAATGACTTAATTTTCATTTTTGGGTGAACTAACCCTTTAAGGTCAGCAACCTTAAACTGGCTCTCATATTTGCTGGATGTTTAGACAAACACTTTACCAAATCTTAATCTGTGAAGCAGGATTAACATTGAGAAAGAATGGACACTGGACGGATGCAGTGCAAACAATGATTTTCAATTGCTATTTATTTTGAGATAAAACAATCAACACCATTTATATCAACACGCTTAATGTGGTACGAGATGAGATGCTCATCACAAATAACAAGTTTTGTTCTCACATCTATTGAAAACTACAGAGTAAAATATTGATGTTGGCATTTGGGAATCAGTGTAGCTTGTCAAAATTAAACCATACTATATGGCCGTGTTAACAGTATTGATTTCTTAATCATTACCTTCCAGTTAAGGCTAATTATATTTCTTTGAATAAAAAATAAAAATGGTTAAAAAAAGCTCCAAAATGGACATAAAAGGAAGGGTGAAATTAATCCATACAACTTTATTGTTATATTCAATGCAGCACAATCAGTTTGTTTGATGAACTGATTGATTTTGAAGTTTTAGGCCCTGTGTTGACCAAAGCATTTTTTTAGCCATCTTAAAATGCAAGCCAGTTTTCTGAAAACGACTAGCGGTGTTAAATGTTTTTGTTTTGTTGTTTTGCTGCTTGTAGTCTGTTGTCATTGGACAAGCAGTGTGTGTCGGTTTGGTATTTGTCCTGCCCCTCCTCCGGTGTGATTGGTCGGCTGGGTAAAAATTGACAGTGATGATGAGTGTGAAGTAAACACAAGTAGAAATAGTCAAATTAAAGTGATTGTGTAATTTTAGAAGACTTAAAATTCAAACAAAGTTACTGTAAAATTGGGACCAAATCAGATTTTCCCCAGCCAATCCTTTTCATCAGTCTCCTACCTGTTTGTGTATGAAATGGTCTATATCAATAAACCTGAACCTGAACCTGAACCTGTCCACCTTTGCTTATTGTGTGGGAGGCCAGAGCTCTGAGTTTATGGGCAAAGCATCTTGGACCAGCACCTTTGTTTATACACGCTGGCCTACGTGACTGATTTATGCTAGAGGCTTTAAAAAGGGGCGGTTCTCTAAAGAACGAAACAGGTTTCCTGTGTAACCCTTTTGGGTGCCTCCAGGAACCATTTTTTTATTTTATTTATTTATTAATATTATTATTTCATGTTATTACTATGGTTACCATTAATTTCTATTATAATGAACAAACCGAACCAAATACAAAATAAGAATAGATTAATATTAATAAATAGAATACACAAACAAATAATATAATACATAAGCAGCATGAATATACAATACAATAAAAGACATCTCAACAAAATGCATGGAAACACATATGTTCCATGTAATAAATCAATGTAAAAAAGTACATCTAATATACACTCATTGTGCTGTAAAATTCCTGAAAATTATGATCCTAACTTTTATCTCTATACTGAAATCTCAGATATTGAATTATTCAGCTATTTTGAATTGTAAAATATTGAATTCTGTGATGCCGTGAGACTGGAGACTGTAAATGAACGCTATGGCTTTTGAAAAAGCTTTAAATGTGTGACTTGAATCAACAGGACTCATAAATGATTGAGTATTCTCACTAGAAACAAGATAGATATTTAAGGTGGAGTATAATTATCTGTTGTTCATTGGATTTTTACTGGTGCCAAACATTTCAATAAGAATCCACACAATCAGCAATTTTGTGTGTATTTTGTGTGGCCTGGTCCGTACGAATCTGTTCAGGCAGTCACTTGACCTGAGTGACATCACCCTCAGCTGCACTGCTCTGTTCAGCTGTTCTAGTTCACAACGACAGTATTTAAATCTGAATCATCTTTCTCCTGCTGTTTTATGTGTCACTTGTTGCTTGTCAACGGTGGTTGAGACTGTTGCAGATCTCTCCTGCTGTTTTATGCGTCACTTGTAGCTTGTCAACGGTGGTTTGAGACGGTTGCAGATTGCTTACTGTGATAGTAAGACCCAGTCTCTCTCTCTCTCTCTCTCTCTCTCTCTCTCTCTCTCTCTTTTTTTTAACCAATTGTGTGTTTGGCGTCTAGGGATGGATGCTGTTTAAATTGGCGATAGATATGCTATGTGGATGTATTTTGATCAGCCATCCACTCTTTGGGTTCATATAAGCTCCCATGGTTATGTGTACACACAGGCAAGTCACTTTGTATAACTTACTTTGTTATCAGTGTTGCTTGGTTCGAGGTTATATCCGGGGGTCGTTTGGGCCAAGTAATAAAAACAAAACAAAACATTCTTAAGTAATGGTGGGTGGCTCGCGGGTGGACGAGATAAATCATTAATGATGGAAATATTAGCTACGTTCTCTAAAATGTTTAAAGCTACATTCTCTAGAATGTTTAAAACTTTTTTTTTTCTCAGGCTCTAATTTTGCAGACTCTCATTAAGCTATGCGGATGTTTAAGCAGCAATGGAGCCTAAACAGATCCGAGAGAAAATCCAAAATGGAGAATTGCAAACAAAACTAAAGGAAGGAATGGAAAGTACTGTGTGAGCGTTTTAGTGAATCAAGTGCTGGTTATGTGATAGTGTGTAACGACTCTGAAACGCTGTATGTATATGATGGCCACAAGACTCATACATTAGTCTATAGATCCAGCCTTTGCTTGGGCTGAACTTAATTATTTTTTTTGTGTGTGTGCGTTCAGGAAGGTGCAGTGATGGAAATGGTGACATTCCAATTTAAGTTTGAATGTAGTAAAGCCTGTGTTTAGGCTATTAAGCAAATGCAAATTTGCCAATGAAGAACTTTTACTTTAAGTAAATGTTTGTTTACAAGCAGTCTACTTCAGAGTAATATATTAAAATATCATATGATGATAGTGTGGGGGTCGGGTGCAGATATCTAAATCATAGAAAATCATAGGTTTGGCCCAGGTGGATGATTCATTTTTAAGAGCTAGATCTGATCCGCACATCTCTACATGTTATGGTCTTCATGCAAGCAGCTGCTTTTCATAAACACCTCTGTGTTTGCCTTATATTCTCGCCAGAAGTGAAAGACGAAATTCTGAATTCTGAGAAACAGAGTTCTGCAGAATGTATTAAGTTATTTATGATATTTGTGAGTTTTTCCATGTAGTTCTCCTGTTGCTTTGAGTTTCTGGCTGTGAAGTAGTGTACATCTGTCTCAACCTCTGTAATTCATTCTCCTTTGTTCATATGTCACAGCTAACCCCATTACAGGTCTAGTTTGTTCTTGCTAATGTCACCATCTTCCATAAGGCTGCGTGAGACTGGATGATTGAGAAATTTGATCTTCAGGCAGGAAAATGTCCCTTAGCTTCTGGCTTCATAAGACTCCTGATAGAAGTCACTAATCACAGGATGGATGTAACCAATGTTCTCTCTAAATATATTCAGGTTTGGTGCACATGCATGGTGACAATTTCTTGTTGCCCGTAGCTACACGTAAAATGTAATGACAGAATGGTGTGTGGCATTGCCCCCATCACTCTGACGGCCTCTCATCATGACCCTGACAGGCGCCTTGACTCCACCTGAATTTCATTTCTTTACACTTTTCAACCCAACAAATCTGACAGGAGATGAAAATCCCCCATATTCAAGTGTTCATAACGTTCTTCAAAGTGTTCGTCGTCTCTCCTAAAAAAAAAAAAAAAAAAAAAATCTGACTACACAAATATAATTATTAGTGATGGGTGTTTTTATTGCTGCTAGATGCCGCCCCAATAATGTCTATTTGTGACATCAATGTGTATTCCTCACCCTGCAGTCTCATATCTGAAGACTCATTTCAGTGCATGCATTGCATCCATAGGGCTTGGAGTTTTAAAAGTATACAGTATATGTGGTTTTTGAAGTTCTAATAGTTATTAGGAAAATAAGATGAAAAAACGCCATGCTTTTAGTGGCTTACTTAATGTTGATTAGGTTTTTAATCTCCTTTTTAACCTAATTATGTTAAATACATCTGCTCAAATACAAGCAGAGCAAACTTGATGCATTGTTCGACATTGTTTTGTATGAGAGAGACCACTTGCCGTCTTTTGTGTGATTGTCTTGTTTGGTTATCGAGTGTTTCATTAATGCTATTTAAGCTTCAGAATATTCATATTCTATATTCGTTTTTTTATTTTTTATTTAAATAGGACTGTAATCATAACTTTTCATAAGTTCTCATAGATTGACGTGTCAAATAGTCATTTTTATTCAAGGAAAATAAAGAATTCAAGGATGAAGACATTTGAACTATTTATTTTAGTTATTTTATTTTACTTTAAAGTCCCTGTAAAGTCAATTCTACAAAAAAGTTCTAAACACATTATAAATGTTACATATGTATTGCTAAAACATATTACAAAGTCTGTGAACTGTGAAGTACTGAAATGTGGAGTTAGACCGTTAAACAGTTTTTCACCATTGCAATTTTACGGATTAATTGGACGGGGCTAAAACAGGGCTCCGTGACGCACTGGAACCAATGAGCTGCTGGACACCCCCCTATTTGATGACGCACAGAGTCTGATCTCCCTCTCTCCACACACACTCCCCGAGCACATTCGCATTCACCGCTCAATCGCGAGTGCCTGTCAGTACTATTAGTTACTACAGCTGAGCCTACAGTTTTCTAGCTAGCTATGCCTTCGATACGGACATGCATGGGCTACTACCTGGATGCGATCATGTACAAAACAGATCGGTATCTTCATTTAAATTCCATTAAAAACGATCACATCAAGAAGAGGTTTTTAGAGAGCCTAACGTTACCTTGATGAAGAGGATTCACTGATAATTCACTGATAAACCGCTGTTACTGGTGAACGGGGCCGAAACGACGATCTCCCGCCTCAGCTTTCATCCTCCCATCTCCAAAAGCTAATCAGCTAATATCACCGTCAACAGCTTTCCCGTGAGTGGGCGTGGTTTCAGCACAGCCAGCGGACACGCCCCCAGCGTTTGAGAGCAGAGAATCTGCTCATTTTTTCATGATTTTGATAGCTTATTTTATGTACATCCCGACTTTTTTTATCATTCAAATTTGGCTGGGTGGCTAATTACACATTTTTCTGTGGTGTGACAAACTCAGAACACATACTTAATTTTGACTATACAGGGACTTTAAGACTTCCAGAAAATCCAGGTTACCACATTTATTAAATTCATTCACAATCCGTATTATACATTCACTTTCTGTGCCTGATAGGCTGTTTAGTTTTGTCTTGTCACATGTACACAAATTAGATTACATTAGTCATATCTTGTAAATTTATATCCAGTTGTGTTGCACGACATGCTGCAGCTTTGATACCTCACTCACTATTTTGTTCATTGGTTGTGGCCCTGTATGTAACCTTTATTTGTCTTATATTCACCTCAGTGCACTCATATTCACTGCTTTTTTAATGCAGTAAAATCACTTTAACTTGACTGGATAAATGGATTTGTATGAGCTTATGATCAGAAAGATGATTTTCTCAGGTCTCACAGACATTCATTATTTATTTGGTTCTTTTGGCACATTTAGCATATTCAAATTCTGTTGCTGCTTTGTGCTTATGGAATTGTCTCACAGTTGATATTTTAATTCTTAATCTTGAACAGCCCTGCCAGTGTTAGAGAGAAAGCAGGATGTGTGTCTGACATGTGTTTGTGGTCAAAGCAGCAGGAGTGTGCTCTGTCGCTCTGATGCTGTTTGGGCTAGACAGAATCATGTGAACCACTACATCTAGTCTTTTCTCATCTCACTTCTCTTATTCAAATGCATTTGTTTTTTAGCTGGAGGAATAAGCAATTATAAATCACTGCTCTTCGCAAACAAATTTTAGCCTCCAATGTATGCCATTGCTTCCTGTCACAAAGGGTCGCTTATAACGCCATCATCACTGACCTGATTGCAGCTCAGATACAGTAGGCTTGCAGGGGGAATGTTTTCAGTCTCTTATGCTTTATGTTCTATTTGATGATGTGATGCAGTTGACACAAACACAGAAGAGCCTCATTCTCCAAATAGAGGATGGTTCAGATCACCTGATCTGCTTTTGACACATCATAACAATCCATAGTTGAGTCATTCCAGATGTGCACATTGCCCTATGTATTGTACTTTCTCTTCAGTTGAACATCAGGATTTGATCTCTGGGATATCCTGTTATTGAGTGGGGCTGTTTTGTGCCATTGGCTGTTTTGACAACATCAACTGAGCCATAAAGCAGTCATTTACAGTTTGAAGCCATCTTGTTTGTTCTGTGTACTATGGTCCACAGGTGTGACATATTTGGTTTAATGCTTGGTCACATTGACCACAGCACACCCCTAGAGACACTGGCCATTGATGAAATGCTTTTACTAACCTAATTTCCATAAATATATACATAATAGAAAAAATATATATATTTTTCACTTTTTTTTTTCATTTTATTTTTAGTAGCTGATGTTTTCTTTTTTTGTCAATTCTTCTGTGCAAAATCCTTGAACTCTGATCTGGATCTTGCCAGGACAAAATATCATCTTATCCGTTCTCTGGAAGTTTCTTTTTTTTTTTTTTTTTGCATGTTTTTAGGTCATTATCATGTAAAATGTCTAAACAGGTTGCTGTTGTCTGTGTATCTTTTTTTTTAAATGTGCTTTGTTAGCTCACCTTAAGTTTTTTCATGGCTAAAGTTGCTACTCAGAACAATGCTGAAACACTTTACACCAAAATCAGCTGAGTGAATGACTGAACTGTGCATTTTGAGATTTTATGATAAGCTGAATGAAATATAATCTTTATTAAACCTGCCATGTTGAAACTTGTGTGACGTTGACTTGTGGTGGAAGATCTTTTGTGACTAAGATAAGGACGGTTGCAGTGAGTCCATTCAACCGAAGGTGGATCTTACCAAAAACTGCCTATGTGATTATCTATGCTCTGCCCTACAGGCAAATTCATGCAAATGACTTCTGGAAAACATATGAACAGCTGTGTGTGTGTTTATCAAACTGACTGCTCGTACCTCAGGCAAACAAACCACAAAAAAACAAAAAAAAAAAAAAAAACACACTTGTCGTGTGTCTGCAAAGTGACACATTTCTTAGTTGGAATTATGGTGGGAATTGACCCTTATCTCTTTGTAAACCTGGTTAATTAATAAACCTGTTATACTTAGGGCATGGTTTAAATTTTACTATGCAAATATTTTTTTTCTGTCGAGTGCACTAAATGTCCGTTGAGTGCACTTCTCTTTAGGTTATGTAAGGTTATCGTTTCGCTTCCTGATGTTTAGTGTTCATGAAGCACTGATTATCCAGAAGATAGGCTCCCGTATCTAAATCATCCATCCATTTTCCAAACCACTGGTCCAATGTGGGTTTCCTGACTGCTTCAGACTTCGTACTTCCGCTCTTTTTCAGTTCGCTTCTGTACTCAGTCTGAGACATCGACATGTCTCTCAGTTTTCCTCCGGCCTAAAAACAGCCGGCCAATCAATGAACAGAGGGCAGGCTGAGAGCCGTGACATAGAGGCTAATCACAGAGTTTAAGATTGTATTTTAGATCAGAGAAATCGAAAAACGACCTTGGATACGACACGGGATGCAATTTGCTTTGTTGTGGAGAACATTGTCCCGTCAGCGAGAAACTGGGCAGGCCAAAGGCCGGCAAGGTGATAGTTGTGATTGTGTCCCCCTTGTTTGCACTCATGGAGGATCAGGGGCTCGTTCTTCATACGTTGCTTAAAACATCTGAGACCAAATGAGACATCTAAGATGATATCATCGTGCTAATCATGATCCGGCTAAGGGCATCCCTGGGTTTAACTCTTCCAGACCCACATCAGGGACCAGTAGCAGCAACACCTTCATCACTGGGAAATGAGATTTAAATTATCTTTGTATACTGTGAAATAATTTGTTGCTGCATTAAATGAAGTAGACCTATAATCCAAATTGGCTGGTTTAGTCATTTCAACTGTTAAATCTTGAGTAATGATAAATTGCTTTGTCTTGTGAAAGTAAAAACTGATAAACTTATGTTAATGTAAAAATATTTTGCCATGAGTTATCAATCACATTGCACTGGAGAGTGAAGAAAACTTCTCAGATGACTGTCCTTTGGAGGAAGTACTTTAATTTAATTGATGGCTTTAATTGATTTATACTTGTGCCTATTATTTCTGACAGGAGTCCATATGTACAGAAAGGCCTACAGAAGAGTCTGCACATAGCCGTGATATAGGGGTGGGCAGTGTAGAGACAACTTTTCCTTTTTATTTGTTGCATACGGCATGTGTGACACAAACGACACAGGGTGAAATTCGTTCCCTATACGAGTCTTCAACAGAAAATAGAGTATTTTGAAAAAACAAAAATCAGGAAGAGAAATAGAACTTGACAAAGAAAAAATTGCACTAGAAATAGAGTTGCTTCAAAATAAACTTGCATAATATTTTTTAAAAAGATGACTGAATAACTGGCTTTTCTTTACAAAGAACTATTGAAATAAAACTCTTAGCAAATAGAGTTTTGCAAATTTGTCTTGTCTTTTATTTTAGGCTTAACTAAACTTTTTTTTTCTTTCTTTTTCTTTTTTTTTTCTGATGTTGGCAGTGTTGTGTAATATGACACATGCAATGTCCCAGGCCCTGTCAGGTGCAACCCTCAGGCTTTTTAGACCCTGAAATCTTCCCTTTAGTTGGCCAAAGCTCATGTCATTGTGTGGCCTTGTCCTAGAGCTGCATTGTAACTGGTCTGGGGTTTGGATCAGGGAATGGGGTCATAAAACACCTGTCTCCATGCAGGATCCTGTTGTAGTCACCTGTATAACGGAAAAATGGAGTTCTCAGCATAAGTGTACTGTGAGTTTGATATTTATAATTTTCCTTACCACGTTCAAATAATGTTCATAAATGTGAATCTCTTAAAATTCTTGAGTCATGCACAGATCCTGGCCATTTTGATTTCACACTGATTTGTGAAATGGAACATGGTCACACACACACACCATCTAAGAGATTTTACTCAGTCAACTGCCTTTAAAAAAAAGTGATATAATATTACTAATCTGGAATATTAAAAAATGTAATAGTAATTTGGCTACACATTTACATAAGCCCCCTTTTTGCTCACAAAATCCCTTCATTAAGGCCTTAATGGGAACATGTGTGCAGTCTCGTGTATGGCACCAATCACGTAAGTTAAGCCTAAGGGACTGTAAGTCATAATTGACATGGTCATCATGATTGCATTATCTTCATTAAAAATTATAATATACCCTAAATTGGCAAAAAAACAAAACAAAACAAAAAAAAAACTAAGAGCGCTAGGTAAACTTTGTGAATGGCACGAGTCACGACTGAAAGCTTATCAAGTTCTCCGCATCTCCAATAGTGTAAAGGAAGCCAATGGGCAATGCAAACATTTTGTGCTGTTGTTGAAGCCCGACATCGAATCGAACATTAATGTGCATTTCCAACAAAATAATAATGTACAAAACCAATTCCATAAAAGTTGGGACACTGTACAAATTGTGAATAAAAACCGAATGGAATGATGTGGAAGTTTCAAATTTCAATATTATATTTAGAATACAACATGACATCAAATGTTTAAACTGAGAAAATGCATAATTTTAAGGGAAAAATAAGTTGATTTTAAATTTCATGGCATCAACACATCTCAAAGTTGGGACAAGGCAATTTTTACCACTGTGTGGCATCCCCTCTTCTTTTAATAACAGTCTGCAAACGTCTGGGGACTGAGGAGACAAGTTGCTCAAGTTTAGGAATAGGAATGTTGTCCCATTCTTGTCTAATAAAGGCTTCTAGCTGCTCAACTGTCTTAGGTCTTCTTTGTTGCATCTTCCTCTTTATGATGCGCCAAATGTTTTCTATGGGTGAAAGATCTGGACTGCAGGCTGGACATTTCAGTACCCGGATCCTTCTTCTACGCAGCCATGATGTTGTAATTGATGCAGTACGTGGTTTGGCATTGTCTTGTTGGAAAATACAAGGTCTTCCCTGAAAGAGACGATGTCTGGATGGGAGCATATGTTGTTCTAGAACTTGGATATACCTTTCAGCATTGATGGTGCCTTTCCAGATGTGTAAGCTGCCCATGCCACACGCACTCATGCAACCCCATACTATCAGAGATGCAGGCTTCTGAACTGAGCACTGATAACAACTTGGGTTGTCCTTGTCCTCTTTAGTCCGGATGACATGGCGTCCCAGTTTTCCAAAAAGAACTTCAAATTTTGATTCGTCTGACCACAGAACAGTTTTCCACTTTGCTAAAGTCCACTTTAAATGAGCCTTGGCCCAGAGAAAACGCCTGCGCTTCTGGTTCCCGTTTAGATATGGCTTCTTTTTTGACCTATAGAGCTTTAGCCGGCAATGGTGAATGGCACGGTGGATTGTGTTCACTGACAATGTTTTCTGGAAGTATTCTTGAGCCCATGTTGCGATTTCCATTACAGTAGCATTCCTGCGTGTGATGCAGTGCCGTCTAAGGGCCCGAAGATCACGGGCATTCAGTATGGTTTTCCGGCTTTGACCCTTATGCACAGAGATTGTTCCAGATTCTCTGAATCTTTGGATGATATTATGCACTGTTGATGATGATAACTTCGAACTCTTTGCAATTTTTCTCTGAGAAACTCCTTTCTGATATTGCTCCACTATTTTTTTGCCTCAGCATTGGGGGAATTGGTGATCCTCTGCCCATCTTGACTTCTGAGAGACACTGCCACTCTGAGAGGCTCTTTTTATACCCAATCATGTTGCCAATTGACCTAATAAGTTGCAAATTGGTCCTCCAGCTGTTCCTTATATGTACATTTAACTTTTCTGGCCTCTTATTGCTACCTGTCCCAACTTTTTTTTTCCAAAAGGAGCCAATATTTGGCAAGGCAATTCAAAATGTCTCACTTTCAACATTTGATATGTCATCTATGTTGTATTCTAAACATAATATTGAAATTTGAAACTTCCACATCATTGCATTCTGTTTTTATTCACAATTTGTACAGTGTCCCAACGACACCCTCACGACGATCGTTTCACGAGAGAAAAAAAAATCTCAGAAATTAGGCTACTACACTATCGCGCTGCGCTAAAGGACTTCCCGTATCAGTCGCGATCAAATCCTGTTTACATGAAATAAGCCTGCTCACGAGCAGGTTCAAGCTGATGGACCTGTTGCTATGACAGCAAGTCCAGGATGAGCTTCGAAGCACCAAACGATCCAAGATCATGGCATATCGCCAACAATCAAATCCAGCTAACTGAGTTAGCGACGTACAAAGAACGAGCCCCTGGTTAATATTTAATTTTCAACAATATTATTGGTCTGTGGTGTACTACTTTCATGTTATCACTGTGAAGCTGCTTTGATACGATCTGTATTGTGAAAAGCGCTATATAAATAAATGTGACTTGACTTGACTATAATTCTGTATATTTTCAAATATACTGTTAAACCATGCAGCGTTTCTCAAAGTGTGGGGCGCGCCCCACTGGTGGGGAATAGAAACATGACAATTGGGGTGCGACAAACGGGAGAAATTGTTTTTTTTTTTTTTTTTGCCCATCTCTATTAATTCCTTTATATATTGAGCATTAACTCAAAACAAAACAACGACATGAAGACTATACATTTTATTTTAATATTGAATTGTTTCTATAGAATGCTTGAAATGTATTTTTATTGAATTGTTTTGTTTAATTTCAGGCTTTAGAAAGCTTGACATGTCTTTAAACAAAACAGTTCACAACTAAAATAAACAGACTACTCTTTAGGCTATTTCTCATAGTTTCGTTTCATTTATGACGAGGTGTGCTTTAGTTCACGAGTTACCACAGCCGTGCTTAACTCCATGCTTATGGCTGTCTTTTATATTTGCTTTATTTATTAAATCCAGACAATTGGTTGATGAAAAATTGATTAAAATGAATACAATTTAGGCTATACAAAATGAAATTTACTTTAAATAAAGCCTTTCTTCTGAACAACTTAATGAAGTGGTAAAAATCATCTTTGTCGACCCAAGTCTCTCGATATAGTATTGCGTATCCATTTTCATAATCACAGATGGAAAAAAATAACATTATAACAAATATGAACCTAAATGTGCTAATTTAATGGCTGCAACACATATAGTATAGGCTTGCAGACTCTTTATTTAAAATGGCTGCACATTCATTTAATTCTGAAGTTTGCAAACAAGTTGAATGGCATTCTTTTGTAAATGCAAGTGTCACGTTCTTTGAGACGAGTGCATGTTGCAAAGTCATATTAAAGAACCGATTAGAACGTGCGATACACTCGCTTCACTGAGCCGTGCTGTACTGTGGATAGCGTGTTAAATACGTGTAACCAGGGTGTGATTTGCCGGGGGGATGCGTGGGATTTCCCCTTTCTGGTCAGTGTGTCCCTGCCTCTGCTTAATTATTTTTATCCCTGGTGGGGATAAATTTATCCCCCCCTCAAAGTGATCAGTGCTACTAAACTAGTGGTGAAACGGATCAGAAAACTTATCATGGATCCGTGGTTTGATTAAAGTCCATTTTATTTTTAAATGCGCTACTTTGGCTGACTCTCATATAGCTGTCGCTCTGCACGAGTCTGCAGACTTGCTCAATCTGATTGGTTACACCTCACGCCTATCAACACTTGCGAGACGGTTGCATGTCCGCACTGGGCTGTGGAGCTGTGTGTAGAAAGGAAGGCAGCATTCAGAATAAACTTCACAATCTGATTATCTGTTTCTATGATGACAAGCAGAGCTAGTGTCCCAGTCACTGAGAATGGCCGAAGTTACACGGTGTTTCACTCACTCTTGAACGTCTGGCGCGAGTGATTTCAATGTTAAATCGATGTAAAGACGCGTTTGCGCGCGTCTAGTGGTTCTGCAGCGCGAATGAGGCATCTGTCTTTTCTATCATTTTGCTGTATCTCAGCATCGCGATGTAACATTAACATTTTTACTTTCACTTAACAGCAGCAGTAAAACTGTTTCTATGACGGTTTAACTTTGCAATCAATCCGTGGTTCAGGAGAGGCTGATATAAATTTGCCTACCCTATTAATCTATTGATTTAATTATTGCATGTTTTTCGTTGCATGATCACAGTTCAAATGTGTGGGAAGCTATTAGAGTAAAAATATTGCGTTAGGATACTTCATGTGTTAATAAGATTTTTTTTTTGCAAATGCAGTGATGAAGTTCATGTTCTCATGATTTATTTTTTATGAAATATTTTTTTTCAAAACATCCCCCCCTCTGTTTTTTTCACAAATCGCACCCTGCGTGTAACAATAAAATAACTTCACTGCCACACGTGAATGACGCGTGACGTCGGGACCTGACACTTCACTGCCACGCGTGATTTGCGTGACGCCTGTGTGATGTCTGTGTGACGCCTGTGTGACGCCTGTGTATGGCGTTCCGATAGGCTCTTTAATATAACTTTGCAACATGCACTCGTCTCAATGAACGTGATGTCTGCGTCTGCCGAACGTGACGTCTGAGTCTGCCGAACGCCTCGTCTGCGTCTGCCACATCACTCGTTCGTCTGCCGAACGTCTCGTCTGCGCCTGCCGAACGTGACGTCTGCGTCTGCTGGGAGGGTGGGGTGTACCAAATAGCTCATAAGGAATGCATAGGCCTACTGCTCTTCAATTATGTTTGTTTATAAATTAAGTGTTTTTACCTTGCTTATACATATATTTTTTTCAAATAGTAGCCTAAATATGAATTCACACAAATTATCTTATTAAAACTTTTGTTTGACATTGTTTCTTGTCAATTTTCCCAAAGAACAAGATGTTATTTCATCATGTATAGCCTATTTGAGAAATGTAAGCATATTTACGGCATTTATTTTAAAATAATGAAAAGGGTAATCTAAGACATATAAGGACAGGGTGACCCTGATATTTACGGAAATCCGTCGTAGGTACTCATATCGACGCATAACTTCACTGAATATTACATACATTATATATTAGTAAATATATTGTCTCAAATTTTTAAATATATGAAAATGTCTTATGTAATATGCAATATATTGTACTAACACCGTATAATTCTGTATATGTTCAAATATATACTGATAAACCATGCAGCGTTTCTCAAAGTGTGGGGCGCGCCCCACTGGTGGGGAATAGAAACATGAAAATTGGGGCGCGACAAACGGGAGAAAATGTGTTTTTTTTTTGTTTTTTTTTGTCCATCTCTATTAATTCCTTTATATATTGAGCATAAACTCAAAACAAAACAACGACATAAAGACTATAACTTTTATTTTAAAATTGAATTGTTTCTATAACGCTTGAAATGTATTTTTATTGAATTGTTTCATTTAAAGACATTTCAGGCTTTAGAAAGCTTGAACTTTCTTTAAACGAAACAGTTCAAAACTAAAATAAATAGATTACTCTTTAGGCTAGGCCTATTTCTCATAGTTTCGTTTAATTTATGACGAGATGTGCTTCAGTTAACGAGTTACCGCGGCCGTGTGCAACTCCATGCTTATGGCTCTCTGTTATATTTGCTTTATTTATTAAATCCAGGCAATTGGTTGATGAAAAATTTATTAAAATGAATACAATTTAGGTTATACAAAACAAAATTTACTTTAAATAAAGCCTTTCTTCTAAACAAAACTTACTGAAGTGGTCAAAATCATCTCTGTCGACCCACGTCTCTCTCGATATATATTGCCTATCTATTTTCATAAGATGGAAAAAAAAAAAAACATATAACAAATATGAAACTAAATGCGCTTATTTAATGGCTACTTGCAGACTCTTTTTTTATTAGAAATGGCTGCTCATTTATTTAATTCTGAAGTTTACAAACAAGTTGAAAGGCATTCTTTTGTAATATCTGCAACATTTATCAAGTACACAGATAATTTTGCATGCATTTATAAATCATTATGGTAAATAAAGTAATAAATAAAGTAATAAAACAATAAAGTAATAAATAAATATGAACGCAACTCATTTAAATGCACGTTATTAAGCATTTTACTCCCATAGAAAATCATTAAAAGAACGTTTACGTGGTTTAATGCAGATTAGACCAGGGGTTTGTGTGTGGACCACTATTTAATCAAGATTTTTTTTATTCAGTCTGGTTGAAGTCCCCATTAGGATAGAAAAACATGAACCCAAGTCCTATCACAGACGCAGACGTGACGTTATAAGACAGACGCAAGTGTCACGTTCATTGAGGCGAGTGCATGTTGCAAAGTCATATTAAAGAGCCGATCAGAACGAGCGATACACTCGCCTCACTGCCTTGTGTAAATTGCGTGACGTCAGCGTCACATCAGCGTCACGCCTGCGTCTTAAGTTGAATAGAAATAAATAACAGACGTTGAGTGAGACGTTCATTGAGACGAGTGCATGTTGCAAAGTTATATTAAAGAGCCTATCGGAACGCCATACCTGTGTGACGCCTGTGTGACGTCTGCATCACGTCTGCGTCTTAAGTTGAATAGAAATAAATGGCAGAATAAAAAAAAAAATAAGACGTTGAGTGAGACGTTCATTGAGACGAGTGCATGTTGCAAAGTTATATTAAAGAGCCTATCAGAACGCCATACTCCTAAACGCGAGTGTGTAGGCTATTGACGCCTGCAGCGCTTGACATTTGCCTTGTGTTGAGCGAGAAGAAGCAGCACCGCGAGCCCTGAATATGGAAAAAATCGATTCGTGGCCGTTGAGATTCGATTTTGAATCGACCACATTAAAAAAAAAAAAAAAAAAAAACATTAATCGAAAATCTTTTTTTGCCCAGCCCTAGTCAAAATTCCCAGTTATCTGCATATAAAGTCAGCGAAGGAAAACCAGACTAAAAAAAGAAGACAGTATTTGAAAATGCTATGATGAAAAAGTCTTTGGATAAAGCAAGAAGTCAGACGAGAGTCAATATCAACTGTGCTTTCCAGCCGTGGCGGAACTGACAACCAAGGGCTGCACCAACAGTGCTTTTGTGGAAGCTCTTACATGTAAAATCTTACATGAAATTCACTCTCATCACAGTGTAACTGATGGTAATGGGAAAACGTGTATCATGCAACCTGTTTTTAGTTTAGCTGTTTTTAGTTTTTATATTACTAGCTCGTTACCGAATCAAACTCAATATATTTTAAACTTTACCATTACCAGTATCGATATGTTAGCTTGATAGTGAGTACTAACAGCCATGCTAGTTGTTTGTATTAATAGTGATAAAGTTAGGCATTTTATTACATGTGATTCTGACATGATGCCACTATATGCACTGCTCCTCTCAGCGGCGCTGGTAAATGCGTACTCCAGCGGAGCGCGGTCAGCAGCGCTCGTTCATGTGTTTTGGGGGCGTGGCTTTGTAAGAATCCCAGACGGGAGGGGGTGGGAGTGAATGAAATAATGAGCTGGGTTTATTGCAGCACTGAGAGGACTACAGACACTCGATTTGTATACTTTCTTTTTCAGAGTACTTGCATTTTAATTATGTATTGGTATATATAGACAGTTTAAACAAATTTGGAGAAGTTTTTTTTAGAAAATTTCTACCCCACCTTTTAAGAAAGAAAGATTGAACTATCCACAATACCAGTCTAAAGTCATAGTTTGCTTTACGTTTCACATTTTAAATAAAGTATCTTGAAAAAAGGATTGAGGTCATTTGAATGTAGTGAAATGTAGTGAATGTAGTGAAGTTTTTCTACCACCTAGATCATTTACTGTGATTTTAGAAACAATCTTCTCATGTGCATCTTAATCATAGGCAGCTGTTAATCTGACAATGTCTCATTGCATTACAGCTGTTTGAATAGTTTTGACATATCATTGTGGCGGGAATCTTCTTGTGTAACTCGTTAATCTGTAACTGTCTTTCTTTCTCCAGAGAATCCATCTGATGCTGATCTGTGGTTACTGAACAGTTGCACAGTCAAAAACCCTGCAGAAGATCACTTCAGGAACTCCATAAAGTAAGTTTCTGCAACTCACAGTAACTGCATGAAGGTTTTATGTGTATTTACTTTAGGGTCTGGAAAATTAACATGTGATCTCATGCTCTCAAAGCTACCTTGCTTTTGCTAGCCTCTACGAAGTGCCTACCCTACCTTTTAATATTTACTTTTTAATGCATAGTTTACGTAATTAGTGTAACTTGCATATAAATCCCTCATCATTACAGACACCCCTCATCATTACAGATGCCATTGATTACTTTAGCCCTTCATGTGACATTGCGATATAGAACACCATATACAAAAAAACAACATGCTTCAGGATTTAGTGTGCTGTCTACCTAGACAAGTGTAGAGCAGTAGTTTAGTGAATTTTTTAAATGGTCTGTTTTACTATTGTGTATGTGTGTCAAGTCTCATTTATATCCATAGCATTTTATGGAATACAGATTGTTCCAAAGCAGCTTCACTAATGTTCCTGTCATCTCACTAGTACACTCACACACTCTCTCTCTCACACACACACACACACGCACACACACACACACAACCTCCTGTAGGAATTGAGATGCAGCTGAAAACTTCAAAATAAAAATACATTTTTTTAAAGGGGACCTAATCATCAGGAAGTAGCTATCAAATCCCCAAATGTAACATTTTCACTTTTCACAATCATCAGTGCCAAATGATTTCTGCCATTGTCTTTGCAATCTCTTCAGAAATACAAAAAACCGAAAGCTCTTAGTCATCTTACTTGTAATGAATATGCAAATATTATTGAAATTAGTCAGGGAAGAATGGGGTCTTTTCAAAACCACACAGTTTTCTAGGAAAAAAAAAAGGATTTGAGAGAGCCATTGCTATAATGCTAATGCAATTACAGCTGCATTGAGCTTTGCGTCTGGCTGCGGTGCCAGGCCTCTTGCGCCCACTGTTGTGGCTCTGAGCGCAGTGCTTGCTGGGTTGTTGCATTTCATTTACATATTGAATTAGTACAAAGGCTTCCCAATTCAATCCCCTCCCCCCACAAAGGAAGGCACATAATGGCATCTGTGGGCTTGGAGGCAAACACAAGTGTTACCACTAAGTAAACACACATAATTTACAAAGACAGAACAAAAACACTGTGAAAGGAGTAGCCATGCAAATCATGACAGATTCACAAAAGAACAGATGTGGACGTTGTGAACACAAGCACACATGTGCAACATATTAAAACAACATCAGATTAAGAAGCAGTACTGCAAAAAAAATAAAAAATAAGTAAAAAAAATAAATAAAATAAATAAAAATATATATATATATATATATATATTTCCCAGTGGCAGTCATAGACTGTAAAAAAATATGGACAAAGCGTCTGTGACGTCACCCATAGACTCCCTTAAAGGGTTAGTTCACCCACAAATGAAAATTAAGTCATTAATTACTCACCCCCATGCTGTACCAACCCCGTAAGACCTTCGTTCGTCTTCGGAACACAAATTAAGATATTTTTGATTAAATTTGAGAGCTGTATAACTACCACATTGGCTCCTAAGGGACTGCCTCTTGACGGCCCAAAAAGTCAATGAAGAAAATGTTTAAATATCCCAAGTGACTACCGTGGCTCAACTATATGTTTACCAAGCGACGCGAATACTTTTTTGTGCGAAAAAACAAACAAAAAATAACGAGTTTATTCGACTATTTTTTTCTTCCTTGTAGGCCAGAACGAGACTTCCTTATAGATTTTCCACGACGCATGCGCGAGATTTGCGATCTGAAGTAGTGTAAGCTGTGTACGCAGATCGCAAATCTCGCGCATGCGTCGTGGAAATCTATAAGGAAGTCTCGTTCTGGCCTACAAGGAAGAAAAAAAATAGTCGAATAAACTCGTTATTTTTGTTTTTTTCGCACAAAAAGTATTCGCGTCGCTTGATAAACATATAGTTGAGCCACGGTAGTCACTTGGGATTTAAACATTTTCTTCATTGACTTTTTTGGCCGTCAAAGGCAGTCCCTTAGGAGCCAATGTGGTAGTTATACAGCTCTCAAATTTAATCAAAAAATATCTTCATTTGTGTTCCGAAGACGAACGAAGGTCTTACGGGGTTGGTACAGCATGGGGGTGAGTAATTAATGACTTAATTTTCATTTTTGGGTGAACTAACCCTTTAAGAACGGGTTTGAGGCTGTTTATGGGGGGTATGGGCGGCGCCATACTGGAAAATCTTGGGAAATACAAAATACAAAATTTTCAGAAAGGATACAGAGGTGGTATGTGTTGTCAGATCATGGCCGAGACGTCAAATTCACTCGGCGCAGCCCGTTATCAGCTGTCAATCAAAGTTAACCACCCTTATTTGTCATACATTTTATCTAAATACGATCTAAACTAACAAGTTAGAAAAAAATTCACCCCCCTCACAGTTGTCAGGCACGTGGGATATATTGAAGATTACAATAAAAGTTCATGGGACCAAACTGTAAACATATGAATTTGTGCTGTGAAAATGGATATTTTAACATGACGTCTAAGGATATTTGCTCCCTTTTAGGACCGGCCTCTAGCGGATTTGAGATGTATTGCAGTTTTTCGCACTTTCGGGTAGGCTTCAGCTTTCAGATTAGAATGTTGCCGCTTGGTGGCAGTACAATCAGATCTATAATATATTTACATATTATATATATTATTATGGCAGCATTTAAATATTCATCCAGTTCCTTTTGCTTGAAGATCAGATTCATCTCAGGCCCTAATGTGGACATACATCCTGGTGGTAGTATGAACTCTAGCTGCTGCATTTTGGACCAGTTGGAGTTTTATAAAGCATACAGAGCAACCAAGTAAAGTCATCTTTGTTTATATAGTTTTATACAATACAGATTGTTTCAAAGCAGCTTTACAGTGAAAACAGGTTGGGCGTTCCCTCAAAGTGATTTGCTGGAATGAGCGCCAGCCAATGAGATTTTGAGAAGTTTGCGCATTAGTTCCCCCCCTACTACAGGAGAAACCAACATATCTTCTGCTTGTTATTAAAAGCAGAATAATTAAAAATGAACTGAAAAATGTCGTTGTTGTGTTGAAAACACAACAAAGAATATAGTTTACATGTTGCGTGTCGATTCTGTGTGGTATTTAAGATTTCTGAGAAACACAGCGCTCTCAGCAAAACGATCGTGAGTCCTGCCACCTTCACATTGGAGTTTATAGTACATCAAATACAGGTACGCTACACATCCATTGAGCTGATCGCTTGATGAAGAGCAAAACTCTCAAGTGCTTAGTCAGTGTTCAGCAAGTGAAAATATAAACTAAACTCAGCCTCTGACACCGTGTCCTAATTGCACGCAACGGACGATAAAAGGTATCTTTTCCATGTTAATCAGCCACGGCGACGACACACGGTGATTCTATTTTAAAAACGGTTTCTATTTTTCTGCAACTTCGCGCTGGAACAAACAAAGTGTGGCAATGATAATCTCAGGTACTGTTTGTGTGCTTAATTTAATGTTAAAGGTGCATTGCGCAACATTTCATGTTAAAAATAGCCATTTTCTAACCCATACATGCTTAACTCTCAGAGACCGACGGCATCGTCGACGACGTCACAGGCCACCTCCGATAAATGTTTACATAACTCGATGACAGATTTGTCGATTTTCTTACCGTTTTTTCCAGCAGAAAGCTAACGAGCTAGCCATCACGGGGGTGCCTTTGGTGTCTTTCTAGCCTTTACAGAAGGTTTTCTATCCAGCCTGGAACTTGTGCTTCCCTTCAGAGGTTTTCAGCAATAAACCCAAACGCTTTATGTCTAACTCTGATACTCTTGAACTCCATAATTCATAAATATTCCGTCATTTTTGCCGCTAGCTCGATGCTAGCGGACATTCTGGATATCACGTGATGTTTTCACGTGATGGTTTTTGACCAATTACAGGCTGATCTGTCGTAAACATTGGTGTGCGTCATTACGCATGAACCAAGCACTGATATAGTGGAGAGAGATAGAGACGCGCGATTCACAGAGAAACAAAGAGAAATGGACGTAAATAAAGCGTTTGTCTATTTTGGTGCCTTGCAGGATGAAGGATTTTCAGGAGAACAGAGCTTTTTGACAGATGAGGAACTAGATTACCAGGATAGACCCAGCTGAAGTGCCATTTATTTATTTACTGTAAAAAAGTATTATAGTAGTATAAATGTATTATAAAAGAATAAAAAGAACATAATAAATAAAATAATAAATAAAATAGAAATGCAAAACCTGTGATGTGGCCCTCTGTGTGATTGCTGATAGGAACTGTTTTGAGGCTTGGCACCAGTGAATATCATGAGGCCCCAAACGCCTGGACTTCTTTTGGAAAAATGTCAATAGTTTTTGTTCTGTACAAGTTATAATGTTTATTCCTGTGCTCCAGGACTCCAAAGACATGAACAAACTATTTTCCAGAGGAAATTTGCTTAGCTTTTATTTATTTGTGTGTGATTTCAACAAATATTTGAGTGATTCAATTTCCGATTTATTATTTTACATTCAGGTGACATCAATGCAACACAAATATGCTGAAAGTTCAATTTGTCCTGAAAAAAAAAAGAGCTGTGTCAATTGCCTGTACACCAAAGGGTTGATGTTTTACTAGCTTTTTTAGTAAATAACACCAGACGGAAAATTAATTGTAAAAATACCCTTAGGTCTCAGAGGGTTAAACAATCCCCTGATGGGCTGAATGAGCCCTTCTCTGATCACTGAGATCGCCTCTATAATCCTGTACAGTAAAATAAATAAGAGTGATTCGGGCTCGAATCTGAGACTGGCCGTGACGTCATGCGCGTTCACGCTCACCTGGTTATGTGCCTATGTCTTGCAGGTAGTGTATTCGCCGCCATTCTCCGTATCAGAGAAGACACCTCGAGCGACACAACTTTAGTCAACTTTCCACAAAAGTAGAAGATGGATTCAAAGGGGCTGTTTAGCCTACATCTGGTCACTTCATGCGTTTTCTGTGATCGGATAGCTATTCGATCGTGAAAAGAGGTTGCCCTCCGAAACGTATTCGAGACGGATTTGAATCTGATCCCTCAAATCACTTGAGGACGTGGTCTGGGCCGTATTCCAGACAAAACTGGACAAGTGTAAATGCATCTGGTTGTTGAAAGCAGGCTATAGGTTATGTCATGTTATTTTAGTCATATATGATGCCGCGCATCACCTCAGATGAGCAGCTGTGCGCCTATTCATCAAGCCAGCGCGCCGCAATATATCGCAAATCAAAGTGAAAGTAAGTCGCAGACTCTTAACACTACCATCTTCATTAAAAGTAGAGAAATGAACTGATCTTTACCAGGGCTGTTGCCTCTCTCTCTTATTGCTGTCTTTGCTGATTTTGAAATTAGCCAATGATTAATAAAATGCAGCTCATATCTGTTGCTTTCAGTGATGTGCACTTCATGAAATCTGTATATAGCGCAGGAATTGAAGATCAGATTATATCCGTTTTGCAAAAACACATTTATGTTATCAGGTGTCATGAAATCACTTTGATAAATCAGATAGCCATCCGATCTGAGAGAACGCATTGTGGCCAGGTGTAAACAGCCCGAAAGAGACCGGCTTGTAGTTCATTCCAAACCCCAACGCAAACTCCACGTGAGACAAAGAAAATACAACTTCTGTCTGTCCAGTGCCAATCCTCGTCTCAGTTCTCGCGCATGCGCCAATAAGGAAGTAATGGAATAGTCGAATAAAGCCGTTATTTATGTTTTTTTCGCACAAAAAGTAGTCTCGTCGCTTGATAAACTTAAAATTGAACAGCTGTAGGCACATGGAACATTTAAACATTTTCTTTAATGACTTTATGGGCCGTCAAGAGCCAGTCCCTTAGGAAGCCAATGGAAGAGTGATCCAGCTCTCAGATTAAATCAAAAATATCTTTATTTGTGTTCCGAAGATGAACGAAGGTCTTACGGGGTTGGAACAGCATGGGGGTGAGTAATTAATGACTTAATTTTCATTTTTGGGTGAATTAACCCTTTAAGTGTCTACTTTGTATTGTTTGATGTTAAATGCATTATACAAGTTACTTAGGAATAAATAGCATGTTTTCAGATGATAAAGAAAACATGACTCATAGCACGGAAAAAACGTTAGGTTGTTATAAATTATTTCGCGGACCCCCTGGCTTTAGCTCACGGACTACCAGGGGTCCGCGGACCCCACTTTGAGAACCACTGTTTTAAATGACCTGCAGATTTATAACTGCATTACCTCATTATGACTAACAAAAGATGTGTGCCGCACAGTTTGCGGCTGATGCTCCTTTGGTTATGAACAGCTCGTGCAAATGTGCGTGTATGTGTGTGTGAGCGCGCACACAGTTTTGCTTAGTTCTGCAGAAACTCAGATAATTGCGTTTTGCTCCTTTAAAGGGGAAATGAAGCGGTGAATCAAGTTTACATGATTTACAAGATGGATTTCCAATATAATCAACAATTATATAAGGAACATTACAAATGTAAACATTTAGAAGAAAAAAAGACAAAACTTTATCTTTCGCCACCAGGGCGCCGCCATTGTGCAGTTGACGTCACAGGGTTGGTTGGCTCAAGTTTAACAGGCTCTGGGCATTGAAAATCGCGACATCAAACTGTGTTTACACCAGTGTTTTGACCGCGAACGACTAATGTTAGGTACAGATATTAGACAAAAAGACGACGTCTCATGTTATATGTTGACAAACTGCACATAGAAACATTGTTCGCGATGTCTGCCGTCAGATATTCCCGTCTCGTCAATAACAGTAAGTTTAAGCACGTATTTGTTAAAGGGGACATGAAACGTCCATATTTTCGCACTGGTAGTGCTAGTAACGTTAGCTACAGCCTACATATACTAGGAAAAAGTGTCTCCGCTCTGACATCCTTCAGGGAAAGCATCGCCGCTTCCACACGTCTAACTCCCGACACAGCATGGTAAACGTGCGCGCCGGTGATGCAGAATTGACCACGCAACACATGCTCAAGATCAACCTCTTGACAACAGATGGACTCTGACACGAAGGGCATCGCAGGACAACAGCCACACTGACACCTGGTAAGTTAGCATTGCAAACCCGCTCTCCGCCCCAAACCACCACTGACTGTTCTACACAGCAACGTAACTTGCATGTTATTGACGAGATGGGAATATCTGACGGCAGACATCGCGAACAATGTTTCTATGTGCAGTTTGTCAACATATAACATGAGACGTCGTCTTTTTGTCTAATATCTGTACCTAACATTAGTCGTTCGCGGTCAAAACACTGGTATAAACACAGTTTGATGTCGCGATGTTCAATGCCCAGAGCCTGTTAAACTTGAGCCAACCAACCCCGTGACGTCAACTGCACAATGGCGGCGCCCTGGCGGCGAAAGATACAAAGTTTTTTTCTTTTTTTCTTCTAAATGTTTACATTTGTAATGTTTCTTATATAATTGTTGATTATATTGGAAATCCATCTTGTAAATCATGTAAGCTTGATTCACCACTTCATTTCCCCTTTAAAAGCATGTAATGTGACTTTGAAATTCTTTTAGTGCTCCCAGCTTTGTAGCTGTAGAAGCAACAATATATAATTCACCTCAGATCTTGAAATGAAACAAATGGAAACAAGAAAGTTCAAACTGTGAACAAAAACTCAGTATTTTAATATTGTTTAAATGATGTAATATTTGTGAATTTGATTATGTAGCCTACTTATCCATTTTCTTGCGAGTGCCGTCAAGATTACTCTCTGGTGCTGTGCACTTCCCACGAGACCCCGCCTATACGCTGTTCTGATTGGCTGTAGTTTTTAAAAGATTTGTTGGGCGAGACGCCCAACATTCAACACGAAAATAGTCATATAACCATTGCAATAACTCTGAAGCTATTCAGTTAAGGTTATAAAACTGCATAGTGCTGCTTTAATGCAATAAAGTTAGTCATTTGGTATGAGCCAAACCACAGTCATCAAAATATAGAAAACAACACAAGTGAAAATAAAGTGGGATTTTGGGTTGTTTACTGAAACTACAGGTAGCATAGTAAATACACAGTATTAATCCTGTCACTGATCCTAGACGGGCCGAAAGAACACCACAGACACCGTACAATCAACATGGGAAAATCTCACAGTAAAACAAGCAGCTGTGAAAAATTACACAGTGTTTTGCCAGATTAGAAGTTTATCTAATGTATCATCTTTTTACTCTTTTAATAACATTTATAACTGTATCATCTTTATATCACTTTTATTTCTTTTTATAACAGTTTTAATTTTCCTTGTTTGTATTTTGTGATTATTTTAGTTCCTTTCTGTTAAAGCACTTGCCTGCGTGGGAATTCACAAAAGCTGGGACAGAACATGCCTGTCTGTGTTGCAGATATCTCACCCTTTTTTGTGTTTTTTGTGTTTTGTGTTTACAAGTTTATCCTTTTCGGTTTTTCTACTGTGAAGTACCTATAGACGTGACTCATTTTAAACATTTCTTTAAAAGTAAGATCATATGAGAAAATCGGTAAACCGGGATCACAACTGTTCAGTGTTTTCAAATTTTTGTATTATTTATGTTTCTGATATTTAAAAACACTAGATTACATAAAAATACGGTACAATGTACCATACAAATTTGAAGGATTTTTTTCCGTAGGGTGTCTTTGTTTTTGTCTAAGGTTGCGTTTTTTGTTTTGTTTTTTTTTTTTTTAAAGTTGGATTTGGGGTGTGTGGATATTCTGACACTAATGTGGTAAAACCCGAAAATTATGTTTTGCTAAATGTCAAATAAGCTGTTAACAACGTTATTTACTTACCGTCTGGCATGTTGTGTATGAATGTCTTGAGTATTTTTTACAGATATTTCTTCCCGAGCGCATCCAGTAACCAGTTGTTATAAAGTGCGGTAATGTTACTAACGTTAGTGTTTTTGGAGCAATTGAATGCCTTCAAACAAAAGCTACCAGAGGAATCATCTAGAAAAGTAAAGGCCAGTTTCAAATTTTTACAAAAATAAACCATGTTCAATTTGTCGGCTATTTATTGTTCTTGAATTATTTGAAGAAAAAACGACATACTAAAAATGCCAGCCTAATCTCAGGAGCTGACTTTAGTAAGCTCATGGCGTTTAAAAAACGCGGCGCTCCCATTGAAAACAATAGAAAACATACACCAAGCGCGTGGGAAAACGGTTTCAAATGGGGGAGGGCGCATACAAACCCAATTCCATAAAAGTTGGGACACTGTACAAATTGTGAATAAAAACAGAATGCAATGATGTGGAAGTTTCAAATTTCAATATTATATTTAGAATACAACATAGATGACATATCAAATGTTGAAAGTGAGAAAATGCATAATTTTAAGGGAAAAATAAGTTGATTTTAAATTCCATGGCATCAACACATCTCAAAAAAGTTGGGACAAGGCCATTTTTACCACTGTGTGGCATCCCCTCTTCTTTTAATAACAGTCTACAAACGTCTGGGGACTAAGGAGACAAGTTGCTCAAGTTTAGGATTCGGAATGTTGTCCCATTCTTGTCTAATAAAGGCTTCTAGCTGCTCAACTGTCTTAGGTCTTCTTTGTTGCATCTTCCTCTTTATGATGCACCAAATGTTTTCTATGGGTGAAAGATCTGGACTGCAGGCTGGCCATTTCAGTACCCGGATCCTTCTTCTACGCAGCCATGATGTTGTAATTGATGCAGTATGTGGTTTGGCATTGTCTTGTGGGAAAATACAAGGTCTTCCCTGAAAGAGACGATGTCTGGATGGGAGCATATGTTGTTCTAGAACTTGGATATACCTTTCAGCATTGATGGTGCTTTTCCAGATGTGTAAGCTCCCCATGCCACACGCACTCATGCAACCCCATACCATCAGAGATGCAGGCTTCTGAACTGAGCGCTGATAACAACTTGGGTTGTCCTTGTCCTCTTTAGTCCGGATGACATGGCGTCCCAGTTTTCCAAAAAGAACTTCAAATTTTGATTCGTCTGACCACAGAACAGTTTTCCACTTTGCTAGAGTCCACTTTAAATGAGGCTTGGCCCAGAGAAAACGCCTGCGCTTCTGGTTCCCGTTTAGATATGGCTTCTTTTTTGACCTATAGAGCTTTAGCCGGCACCGGTGAATGGCACGGTGGATTGTGTTCACTGACAATGTTTTCTGGAAGTATTCTTGAGCCCATGTTGCGATTTCCATTACAGTAGCATTCCTGTGTGTGATGCAGTGCCGTCTAAGGGCCCGAAGATCACGGGCATTCAGTATGGTTTTCCGGCCTTGACCCTTATGCACAGAGATTGTTCCAGATTCTCTGAATCTTTGGATGATATTATGCACTGTTGATGATAACTTCAAACTCTTTGCAATTTTTCTCTGAGAAACTCCTTTCTGATATTGCTCCACTATTTCTTGCCTCAGCATTGGGGGAATTGGTGATCCTCTGCCCATCTTGACTTCTGAGAGACACTGCCACTCTGAGAGGCTCTTTTTATACCCAATCATGTTGCCAATTGACCTAATAAGTTGCAAATTGGTCCTCCAGCTGTTCCTTTTATGTACATTTAACTTTTATGGCCTCTTATTGCTACCTGTCCCAACTTTTTTGGAATTTGTAGCTCTCATGAAATCCAAAAGGAGCCAATATTTGGCATGGCAATTCAAAATGTCTCACTTTCAACATTTGATATGTCATCTATGTTGCATTCTAAATATAATATTGAAATTTGAAACTTCCACATCATTGCATTCTGTTTTTATTCACAATTTGTACAGTGTCCCAACTTTTATGGAATTGCGTTTGTATTTGCATTTGAATGTTGTGTTACAGTCTAAAACATTTAATGTGTGACGTGCACACACAACTGAGAAACATTTTTTATGTTATCATAAGCACACATGCACATATACATGCATAGCCTATATATATATATATATATATATATATATATAGTTCTACCACTCGGCCTTGTCCCAATTCATGGAGAATGCCTAAACGTTTGGTTGTCCAGTGAGTGTTCGCTCAAATGAGCAAGAAAACGTTTTGTCGTTAGCCTATTGTGAGTATAGGCCTACTTTACATGAAAAAAGAAGACCTTTTACAGTTTAAAAAGATGACTTTATTTTAGCTGTTATGATAAAAATAAATTCAAGTGAGCACCGCCGCATTTGTCGAACACTAATGCCAGAATAAAACCCGATTTTAGAATAGGCCTACGCACGCGGCGTGGTGCGTCAAAATACTCAATTATAAACTTCAATATTTCAATGTTTCGTTCAAAACTACCTCAAAACACTTGTTATCACTGAATCATTGTATGAAGGCTACTGAAATGCGCTACATGTGTTATCTCTCAATACAAGAGCAGAAGCGCTGGTTCAGATTTTATTATTTGTTTAAACGTGCGTGTTGCATATTAAAAAAAAAAAAAGTAAATATATACATATACATACATATTTGATATTGTCTATTTAGGCTAATTATAGCATTGATTACTGTGGAGGGGGTAAATCCCCCACCGGCAAATCCTTGCTTAGCTTGGTTATGTTTATGATTTTATTTTAGCTGTTATGAGAAAAATTAATTCAAGTGAGCACCACAGCGTTTGTCAAACAATGTATTAAGGCCTGCATGTTATCTCTCAATACAGGAGCAGAAGCACTTGTTCAGATTTTATTATTTGTTGTTTAAACGTGCGTCTTGCATATTTAAAAAAAAAAAAAAAATGTATATACATATTTGATTTTTGTCTTGTTTGATTTTGTGGAGGGGGTAATACCCCACTGGGAAATTTCACCTTGCTTAGCTTGGTTATGTTTTTTATTATTATTATTTTTTTTAATCTACATGGAACCCCATTAAGATTTATTTATTTATTTATTTTTTTACATAACTGCTTTTGAAGTTGTAAATTCAGTCAATATGTTGGAGGAGATTCCTTTGTGTAAAATGGAAATGCAAGGTAAGTTTAATACCATGTTTATTCGGGATTTGAAACAGTGACATCAAAATGATTGAACCTAAGTTCTACCACTCAACCACAACTTTTCTCACTGAGAAATGCCCAGAAGTTCGGTTGTTCAGCAGTCAGTGTGCGTGCGCGAGAGAGAAGCGTTCTTCTTCTCATTCCTCAATAGCGTCATTGAAAGCACCCAATTTATTTTCACTGCGAGATAGGCCTATTTTAACTTTCGATTAATAAAATGTTCTGCTATAAAAGTTTATATTCTATTTCAAGCTATATTCTATTTAAAATGTAGGCTACTTTTGCATAATTACGTTTTTACTAAATGTCCCTTTCCGCCACCTGGTGGTCATTTCGCGACCGACTTTGAAATACGGCTGCGGTAAGTGGCATTCTGGTTGCCCACCTACTGTACTTCGAACTGGAAGACGCTTTTGACGCAAGGCCTCATGGGGCGTAGGAAACTTGTGGATATGTTAAAAAATATGGAAAATGTGTAATGGAAAATAATGGAAAATATGTGACGTTTATATCTTTGTCAAATTTTAAATACTGAACTCTCTGGAAGACCTGATTATGATCAGGACTTAAAGTGGATTACACTGCATCTTCCCAAATAAAGGAATACATGCACAGAAAAAAAAATGATTTGAGCTGTATTGTTCTCTTAATTATTTTGTATCTTTATATTCAATGCTGTTCAGCTGATCATTGTCACAAAATACACACCCATTTATTCCTTCGCTTGGCCTGCTGACCCTTTCAGGCTTAATTGTGAGATAATGACCTCCTCGTTGTACATGGTCTCTAATGATTGTGATGATGATGATGAATATGATGATGAATACATATATATATTGCAATAACACATTTATTCTGGATTTTCCTATATTAAAGGAGCAATGTGTGATTTTTAGCGACATCTAGTGGTTCGGTTGCGAGTTTGCACCAGGTTTGCACTAAGGGCTCAGCCCACTGCTCACCCCTCCCTTTCGAAGAAGCTACGGTTGCTAAAACGGGACAAACATCTCGTCGGCTGAGACAGCAGAGAATAGCCAGAGTAAGCCAAGATTGTGTAACATTGTCACTGTTTCTGTACCACAGTCCATTATAAACCACATCATGGATACTGTTTACAAAGCCATAGTCAGGTGAGGATCAAGGGTTTTAATATACTGTATAATTTAATATAATAATAGTAATCAGCTGATTGTCTCACAAACGTAACCAGCAGCACATTTCTCCACACATACTGTAGCAAACCCATAATACAGCGAGGGAGCAGCTATATATTTTTTTCTAACAGGGTAGTAATAGTTTAGCTGGCTAATATGAGCTGTTGCTGTGGCTGAGCTGGGACGCGTCCGCATCGCATGAGTCCAAAGGTCGGAAGTGCGCGCGCTGTTACAATCATGTCATCTCCGCATCCCATAGATACTATTTACTACACACAATAGGCTTTTTTCTCTGATTTTGAAAACTCTTCGTGAGCGACTTTAGTGATCTAAAAGTCTCTATCGACAGGTTAGTGATTCCTGTAACGTACTGTTTTACGGTCAATGACATGAATACTAATCATCAGCTGTCTCACGAACGTAACAGCACATCTATCCCCAACATAACAAACCCATAACACAGCGAGGGAGAACTAAGTTACATGAAACAATCCCAACTACATATTTTACACCACTCACAAGGGAAAAGTCACTACTCACGGAGTGTAAGGCTAGCTTCCAGCTTTCCGCTACTTCTCTTTCAAGGTAGTGATGAAACGCGTTCTGTAGCGCTGTTTTATCGAGTTCGGCTACGGTAGGAATATGACGTCACAACATGGCGACCTTCATAGAAGGGGATTCCCGCGGTTATGGAGCTATTAATGTCTCATTCTAAGGTAATAAAAACATTATGGTTAATTAAGTAAGTTCTTTATACACCACTGAAAACATAGTTATGGATGTCATATTGCATTTCTGTTAATAGATAGATACTCATCTTTTTTACACATTGCACCTTTAAATGATTTTGTGTTGTTGACGTTTCTTGTGTGCTGTAGAGAGGATGAACATAAATCCAGCTAAAATATACATGGAAAAATTTCTTTAGACACTGTCTAGGGATAGGCAGATTTTACAACATTAGCAGTTAAATATTTAATGCAACGAATCATCGGACACAGATTTGTGGAAAGCATGGATGTGTGCAGCAAATCAAAAGTAGATGGAATGTTAAATAAATAAGGACAAATAAGTGTTACTTCTAACAAGTGTGGCTTCTTGAATCCTTAAATCTTTATTAAAATCATCTTGTGGTTTTCTCACTCGACTCTTTTCTTTCTGCTTTTTGTAATGCAACGAACCTAGCCTTGAACCTTATTTTTAATTGCCTCTTCCCTCATTTAAAAAACAAATACATTTTTTTACATTTCATAAAATAATTTTCATGGAAAGAAACTGGATAGCAATTTAATTAATTTGATTGTTGTTTTTCTTTTTTTTTCTTTTCTTTTTCCAGAGAAGGATTGTTTAGAATAAATAATGATGGTCAAAATTAGAGACTTTTAAAGCACATCAATACAGCCGCAGTGCCGCTTGGGCATTTTACAGAGTGATAATTTGTTGAGAAATTTATTTCCAGATTTTCCAATGATAAGTTAAAAAAAAAAAAAAAAAAAAAAAAACCTTAGGTGCATAGCTATTAGCCTCCAACCTGTGAAAGCTCCTGGTTAGGGGTTAAACTAAAGGGTTGTTTTAAATGTCACCATTGTAATCATTGTGATAATGTTATGCAAGGTGAAACATTTTTAGATGTAAAAGCAAACAAGATCTATTCTATTAAATATTTTATTTATTGTCAACTACTCTGTTATTTATAGACTGGAATGTAAGGTGTTTTATATTGGGAGAGCAAAGACGTCACTGGATCGATTGGCTGAACATATGCCATCAAATCACTAAAACTCTGCAAACACAGATGTTTTTTTTTTTAATGAAGAATATCCTATGGCAAAACATTTTAAATAAATTCATAATAATAATCCATCTATCCTTAGAATAGAACACTATGTATTGGTCATGTGAACAATACTATTGGGAAAGGGAATAGAAAACTTAAACTGAATAAATACATTTTGGTTTTATAAACTAAAGGCTAATATATATCCAGGATTGAAAGAGGATTTGGATTTTACTCCTTTTTTATGATGGTTTAAAAAATAAACAAAACAAACAAATATACATATTGTTATTGATATTTGAAGTGGTGTTATGGGAATAAAATGTATTGGTGAATGTTAAATGCTGATCAGATCAAACTAATCAGATGACTTAATGATTGATACGGTTGATACTTTCAACTGTTGCTGAGTTTGTGGTGTTGCTCTCCCTGAGGAAGGGATGGGCCGAAACACGTTGGATAGATTTTAGTTTTTGTATGTAGCCATCTGACAATAAAGGCTGAATCCTCCTGTGCTGCTGCAGGTATATAAGTTGTAAAGCTCATGTCCTGATGCGTCCACTTTCCCTCATTCAGATGTATTCAGTGTTTCGTGTTATTTAACATCATTAGCCGCATTTCCACTGCCGGGCTAGGGCTTACAGCGAGCCGAGCCGGGCCAGTGGGCTCGGCCTCAAGCACCGGGGATGCGTTTCCACTGCCGGGCCAGTAGCCCCGCAGCGCTGCCCTAAACCCCGCCCCTAACACGCCTTTCTGGATCAAACGACATACCATACAACCCAATCCATTTCAGCGGGGATGTATATTAACTCACTGGCCGTGGCTGCAATAGTGTCCTAATTGTCTCGCGAGTCACCACTAACAGAGGGACGTTGACCCAGCACATCGTCTATCAAGTCGAACCATGGCAAGTTCCTTTTCTGAGCTTCGATTTGTCCATTGTGCGTTTTAATCGCCTTGTACAATACAGCGCCTGCAACTTTTTGTATTTTTTTTCTGAACTTTAAGTGTTGCTCGCTGAAAAGCTTAGCTTAGAAAGTTCAGCATCGATGTATTTTGTAACGTCCTAGTTTCTTCACACGCCGTCACATTGACGTTGTACATGTGGAAGAGCTTTGGTATCTTCGACAGACCAGTACAGGCAATTCTCCATTTAGAGCTGCGATTATTTTGCACGATATAAAAAAGTGAAATGTGCTTCTTGTTTCAGATCATAACGTTCCATAACACCGATAAACTCCGCCTTTTACCTTGAGCACGCCTTTAGCCCGAGCTGGACCGCTTTGGCCGGAGGAATTCGACCGGCCAGAAATCCTGGTCGTTGGCTCCGAGTCAGCCCCGATCAAGCCCCGGAAGTGACAGTGGAAACACGACTGGCCCTGGCACTAGCATGGCTCGGCCCCGGCCCGGCAGTGGAAACGCAGCTAATGTTTGCAGAGCTTTAGTCATCTGATCTGATAATTGTTCATAATATTTGTGATGACCAATTGCTTTTAAGATGAGATGTGAGAGATCTACAACACCTAGAGGCCCGTGTGTGTTTGTCCAGTGTGACTAGGTATTTTGAATAAATTAAAGGTAAAGACCCCTTTTGCGCCGACGTCACAGTTACGTCACGGCGCTAGCTGGAGGCAAAACAAAGTGAAAACTGGAGGCGGCCAATACAAAACGGCACAGATTAGCCGGCATAATAAGGAGCTTAAATAATTGATACTATTATTAAATGTCATCTTCTTGTGTTGTTTGGTGCAAGAATTGATGAAAAATGAATATGCTGTATCTGGAACTTTTATTTCTAGAAAATATTCACATCATTAAAGTTGCACCGTAATGTCACTCTTTACATTGTCGTGGTCTCGACGCTGGCTCGGCAGAACTGCGGATCGTACACACGAGTCTTGTACAGGACCACAGGCATCTAAAGATTTATATGCCCTCTGTTTCTATTTACGATCGGTTTCTCTATAAGGTAGGTGTAGAAGCAGAAGTCAGGCCACTCAACCGAGGTAACGTACGTTAATCCTGTCAGATCATCCATTCATTGAGTGAGCGTGTAGGCGGCTACACGTCGGCCAATCTGGTTCCGTCCGTTAAAAATAACTTTTGGAAATAGCAATCGCGGTCCTGGACACTGAGTGACCGTACACATTAAGATAATATCGGATTGTCTCCAGTCATTGTTAAAAAACAAGCTAACAATCCTTGCTATCTAGCGTTAGTGAAGCGGCCAGAGTGATCTTTCTGCCTCCACCTAAGCTCCGCCCACAAAAAAACATCACCGTGTTTACCAACTGTAAAAGGGTCTATAGTTTACCAAAAATTAAAATTAGCCCATGATTTACTCACCCTGAAGCCATCCTAGGAGTATATGGCATTGTTCTTTTAGACGACTACAATCGGAGTTATATTAAAAAATGTCCCGTCTCCTCCAAGCTTTATAATGAGAGTGAATGGCTGGAGAAAATTTGAAGCCGCAAAAAAGAAGCCTCTCTCTGTATCCATCCATTATATAAGAAACCCATATGGCTCCATTGGGTTAACCTGACACACAACTCAATGACGAACGTGGAAGCTCAGAGGAAAGAGCAAAACTAAACACCAGTTGCGAATTAGCCATTTTGAAGAGAAATGTCGAAAGATTTCTATATAATCGAAGAGGAGCTTTAGTTTGTTGCACAGCCCTATTTTTTGTAAGTCGCGAGAGGCTTCTAAGCGCATGACGGTGACTTGCATATGCATATGGTCGTCTCGCAGTAGCTAGTTATTTTAGATTTTAAAGTTATAAATATTGGTATTTTTCTTATAAAAACCCATGGCTTTTGCTTCATTAACCCCCCGGAGGCGTGAGGAGTATTTTTGTTTTTTGTTTTTTATCATGGATGGATGCGCTTTTTTGGGCTTCAAATTTTCTCCATCCATTCACTCCCTTTTTAAAGCCTGGAAGAGCCAGGAGATTTTTTTAGTATAACTCCTGATTGTATTTGTTTGAAAGAAGAATGTCATGGAGACCTAGGATTCTTTGAGGGTGAGTAAATAATGGGCTAAATTTCATTCATGGTTTCATTCATGGCTAACCCTTTAAGCATATGTTAATCCATTATTGAGACCATGTGCCTAACCCTAACCTGGATTTATTAGGACTGCACATTAATTCATTTTGAGTGCAGTGTTTTCATTTTTGAGTGCAGGAATATATATATATTTTTTGTTCTAGATCCTCACTAATGTGATTATTGGGATGGGCTGGATTGTAGATCAGTATGTCTTTGTAATGGGTCCCATGGTCTATTCTCCGAACTGCTCCTGCACAGTCCAGATCATCAGTCATAGCAGATGATGTACGGTCTGGCCTTTCTCTACCTAGCCTGATCTCAGTCAGCTAGTCAGAGTATGAGCTGTGTCCGTAAACACAGTCTCAGTGCTGCACATTACTGCATCCAATTTGGCATCTGAATTGTACTGGTGCGAGTGAAACAGATGAGACGTGCTGTGGTGGAGCTCGGGAATACGATTGAGCCAAGCTGCTGATACAGAAGATTTTGTGTGGCTTTGAGAGTAACATCAGAGTTAATAAAAGTGAAATGTACTATATGAGACATGAGGGCTAGTGGTCAGTCATTATCTAAGAATAAACCCAGAAGTTTAACTCACCGGTAACTATTTTGCCATTGAGAACAAAACATATCTGTTTAAATGACTGCAACATAAGGCAGGCTGTGTAAATTTTTTATTTTTTTTTAATAAACGGGCTCGGGGCGGACTCGGGCTGATCATTCTGATGAGCTGTCAGATACGGGCCGGGCTAGGGCCTGAGCGTCTCGGGTTAGGGCCTGAGCGTGTGGTGTGTGTAGTGGGGTGTTTTAGTTTCACTGAGTGAAGTGCTAAAATAAACACTGTTGTAAAATGGAAGCCTAGTTTATAATTTTTTATTTTTTTATTAACCTCCCGTATTTTGACACTACCGTGTCACCGCCGGTAGTTGGTCCATTACCAAACTCAGCAATTTATTTTTTTTTTTTTTACAAGAGCGCTCGTGCTCTTGCACGTGCTCGAACACAAGAGTGCGAGCACTCATGGTACACGGCCACACTGAGACTTTCAACACACCGGAGAAAGCATCACACAACATGCTGGAAGCTCATGCAAATTCCCACTGCAACATTACAATAATAGGCTACTTTTATCAGCTTGACTGAACTAATGCTCCATGCTCATTTCAGTGTAACAGTAAGATCGTAGGAAGTAATATTACTGTACTGAACGTGTCTGGAAATGTGTATTGTAAACAATATGGTAGTAGTGGGATGAGTGACATTAGACAGATTTAGTACATGAAATAAAAGTTACATCCTAAAGCACCAACTTTTTGTTATCCTGGAACAGTCTTTTGTGTTCATTTCATGTCTCATGTATGTTGTAGTTTACCTTGCTATTTCATTACAGTTTACCATTATTTCAGCATATCTGAAAACTTGTAATTTATCACAATAAAATTAGTGGATGACTTTCCATCATTCAAATGCTCTGTCGACATTGATCCATGTTTTTGTCCTAAGTCGATCCGATTTATTTTTGGCCTGACGTGCTTCAGCAGATACTGAGATTTGTTTCGTTTTGTTTTTTATATTTGTGTGGAGTTTGTGTTGGAGTGTGTGTTGTGCTGGAGGCAGGTCATTTTTTTTGGTGTTATCAGACTCATGTCGTCATCTCCAGTGCCGTCGCATAGACTGTATATAAAAGGAGAGAGGCTCGGGAGCACGCATGCACGTCACATCCGATGGATTTCGCAGAAAATCCGACGCGGAGACTTCACATAAAAATAGGAATACTGGCCTTCAGAGGTAATATCAAAACCCGACAAGTGGATCATTGTAATGTGTGATTACAACCCCTTCACACACAGGCATTAAAAAAAGGGATTAGTTTTAGAAAAACAGTTACATTTTAGCACCTTTAAGTCCACAAGACCAAAAGTTCATATGAAGTGTGCAATTTGGGACAGGGCCACTGTAGTATTTGAATCTTACTATTTCTTTTCCATGAGCCTCTATTTAAAGGACATTTAGACTCCTCAAGTTGCTTTATGCTGTGCAGTTCAGGTAATAAAATGTATATGAGACATTTTATTATACAAATGCTACTGATGCCAGCATTAACCTCCACCAAATGTGTTTCCAGCAAGAGCCTGTTAGCTTCTTTGTGAACTAAATTTATATTGGCTTTGTGGACTCTTACGAAATCGAATAACAAGGTCATTTCCAAATAAAGTCCAATAAAAGAGAGCGCATCTTAAGGAGAAGTATCCAGTCGAGGTGCTCTATGGTCTAGGGTTTTTAATAGTCCATCAAAGAAAACTTCAGGATGACCATAACACTCTGGAATTAACTGAAATTAAAAAAAGTCTTTATTATTAGATGGCTACATACAAAAAAAAAAGCTCATGTCTTTTTCGGGGAGAGCAACAGAACAAACTCAACAACAGTTACAAGGTTCATTCATTAAGTCAATACATACATTTCCATCCATCCATCTTCTTCCGCTTCATCCGGGGTCGGGTCGTGGGGGCAGCAGTCTAAGCAGAGATGCTCAGACTTCCCTCTCCCTAGACACTTCCTCCAGCTCCTCTGGGGGGACACCGAGGCGTTCCCAGGCCAGCCGGGAGACATAGTCTTTCCAGCGTGTCCTAGGTCTTCTCCGGGGCCTCCGTCCAGTTGTACGTGCCCGGAACACCTCCCCAGAGAGGCGTCCAGGAGGCATCCGGAACAGATGCCCGAGCCACCTCAGCTGACCCCTCTCGATGTGGAGGAGCAGCGGCTCTACTCTGAGCTCCTCCCGAGTGACCGAGCTTCTTACCCTATCTCTAAGGGAACGCCCAGCCACTCATTTCGGCCACCTGTATCCGGGATCTTGTCCTTTCGGTCATGACCCAAAGCTCATGACCATAGGTGAGAGTAGGAACGTAGATTGACCGGTAAATCGAGAGCTTTGTCTTACACTGCTCAGCTGTCAGACACGGGCCGGGCTAGGGCCTGAGCGTCTCGGGCTAGGGCCTGAGCGTGTGGTGTGTGTAGTGTGGTGTTTTAGTTTCACTGAGTGAAGTGCTAAAATAAACACTGTTGTAAAATGGAAGCCTAGTTTATAATTTTTTTATTTTTTTATTAACCTCCCGTATTTTGACACTACGGCTCAGCTCCTTCTTCACCACAACAGACCGGTACATCGACCGCATTGCTGCAGAAGCTGCACCGATCCGTCTGTCAATCTCCCGTTCCATCCTTACCTTACTCGTGAACAAAACCCCAAGGTACTTAAACTCCTCCACTTGAGGAAGGATTTCTCCACCAACCTGAAGTGAGCAAGCCACCCTTTTCCGACTGAGGACCATGGCCTCGGATTTGGAGGTGCTGATTCTCATCCCAGCCGCTTCACACTCACCTGCAAACCTCCCCAGTGCATGCTGAAGGTCAAGGTGTGAAGGGGCCAACACGACATCATCCGCAAAGAGCAGAGACGAAATTGTGCGGTCCCCAAACCTGACACCCTCCGGCCCCTGGCTGCGCCTAGAAATTCTGTCCATAAAAATTATGAACAGAACCGGCGACAAAGGGCAGCCCTGCCGGAGTCCAACATGCACTGGGAAGAAATCTGACTTATTACCGGCAATGCGAACCAAGCTCCTGCTTCGGTTATACAGGGACCGGACAGCCCTTAGCAAAGGACCCCGGACCCCATATTCTCGGAGCACCCTCCACAGGCCGCCTCGGGGGACACAATTGAATGCCCTCTCCAAATCCACAAAACACATGTGGACTGGTTGGGCAAACTCCCATGAACCCTCCAGCACCCTGTAGAGAGTATAGAGCTGGTCCAGTGTTCCACGGCCCGGACGAAAACCACACTGTTCCTCCTGAATCCGAGGTTCCACCATCGGCCGTATTCTCCTCTCCAGTACCCTGGCATAGACTTTCCCTGGGAGGCTGAGAAGTGTGATCCCCCTGTAGTTGGAACACACCCTCCGGTCCCCCTTCTTAAAAAGAGCAACCACCACCCCGGTCTGCCATCCCAGGGGCACTGTCCCTGACCGCCATGCGATGCTGCAGAGGCGTGTCAACCAAGACAGCCCCACAACATCCAGAGACTTGAAGTATTCAGGACGGATCTCATCCACCCCCAGTGCCTTGCCACCGAGGAGTTTCTTGACTACCTCGGTGACCTCAGCTAGGGTGATGGACGAGTCCACCTCTGAGCCCTCAATAGAAGACGTGGCGGCGGGATTGAGGAGATCCTCGAAGTATTCCTTCCACCGCCCGACGACGTCCCCAGTTGAGGTCAACCACCGCCCACCCCTACTGTAAAAAGCATTGGTGGGGGACTGTTTCCCCCTCCTGAGGCGCCGGACAGTTTGCCAGAATCTCTTCGAGGCCAGCCGATAGTCCTTCTCCATGGCCTCACCAAACTCCTCCCAGGCCCGAGTTTTTGCCTCCACAACCACCCGGGCCGCAGTCCGCTTGGCCTGCCGCTACCTGTCAGCTGCCTCCGGAGTCCCACAAGCCAACCAGGCCTGATAGGACTCCTTCAGCTTGACGGCATCCTTTACTTCCGGTGTCCACCACCGGGTTCGGGGATTGCCGCCTCGACAGGCACCGGAGACCTTACGGCCACAGCTCCGAGCAGCCGCTTCGACAATGGAGGTGGAGAACATGGTCCACTCAGACTCAATATCTCCAGCCTCCCTCGGGATCTGGTCGTAGCTCTGCCGGAGGTGAGAGTTGAAGATCTCTCTGACAGGAGATTCGGCCAAACGTTCCCAGCAAACCCTTACAGTACGCTTGGGTCTGCCAAGTCTGTCCAGCCTCCTCCCCCGTCATCGGATCCAACTCACCACCAGGTGGTGATCAGTTGACAGCTCCGCCCCTCTCTTCACCCGAGTGTCCAAGACATACGGCCGCAGGTCAGATGAAACGATCACAAAGTCGATCATCGACCTACGGTGTCCTGGTGCCATGTGCACTGGTGGACACCCTTATGCTTGAACATGGTGTTAGTTATGGACAAACTGTAACTAGCACAGAAGTCCAATAACTGAACACCACTCGGGTTCAGGTCGGGGGGGGGCGTTCCTCCCAATCATGCCCCTCCAGGTGTCACTGTCGTTGCCCACGTGAGCGTTGAAGTCCCCCAGTAGAACGACGGAGTCCCCAGTTGGAGCACTTTCCAGCACTCCTCCCAGAGACCCCAAGAAGGCCGGGTACTCTGCACTGCCGTTCGGCCCGTAGGCACACATGGCAGTGAGAGACCTATCCCCGACCCGTAGGCGCAGGAAAACGACCCTCTCGTTCACCGGGGTAAACTCCAACACATGGCGGCTGAGCTGGGGGGCTATTAGCAAACCCACACCAGCTTGTTGCCTCTCACCATGGGCAACTCCAGAGTGGTGAAGAGTCCATCCTCTCTCAAGGAGTGTGGTTCCAGAGCCCAAGCCATGCGTAGAGGTGGGCCTGGCTCCAGGGTGGGGCCCCGGCTGCGCCATACCGGGCGACGTCACGGTCCTTAAATGTATTGTTCTGTAATAATAATAATAATAATAATAATAATAATAATAAAAAATCATAAGAAAGGAGTAAAATCCAGGTCCTCATTCAACCCTAGATACATATTGGCCTTTAGTTTATATATCCAAAACGTCTCTCTTTTATTCAGTTTAAGTTCTCGATTCTCTTTCCTAATAGTACTGTTCACAAGATCAATAGTATTCTCAGGATAGAAGGTGCAAACTTTAAAGTGTCTCACTATAGGATATTCTTCATTGCCCCTTCTGATGGCATATTTGTGTTCAGCCAATTGATCTAATAAATGTATTTTTGTTTTCCCAAAATAAAATACATTACATTGAGGACATTCCAGTCTATAAATCTAAAAACATTTAACCTTGTACAACATTATCACAGTGATTACAGTGGTGGCATTTAAAGCAACCCTATGGTTTAACCCCTAACCAGGAGCTTCCGAGTGCAATAGCAAAGTCATTTCTTTGAACTTCATGCCAAACCTTTTACATTAACTCTTATGGCAGCTAGGGGTCTGCGATATTGACAAAAAATAACTCAATATTTTGAGATTTTATTGATAATGACGATATTTTGCTGAGTGTGTTTATTGTGTTGGTACTTTGGCAGGTTTAGGACTGTCATTGACAGTGAACACCTAAAGTTTTTGATATTCAATTCAATTCAAGTTTATTTGTATAGTGCTTTTCACAATACATATTGTTTCAAAGCAGCTTTACAGAGGTTAATCATGTAATATTTAGGGTATAACATATCGACGGTGTTGAGTCGTCTCTTCACAGGCGTTGAGTCGTCTCTTCACAGGCGTTGGAACATCTGAAGTCTCAGTGTGAGGCTGGATACAAACTGGAGCTGACAAACGCCATTTTTCTCGGGACTAGCGTCCTGAGATAACAGCAGAAAGGCAGATGGGAAATAATTAGCATAGCTGATGTTCACAATGATTTCCATTACATGGGAGTAGATGTTAAAAACCACAATCTCACAAATTCTCCGCAACCCAAACTCTCCACAAATCAACCATACGCTCCAACCCGTTTGACTAAGGCTGTCGAGCCCCACTGTCGCGGTAATACGTTTCAGTGGCAACGGTTCCATATGGCATATCACCTACCGCCAGTGGTGGAAAGAGTACTGAAAAAACATACTCAAGTAAAAGTACCATTACATTCCAAAAAATGTAGTGTGAGTAGAGTAAAAAGTCCAAAAAACTACTTGAGTAAGAGTAAAAAAGTAGCTTATTTAAAAGTACTCAAGAGCAGTGAGTACTGAGGTGCGGATTCTAACCCTTATAATAAACACTCTGCACTACAATTTATAAATTAAAAAAGAAATGCACATACTGGAATTCACATTATATTGTGTTCTTTGTAAGAAAGATTGAAGAATAAATATCATCCGTCTTTTTAAAATGCATCAAATCAGTACTCATCACCATTTAAATTAGGGATGGGGCCGATCCGATCCAGTATCGGTATCGGGACCGATACCAGCGTAATTCACGTATCGGATTTTTCCGATCCAACCTGCGGAGAAATCCGATATTTATGATCCATGTCTGCGCTTTAACGTTGTCTGCTGAAATGACTGCAAAAGGGATTCCCCGGGCCTGCTAGTCTGCTAGCTGGCTGCAAACTGTGGAATGGATATTCTGAACGGAGGTGCAGCTCAATCATAGACTGTAAAAAATAGGGCTCAATGAGACACACAGACCCCCACTCAGGAAATCCATTCCGCAGTTTGCAGCCAGCTAGCAGGATAGGATTGAGCTACCAACATGTTCGCTGTGTGGAAATACTTCACACTGGAAACACCGCAGCAGAGCAAGACCGCAAAATGCAATGTTTGCAAAGCCGTATTAATTAAACTATTTGTCCGTGATGCATGTTTGCAATTCGCAGTCCAGAAGAGAAAGAGAGAGATCTCTCACGCAGTCCCACAGCACGCACAACACGACAGCCCTGCTTAATGAGTGACGACAGAGGAAACGTAGCCTGGTTATATCTAGGCTATGATATTAGTCTGATTTCCAAAGATTAAAGAATATATTGAGGTAAAAAAAACATTAAAAACAATAGCCGCATTCTGTCTAGCCAACTTTCTTCCCATCGCGGCGGTGCGCTGTAATTTCTCCTTAATACTAAAACTTTAAGACAGAATCAGCACGATCTGTGATTGTTGTAAAATGCAGGCTCTGCTGTTGCTAAATTGCGGGACACTTTTAATAATAAAGAGAGCTATTAAAAGCACAAAATTTGCGCAAGAAATGCTGTTCCCAATGCGCGCGCGCTCCGAAACAGACTGCAACAAGACAAGCAAATTATAATCTGGGCTTCATATGCGCGTCTAAACGATCAAATGTAGCCTGCACAAGAAAAATGTCAAACCGACCGGCTTGGAGATTAACACTTAAACCGTTTATGTCTAAAATGAACGTAGTTATGGAAGTAGTTGGGAGAAAATATGGTGCATCAGTAGATATGAAATCTGAACTCGTTCTTAAAGGGCCAGCAGTATAAATGTGACGATTGCGACATTACTGAGAGTCAAACAACAAAAGGCAAAGAGAAAATCACTCACAGCTCTTGAATGAATAACTTCAGCTCTAATAAGCATAAATCTATCTATGGTAAGCTTTGCAGTGCTATTTTACTTTTGATTACTTTATTATAATTCTTTTTAGACCATACCTGAATAATGTTAGACCTTCCTGAAATTAAAGCACTGTGTAGGCCTGTATAATGTGCATATTTGTTTAATTGTCTATCTATTGTTTAATATATATATACTGACATACATACGCACATATCATCATTGCCTGTAGAGAGGAGTTTATTTCAACATCATATAAAAATCAACAATAATGATAAATAATATTAAAGCAAACACAGCTCTGGTATCGGAAAAGTATCGGTATCGGCCGATATCCAAAGTCGGGTATCGGGATCGGATCGGAAGTGAAAAAATGTGGATCGGTGCATCCCTAATTTAAATCATATTATTTGGGGGGGGGGGGGGGGGAAGCATTTAAAATTAGGCGAAAAGCCACTGGGCTTGAGCATGCTATTGTTGCACATAAAATATGTTAATATTCATAACTGTGCAAAGAATTAAAAAACCTTTAGAAACTCATATGATAGTTCAGCTGCATCACACACCAAGAGATGGGTTAAATAATAATAAAAAAAAAATAAATAAAAAAAAAAGAAATACCCAATTTCTCTCCAAAACAGTACCAATGTTAGTATTTTGATAAATAAGAATCACTAACATTATCAGATTACCTCAACTAATGCACTGAAAAAGGCTAAGATAGTGAGCTAACACTTATTACACACTTTTATTCCATGCTATTAAATATGTTTACAATTTAAAGATAATTGCATTGTTCTAGAAGCATCATCCCTTACATTTTACATGGCTACATATCCTCACATTGTAATGCTGATAATCTAATTTGTTTTTAAGGAAAATTGTGCATTAAATAGGGAAGTTATATCCAGGAAACTTTTACAAAAGAAACAAACAAACACACTTTGTCTCTGAAGTCTCGGCGAAGCTGTTTTATCAGCAGCATCCACAAAAAAAAGAAAGTTCAACATGAAAAATGTTTTTGCGGAAGTGCACTTGCCAAATGAAGACGGATCGTAATGGATCAATCAAAAAACGTTGTTTATTAACGAGCTGTGCTAATTTCTTATTAAGAAATGCAGTTCAAGTTAACGACGCGGTGGACTGATTCTGAATCTGGCGGCATGGTGAGCGCGAGACGCGGCAGTGCGCACAGATCGTGACGCGCGTCTCTCTATAATGTGATTGTGAAGTAAATGGGAGCGGGAATTCACTGCATTATGAACTCGTCACGCAATACCCCAACCTCAGACCAAATGTTAGGCCCTGTAGACACAGGCCAGCCTATATAAATATCACATTAAGCAGAAATGTGAAATGTAGGCTACCTTAGCATATTAGAGCAAGACGCTGATATCTGGATTGAATTGATGCGTGATGAATGCACTTCCACAGCAGTCACGAGTAACAGCAGGAATAGGCGGTTAAAGTTTTCTGTGCTTAATTTGAATTGATGACAGTCACGAGACCGATTACTCGATCAAATCACGTTGATGGATAAAAATAAAATTAAAACAAGCATTGTTACAGTGGTTACTGAAAATGTCCTCGTTTTTGTCCACATCGTAAACATATTAATACAGCAACAGATACATATAAATTAAATAAATAAATGGCAGTAATAGGGCACATCGCGCTATTGAGTCACTCATTCCATAACCGCGACAGCCTTCGCAGAAGTGAACGCGCCAAAGAGAAATGCACTTTTCATGCGGATTACATAAGCAGAGAGCGGTCTGTTTTCTTTCGTTTTGAATTGTTCTTTTTAAAAGTTGACATTTCAATATATATTTATTTCTCAGGTCTATAAGCTTATAGGGTTTCGATTCATGAGATGAGCTCCAATTCAGGCGCCGGCACCTCAATATCGTGAATCGTGATTATCTGTAGGCTAGATATATTTTCTTCTTATTTATTAAATCCAGGCAATTGGTTGATGAAACATTTATTAAAATTGAGATACAATTAAGAAAAAAAACGAAATTCAATTTAAAGTAAGTCTTTGTGCTTTCTATTCGAATTCTCTGAAAGTTTAAGTGCCGCTTCCAGAGAACTGTCAAGACATTGTTTTTTTTTTTTTCCTCGAACATGAAAAATAAAACAAAATAAATATTTTATGTTCTGGGGAGAGCTAACCCTTCATTCGGTGGGCAGCCTAGTATTTCTTTTGGTTTGTACAGTGTAATTTACAGAATTATGAAAAATATAGGCTATATTTTTGCCACCTAAATATTAAAGATGTTTTGTGTCGCGTCCGTGTACGCGTGTGTATTTCCATCATATTAAATATAAAATGCATGTGTAGACTTATATTTTTCTAATGTATGGACCTACTGGATTTTATTAAGGGAGTAGGCTATGGATATATAAACAGAAGTGTCAATATATTGATATTAAATGCATTTTCTGAGAATGTCTTATTTTGATGGATTTAAGTTTTGGCTAATTTAACCTCAACTAGTTTTGTGGTGTAGGTCTACATATTTTAAAATGTTAACTTCAAATTATATAAATAGTAATTTAAAGATGTGGTAGCATTGGATCTGGACGGGAAAGATAACTGGGAGGTGGAAGGGGTGTGTCGCGATTCTGCCTTCTCACATCGCGATACAGTATCGTGGACCTGAGTATCGCGATTTCGATTTTATATCGTATATCGTTACAGCCCTATTACCTAATCAAATGCATCATCTTTTGTGTCTAACTTTAACATTTAAGCAATAAGTTATATTAGAATAAGAAGACACAATAGGGCTGTTAACAATAAAAAATAAAAAAAAATAAATAAATAACATGTATTAACTAGTATTGTTTCTAATCAAACCTTTTTGTAATGTTACAGGAGCGTGGAACTGAAACGTTAAAATACTAATGATGCTCATAGTGAACCGATTGCCCCTCCCCCCAGCAGTTATAACATCATGTACAATTATATTCAATATAATCTCCTGTATTATTTCTGCTCCAGAGAGAAGGGTGTTCAGCCCAACAAACAAATGGAGCTAAGTGAGCTTCCTTGTGCCTGCATGTCTGCAGTTCACTGTGAAATGAAAATCCTTGCTGAAAATGAACGTTATTTGAATGGCACAACAATCAACAAACCTGGTCATTTGTTCCAGGTAAACCCTGCCAATTCAGCCACGATTAATCGGTCTCATGGTTTTGAAGCTGCACCATAAATCTCCCTGACTAAAGGATTTGGTGAGTGAAGGAGAAAATGAACTGATAAGTGATGGAAGGCAGCAGCAGAGATTTGAATTCTGCTGGCGAGAGTCACTTGTTGTGTCGACAAGACAATGAGCAGCTTCTGACTGAGAGGCAGCAGTCAGAAACCATTAGTACGTGAGGGGAATCACCTCTCTTCAAACACCGGAGTAAATCTTTCTGATCCCCACTGCTGTGAAGCAATTCACCAGGAAAAAGTGCAAACTTTTCTCCTTTTCAATCATTTCCTTCTCATTTTGATCTGGTCAGAGATATGATCATTTGAGATGTGTGCAAGTTTGCTTCTGAAGCTTTTTCTATTTCACCCACACAAGTCTTCAATCATTTCATCTTTCCTACAAACTTGGAAATGAAGGTGGTGTCTGCACTTTCGTCTAAACTCCACTCCTCTTGTCATGGAAGCTTTTTTTGAGGCGACTTATTGTGGGCTTGCAGCTACTGTATAAAGGCTCAAAGCCTGAGATTTGTCATGCTCCTAAGGCAGCTGTGCCTGTCCACTTGATGTTTTACAGGGCTGCCCAGTGCTCAGCCTTTACTTATTACGCTGGTCAAAGTTTGTGAGAGGAGTTGTATTTTTAACAAGCCTCTGGATAATTGGGGGCCTCTGATATCCTGCCACCACTTTGTATATCTTCACCTAAGGCTGTGGTTGTTAAGACATCATTGCCAGACGGTGGATTTAAACATGAAAATGAAATCAAAGTCTTCCAAGTTTCCACGATTTAAATTATATGGGTTGATGAGAAATCTCACAATCTCCTTGTAAATGTTTCACTTTTTCTTTCTGTAATAAAGTTCAGAAGAAAGGCCAGCATGTTTATCGCTCCTGTGAGCTTCATGACAGTCATAGCATCAACAGCCATCTGAAAGTGTCCAGTCCGTTTGTAGTTGAATTGCATTATGTATGTAGGTCCAGCTCTACAGTAGGAGTCCATTTCTGACAAGGTCAGCCTAGTCGTATATTTTAAATATTTGTTTAATGGTATATTTTTACTAAGTACTATACATGTATGAGAGAGTTTCACCGCACTCACGGCAAACAAGGTGCCAGACAGATAATACTTGACAACCCAAAAAATAAGTACTATAAATGAAAGTCAGTATCACAAATTCTTTTGCCGTCTAATTTTTTCCCTCTCAATTTTAGCCATTCAACAATACAGTAGAATTGGAAGCCATTATTTTTAGCATTTAATTGGCTTTGTAATGTACTGTATAACTTTTAATTTAAGTGAACTTAAAACAATCCTCACAAACTATACATTTTATAAGCATAAACTATAAATTTCTGTGTTGGGTGTCACAGAGAGCTACTTCAGTAGAGTTGGCTACTTCAGTAGAGTTTTCTTTTGCATCTTATCACACTTTAATGGTTTAAAAGCACTTGAATGAATGAGCGTGTGATCATTTAATGTAACGCAGACAAAAGATACCAGAAAAAAAGGACTATGCATTTAAATACATTAACGTTTTTTAACATGTTAAACTGAAGAAAAATCTCAAAATGAACACTAATTTTGACAGCCTACTTTTTAGACCTCTCTACTTCATTGACTTCCATAGTTAACCCATTTGTTAAGGTGATGATACACAGGGCAACTTTTTTGAGTTACTGGGCAATGTTGCCGTCAACGGGCAACCAGACGGCAGAACAAACCAAGAATCTTGGTCAGAAAGCATAATTGACCAGAATGATCTTGGCCGACGCTGATCCACTTTGTGTAAATGAGAGCTTGTGTGTCAATGGTGCTTCACTTTCAGACTCCAGTTCGTCTGACTCTCATTAAAATTATGAGATGATGATTATTTAATAAAATAAAATACAATTGTACAATTAAAATACAATTGTAAAAGATTAATATTGTGTACATAAAGATCTGGTGGAAAGCAGCCTGTCCCGTCGATGGTATGCTTGCACGCTTTAACCTCGCGCACGAGCAAAACCGCTTAGTCACAATTCCGCCATGCAATTAGCGAATCCACCATGGCGCGAGCACAACTGGCCTTTAAAGAGAATTGGAGACGAGACTTGGGTTGGTTTATTACATGTTACGCCCAAAACACACCCATTTCTCATTAAGAGAATATGGACAACCCTTTTAGGCCATGCACCTGTTGCGCCAACCATTTTTTCTGTCGTTAAATTAGCAAAAGTGGATTCGGACACACCCTAAATGCACTTGCGCCATGCACTTTAGACCCTGCGCTTAGTTCGTTAAAATAGGGCCCTGAGTTTGCCGGAAGGTCTGCCGCTTTTGCATAGTTTGTGCTTGCCATTTAATAATCATTTGAAATTAAGCAAACTGGCTTCTTGAGTAGTAATGACAAGATTTATCTTGAACCCTGTCATGGAAACTAGGATGTATTAACCTTAATTAAACAATTTAATGTGATTAGCATGCCTATTATAAAGACACAAACATTTTACTATCATGTCCATTGATTTTGAATAATATGAGAGAGAGAGAGAGAGAGAGAGAGAGAGAGAGAGAGAGAGAGAGAGAGAGAGAGAGAGAGAGGGACTTTTTTTGACTTTTAAGCTTCTTTTAATTTACAAACACTTCTTTTTTTTAAAAAACTATTAATATCACATTATACAACAAAACATAAAAAATCCTACCTACATATACATAAATAGGATTACCTACTCACATTAAAATTATTGTTCATAACATGATATCATAACCTCTCTCTTCACTTGGTTGACATAAAACACCTTTAGTACCCCACACATAGAAAAAAGAGTCAATATCATTTACATATTCATAAAACTTGTACTCCAAAATTAACCTACTTTTTACCAAAACCTTAAACATATGTAACGGATCAGTTTCTCCATCAAAAAGCGCTTTATTCTTCCTTGTCAGCCAAATTGCCATCTTAGCCTTACCAAACAGGAAATTTAACAAGACTGTTTGTATCTTGTTTGAGGCACTATATTTTGGTCCAAAAACAAAAAGTCCATTTGAAAAAAGAAAACCAAAACTGCAACTCAATTCCCCTAATACACCAAACAAGTTTTTAAGCCTTAAACAACAAATAAAAATATGAAAAACAGTTTCTGAAATTCCACAAAAAGAACACTCTTGCTCTTGCATTATATCGATTTGTTGCGATTATCCAATGTGAAATACGCCATTGCAAATCTCCTGTCCGTTTTTCAATTAGTTTCTTATATAAGGACCTCCAACTACCTTTTGGGGAAGTACCAGGCTCAACATATTCAGTCCACTTAGTCTCAGGAAGTTCTTTTAACGCTCTTAAATTTAGATATTTTACACACGCACAATAAAGAGCTTTCTTAGAAGTACTGTTGAAAAAACCAAGTTCAGGTGTCCTAAAAGAGAGCAGACAGACTTCCCTCAAACTCCTGCCACTCTCCTACATCCACAGCCACGCTGACCTTGGGGAAAACATTCTCTGACTCCTCAACTTTTAGTGGTAGAACAGGAAAGGAGACTTGAATTTCAGCCAACAGTTTTTGCAGAATTCGAACAGAATGGATACCAGTCTTTAAGGCCAGTTCTTCAGCAGTAATCCACTGGTCATTCGACCTCAGATGGCAAATCTTATGAACTCCTGCTCTCACCAAACTTGCGCGCACAGTCCGTGACTCCAAAATCGCACTGGGTATGTGAGAATTGAAAATTAAAGGTTCCTCAAGACCCCAAAAATTCTGTGTTTCAGAAAACTCCCTTTTAACAGTAAAAATCTGCCATGCATTTAATACTGAGGCATAAAAAGGTGGGAGCCCACTGAGATCCATCTCCTATAAATTCATTAAAAAGAGATGTCTATCCAAATTCAACCATCCCACTCGATTTAATAAAGCACACGCCACTGTTATCCAGCTCTGAGACTGATGATAAAGTAGTCTCTGCGCAGTTTGTAGTCTAAAAGCAGCCACTTTAGACTTAATATCCATGAGGCCTTGACCTCCTTCATGTACCTGCAAATACAGAACTGACTCTCGTAACCAATGTTGTCCAGACCAAAAAAAATTGACAAACAATTTTTGGACTCCCCCAATAAAATCTTCTGGTGGATTCAAAGCAATTAATCTATGCCACAGGATAGAGGCGGCAAGATTATTTATAACCAACACTCTTCCTCTATAAGACAGTTGAGGCAAAATCCAGTTCCAATTGGACAATCTGGCACAAATTTTGTCCCTCACACCCTCCCAGTTTTTTCTTTGATAGTTTTCAGAACCCATAAAAATGAAACCAATTTTTTCCCACCTAACATTTTCAGGGATAACTGGTAAAGGCATTGTTTTCTCATTACACCAAAACGCTTCTGTTTTACCCCAGTTGAGCTTTGCAGAAGATGCTCTCTCATACAATCCAATACTGTAATTAATAATATCAATATCTTTTTGTTCCTTCACAATTACAGTAATGTCATCAGCATACGCAGTCAGTTTAACAGAATGCAGATCATCACCAATCCTTAAACCAGACAATTCTTTTCTAAGCAGACATAAAAGTGGCTCCACTGCTAGAGCATAAAGCTGACCTGACAGAGGACACCCCTGCCTGATACCCTTCTGTATGCTTATTGGTTGACTTAAACCACCACCAATCTTTAAAATAGAAGATACATCCATGTACAACAATTTGATCCAAGAAATGAAAACATTTCCAAACCCAAATGCATGCAATGTTTCAAACAGAAAACCATGATCAACTCGATCAAAGGCTTTTTCCTGATCGAGGAACAAAAAACCTATATTCTCTTCATAAAGTTTAGAGTAGTCCAAAATGTCTCTGATCAGAAAAATGTTGTCATGTATTGTTCTACCTGGAATACAATAAGATTGGTCTTGATGTATTATATCACCCAAAGCACATTTCATTCTATTGGCCAATAACTTTGCTATTATTTTATAATCAGATGTCAAAATTGATACAGGCCTCCAATTTTTTAAGAGACTCAAGTCTCCTTTCTTAGGTAACAAAGCCAATACTGCCCGTTGACAACTTCTAGGAAGTAGTTTATCATTAAAACATTTTTGAACCACCTCATAAAAGTCTCTTCCGATGATCTTCCAGAAAGCTTTATAAAAGTCCACAGGCAGTCCATCAATTCCAGGTGAACGACCAGTACTCATCTGTGTTACTGCCTCAGTTAACCCTTATGTGCTGTTGTGGCTTTTTTCAGCCACTAAGGGGTATTTTTTAGTCTTAATTTGGCCGTAACTTTTTCTTTGTTTCAGCAAATGAAATGATTTTTGGTGACAAATCTTATTTTGACACATATTTTGGGAAAATGCTTTGAATTTTTTCAAAAACTCAACAGTACACTCTGGGCAAATTCACTACCCTTTCGTTATGTTCGTGGCTGAAAAAAGCCACTACTTTAAACTGCTGTAAAAATGTATCAGATAAATATTTTTTTCAAATTTTTTTGCATAAATCTATTAAGCGACCTCAGTCCTGATCAAAACTACTAAATGTTTAAAAAAAATTCAGGATTTTAACTCTTTAATTGCCAAATTCATAAAAGATGTCACTGATTTGGGAAAAAAAACACAGAAAATGACTTATTTTCAATATAAAATATGATTGTGGACTGGATTTTTTTTCACCTTTTATCACAGTCTTGGACATGTCAAAGATTAGAAACAACATTGGTTTTTGATGCATTGTTAGTTTTTGTGTAGCATCAGATTTTATCTTTTTCTCCCTCATTTACTGTTCGTGGCTGTTTCTGCCCCATTGACTTCCATTATAACCACATTTTTTGATTGCAAAGCCATGACACCATAAAATCATGCATTTTTGATTGTTGATGGTTTTCCCTGTTGGGAAGAGGTAAAATTTGTAATTTTTACTGTTGATAACCAGGTGGAACCATTTAACCCTTTAGACAGGCCTGTGCAAAAAAAGCTTAGTTTCTGGCTTTTACATGCAGTTATATGGAGTATAATAGCATATTACAGTGTGTATATGTGTGTGTGGGTGTGCGTGAGTGTGTGAGAGAGTGTGAGAACTCACCTTGATGTGTCTGAGAAAATAAAAATATACAGCTCTCAAAACTACATGGAGTAAGCAAAAACAAAGTAAGTGTATTTATGCATCTGCTGCCTTTTGATGGTGAGAAATGCAGACTAAACAAAAACAAAGCAAGTGGATATAAACGCTTGTCATTTGATGGTGAGAAGAGCAGCAAGCAACATGAGAGAGGGCTTGACTTGTAGTGAAGTTTTAGAGATGATTATGCAGTCTGACCCCTCCAGCGAGCTGCAGGAGGTATTGTCTTCTCACTCTGACCGCAGACTCAGGACAGTCAGATCCTGGTGTGGATGTGGCACCCTCATCATCATCTCAAGCTTCCACTGAAGGCGAGGAGGATTCAGATGATCCTGGATCTGGATGGACTGGGAGAATCTTGAGAGGGACATGGTGGCTCTGAAAATCGCACGACCACTGCGATCATCCCACAGGCAACGTGTGGACTCCCCTCTGGATCTGTAGACGCTGGCCAAAATCAGTAGCCCCATGTTGGCACAGAGATCTGTGGAGTCCACCCCAGTCCAGTTTCTCGTTGTGCGGTGCCCATGGAGGTTGGTCATGCTGACAATGAGGTCAGTCGTCTCCTCCGTAAAAAAACAGATTGAACACAGAATCCATGTTCTGAACCATTGCGATAGCATTGCGTGTCGGCCCTCGACTCACGCCTCTTGCAGGCTGAAGAAAGGGAATTGTCTCCGCATTGGTGGAAAACCATACTTCACCATTTCTCCCAATCCACCCAGATCCAGGATCCACAGAATCCTCCTGCTTTCAGTGGAAGCTAGAGCTCCACTGAAGGCGAGGAGGATTCAGAGGATCCTGGATCTGTGGACTCCACAGATCTCTGTGCATGGGGCTACTGATTTTGGCCAGCGTCTACAGATCCAGAGGGGAGTCCACACGTTGCCTGTGGGATGATCGCAGTGGTCGTGCGATTTTCAGAGCCACCATGTCCCTCTCAAGATTCTCCCAGTCCATCCAGATCCAGGATCATCTGAATCCTCCTCGCCTTCAGTGGAAGCTTGAGATGATGATGAGGGTGCCACATCCACACCAGGATCTGACTGTCCTGAGTCTGCGGTCAGAGTGAGAAGACAATACCTCCTGCAGCTCGCTGGAGGGGTCAGACTGCATAATCATCTCTAAAACTTCACTACAAGTCAAGCCCTCTCTCATGTTGCTTGCTGCTCTTCTCACCATCAAATGACAAGCGTTTATATCCACTTGCTTTGTTTTTGTTTAGTCTGCATTTCTCACCATCAAAAGGCAGCAGATGCATAAATACACTTACTTTGTTTTTGCTTACTCCATGTAGTTTTGAGAGCTGAAGTGTATATTTTTATTTTCTCAGACGCATCAAGGTGAGTTCTCACACTCTCTCACACACTCACGCACACCCACACACACATATACACACTGTAATATGCTATTATACTCCATATAACTGCATGTAAAAGCCAGAAACTAAGCTTTTTTTTTTGCACAGGCCTGTCTAAAGGGTTAAATGGTTCCACCTGGTTATCAACAGTAAAAATTACAAATTTTACCTCTTCCCAACAGGGAAAACCATCAACAATCAAAAATGCATGATTTTATGGTGCCATGGCTTTGCAATCAAAAAATGTGGTTATAATGGAAGTCAATGGGGCAAAAACAGCCACGAACAGTAAATGAGGGAGAAAAAGTTAAAATCTGATGCTACACAAAAACTAACAATGCATCAAAACCAATGTTGTTTCTAATCTTTGACATGTCCAAGACTGTGATAAAAGGTAAAAAAAAATCCAGTCCACAATCATATTTTATATTGAAAATAAGTCATTTTGTGTTTTTTTCCCCCCCAAATCAGTGACATCATTTATGAATTTGGCAATTAAAGAGTTAAAATCCTGAATTTTTTTAAAAAAAATAGTAGTTTCGATCAGGACTGAGGTCGGTTAATAGATTTATGCAAAAAAATTTGAAAAAAATATTTATCTGATACATTTTTACAGCAGTTTAAAGTAGTGGCTTTTTTCAGCCACGAACATAACGAAAGGGTAGTGAATTTGAACAATGCACAAGGGTTAACTCCTGAAAGGATAAAGCACTGTCCAGAGTCCGACTCTGCTCTTCAGTGATGGTAGGAAGCTGTTGTAATAATTGTAAAGTGCATCCATTGTCAGTGTCCTCCTTTTTGTATAGTTCTGAATAGAAATCCACTGCAATCTTTCGCATTTTTCTTGAATCACAAGTCTTTAGTCCATCTGGTGTTGTTAAACAGTACATTTCATTTTGTTTCTTGAATACCTTCTCTAAATTAAAAAAAATATGCAGTGGGAGCATCCATGTCATGTATAGACATAAACCGCGACCTTATTAGGGCACCTTTAGCCCGAACTTGCAATAAAGTTTCAAGATCTTGTTTCTTTTCAGCTAACTTCCCATCTAATGATGGATCTGAATGTTGAATCATTCCAGATGTAATTTGAAAGATCTCTTGCTCAATTTCAGCTATTTGTTGTTTCATTTTTCTAGTAGACAAGAAAGTATATTGCTGACAAAAAACTCTTATTTGGGTCTTTCCAATATCCCACCACTGTATCAAACTTTCAAAATCATCCTTTTGGGAGACCCACTCACTCCAAAACAATTCAAATTTTTCAACAAAATCTTGGTCTTTTAACAGCGCAACATTAAACTTCCAGTAAGGACTTTTACATTTTTGATTTGTCAAGGCAATATTTACTGTGATAAAATGATGATCCGATACACAGCATAGAACAATTTTACACTCCATTACTCTATTATTTTCTTTACGTTTAATATAAATCCGGTCAAGTCTAGCTGCACTAATCCTACCTTGTGAAACTCTTGTCCATGTGTATTGTTTTACAGTATTATTCTTTTCTCTCCAGACATCTATAAAATCATTTTGAACAAGAACACTTTTCAAGGAAGAAGCTGATACAGAATCTGGTTCTTCATTATTTCTGTCCAAAATAAAATTGAGAGTACAATTCCAATCACCACCGACAACTATAAATTCATCCAGTGTAAAACTTTTTAAAATATCTCCCAACTTTCTGTATAACATCGTTCTATCTGTGCCTCTATTTGGAGCATAAATATTGATGAAAACAAATATTTGATTATGAATTTCAACTTTCACAATCAAAAGACGCCCTTTCTCCAATTCTACTTTTGATAAAATATTAACATCAAGATTAGCTGAAAACAAGATAGCTACTCCAGCACTGATATTTGTGCCATGACTCAAACAACTTTTCCCTTCCCACCACAAATTCAGCTCAGATTCATTATTGGGATCACTATGCGTTTCTTGTAAGAATATTACATTATTGTCTTTAAGTCTAAAAAATTCAGATAGTAAAGCTCTTTTTCCACTATCTCTCAACCCATTCACATTTAAAGATCCCAGTCTCAATAACTGCATTATAGGGGAGAGAAAAAAGAAACAGAAAAAGAAATAGCAGAAAAACAAAAAAGAAATAAATCCCACAGCCATGTGCTTTTATTTTTTTCGTTTTAACAATTTTGCCTGATCACTTTGAGCTTTGCGTACAGCCGTCATTAATTTTTTCAGCCTAAATCTTTTTTGTTTCGAAATCACATCGTACCCAACAGTCTTCTGAGCAAACATTACCGATTTAACAAATTTATTACCGTCAGCGAAGTACTTAGAAACATCAACTTTTTTCCCTTTAGTTTGATCCAGAAAATTATTCAATTCTTCCACAGAATAAACGTTGACAGTCGTTGACTGACTGTAATCAAACTCAGACCCTTCAGCGCCGCTATCACCTTCCTCCATCTGCGCCTCATCGCTGTCTTCCTCAGCTGTCACGGCAGACTGCACAGCCCCAGCACACTCATCCTCTACACCAATACTAGCTTCCCTATCCCTTACCGAATCAACTACCTCTGTCGGAACATTTGGGCCCCCTTTGTTTTCACCATCTTGATTAAAAACATTAAAAACACTCACCTCTGATTTTGAACTGTGTTCTGAAGCGTTTTGCTCAATTGAGGATTTAGCCTGGGTTGTTTCACTGGGTTGAAGAACTCCACAGGTAGAAACAGTTGCCTCTATATCCTCCACTAGAGTTTCCTGCCTCTTTTGTTTTTTTTGATGGAATCATTGTTTCTTTTGTGATTTTAAGTCTTTTTTCTTTATCACGATTTTCAATAGTCTCAGAGCAATCTACGTGTTCCTCAGTATTTCCGTCCTTCACTTCATTCTCCGTCTGTTTTTTATGCGGGCAAGTAAATCTCTTATGCCCCAAATCTCCGCAATCAAAACAACGCATACTCTCCGTTGTTGCGAAAATCATGTACGAACTATCGCCGTGCTGTATGCGAAAAGAGATTTCCAAAGTCTTAGACGGTGCATTTAAAAACATGAAAACATGTCTTCGAAAAGACAAAACATGCTTCAATGCAGCATTTTTGCATCCAAGTGGCACTGCTTTGATGGAACTGGCAAACTTACCAAACCGACCAAGTTCTTTGGCAATCTCTTCATCAGATATGAATGGGGGCACGTTCGAAATCGTAACTTTAGTAGCCGGTGCGCGCAACGGCGTTACCTGCACCAACGTGTCAGACACAACAATTCCGTTTTCCACGAGCTTGTTCACTAGATTTTCCCCTTTCAGGAAAACCACAACAGCCTTATTCATTCTAGAGGCCGAGACAATTTTTTCATGTCCTACAATCTCTCCGATTGCTAGTAGAACATCTTCTATCGTAAACACTTGATCCGTAGCAATTTTACATCCATTCTTGATTGAGAAACCAGGCGTTCCCTCACCCGAGGGAGACGCCATAGTTTTCTAAATCAACAACCGTATTTTTTTTTCTTTTTCCAACTATTTTTTCCCAAAAAGTATAAAGTGTGATAAAGAAAAAGAAAAAAAGAAAAAGAAAAAAACACCCACCATATAAAGAACAAATTAAAACCGGGGAAAAATTGAAACGAATTCAAGCGCGCCTCTCTGACACCCCACGCCACTCCACACCCTCACTTCCCAGCATGCATCACACACGAGAGAGAGAGAGAGAGAGAGAGAGAGAGAGAGAGAGAGAGAGAGAGAGAGAGAGAGAGAGAGAGAGAGATAAAACATCACGATAATTGATAAACATGTATACCAAAATAAATCCAAAGTCTTCGCTTGCTTTATTGACTTTGAGAAGGCTTTCGATTCGATCTGGCATGAAGGACTCTTCCTAAAACTACTAGAAAATGGGATTGGAGGGAAAACATTTGATTTGATCAGCACCATGTATAAAAACAACACGTGCTGTAAAAATAGGGAATAAACGAACAGAATTTTTCTCCCAACAAAGAGGAGTCAGACAAGGTTGCCCATTGAGCCCCACGCTATTTAACATATATATAAACAAACTAGCCAAAGCATTAAACAATTCCACTGCCCCCGGCCCAACCCTGACACAATCAGAAGTTAAATGTCTCCTCTTTGCAGATGATTTAGTCCTTCTGTCTAAAACACAAGAGGGACTACAGCAGCTCCTCGACATCGTAGAGACATTCAGCCAAACGTGGGCTCTCAAAATTAACTTAGCAAAAACTAAAGTGATGATCTTTCAAAACAGATCCAGGTGTAGGGAAAATAAATGCATCTTCAGAGCAGGAAAACAAGTCCTCCAACACACCCATAACTATACATATCTGGGTCTAAAACTGAGTTCAACAGGGAACTTTAATCTGGCTGTGAATGAGCTAAAGGCAAAGTCAATGAGAATCTTCCACATGATTAAAAATACAATTAGACATGAAATTCCAATTCAAACCTGGCTAAAAATCCTAAAATCAATAATTGAACCCATTACTCTGTATGGCAGTGAGATATGGGGGCCTCTAAAAACCCAAGATTTCTCAAAATGGGAAAAAGAAGAAATTGAAACTCTGCATACCCAAATTTGCAAAAACATCTTAAAAGTGAACAGAGCGACACCAAACAACTCATGCCGAGCTGAATTAGGACAATACCCCCTATTGATCAGCATCCAGAAAAGAGCTATAATGTTCAGTAACACTTTAAGGTAAGGGTACATGAATTATCATGAATTCATGTATAAATGAATGCATGAATTATGCATTCATTCATGTATTATTACTCATGAATCATCAGGAACTAACACAAGTTCAACGTTTTTCATTCATGACTTCATGAATGAACAACACCTTAATTAAAACATTAACTAAGATATGCACATCACCATGAATTATGATTTATTACGCATGATCATGATGTTTTCTTTGTTCTTTGTCTAGGTCAGTGACCTAGTCACCACTTTAGTTAAGGGGCCACACACATGATAAAGTCATTAATAGATTAATGCTTAGTTAATGATGACTATTGGACAGACACCATAATAGACCAATCACAGCTCATAGCACACACATTCTGTAAATCAAATACAGAAGTCATCATTAACTAAGCATTATCTATCAATGACTTCATCATGTGTGTGGCCCCTTAACTAAAGTGGTGACTAGGTCCTTTGAAACACTGATGAACAATGTGCTATTGAAAGGTGGCATAACTGTGAACAAAGAAAACATCATGATCATGCGTAATAAATCATAATTCATGATGATGTGCTCATCTTAGTTAATGTTTTAATTAAGGTGTTGTTCATTCATGAAGTCATGAATGAAAAATGTTGAACTTGTGTTAGTTCCTGATGATTCATGAGATATTAATGCATGAATGAATGCATAAGCATGCATTAACTTTTACATAAATTCATGATAATTCATGTACCCTTACCGTAAAGTGTTACCTAAAGTTCTACCAGTATCTAAAGCACAGTGACCCGAGCTCATACCAGGCTGAAGCCCTGCGGTGTCAGGAGCAGAACCGGCCCCGGAGCGCACTCTCACAGCTGATGCTCAAACTACAGCCCGACCCGCACAGCACTGTCTGCTGGCCAAACCAAATTATACAACTACAAAAACAAAATTACATTAACTATTGGAAAGATGCTACTAAATCACAAAAGAAGATGGAACTCTATTTAAACCTGAAAAGAGATTACAAACCAGCAGAATACCTGAGCTGTGTGAAAGAGCATAATGTGAGAAAGACCCTAACCAGATACAGGCTGAGTGACCACAGTCTGGCCGTGGAGAGAGGACGGCACTGGCAGAGATGGCAGCAGAGACTGTGCTCTCAGAGAGAGGTGGAGACAGAAGAACACTTCCTCATTCACTGTGATCATTATCACAGCATTAGATCAGACTATTTCTCTAGATTCCAACAACTAGATCCAAATTTTATGGCATTGCCAAATTCAGAAAAAAATAATTCATATTTTGGGAGAAAACTCTAGCTCAATCACAACAGCAGCAAACTATGTAACAGCCTGCCACAAACTACGAGAGTCAACCAGTGGACAAAACTAAAGTCAGAATGTTGGTTCAAAACTGTGTTTTTTTGTTTGTTTATTTTTTGTTTGTTTGTTTTCTGATATATACATGCATTTCATGCATTTGTTTACTGATTCATTTACTGATTATTTGTTCATTGCCTATGTAATGGCCAATGCTTTGGCAATACTGTATAAGTCATGCCAATAAAGCTCATTTGAATTGGAAGAGAGAGAGAGAGAGAGAGAGAGAGAGAGAGAGAGAGAGAGAGAGAGAGAGAGAGAGAGAGAGAGAGAGAGAGAGAGAGAGACAGAGCAAGAGCAAGACAGCGCTTGTGTTGTGTGAAGACGTGAGAGTGCGCGCGGCCAGAGCGCTCTCTCTCTCTCTCTCTGCTTGTTTGCACCCTGTCAAACAACACTCACCGATCAAAAAAGGCTTTGGCGGGACAAAAAGCAGACAATCCGACAGGTTTTAGAAGATTAAATACAACCCGAAAGAAACTAAAAAAAAACAGACCCATCAAAATAGTCAGGTATTTGCGAACCATTAAAAATTAGGGTTGCAATGGGATTTCAAAAGGTCGCATATGCGACCATTTTGGTCGCAGTCTAGTTCCCTGTCACCGCACACGGCTCTTACAAAACATTTCTGAATGGTAATTTGCCTAATTTTTTTTTAAACTTTATACACCTTTGTATTACACAAATAGCATCAAACTAACTGGCTACTATATACACAAACAGCGTTGCCACTGGTTTACGCTCTTGATCAAATCGAAAAATAACGTCATAAAGTATATATACATGAAAAATACATTTATAAAATTAGTACATATACAAATTCAGGTCCAAAATGTTGCACGAAATAGCATAACTAGTAGCCTAGTGGCTATAAAGCCAGCGCTGGCATTTGATAAAAACTTTATGTCTGAAATTATACATGCAAATACATTGAAAATGATTAAAGGGCACCTATTATGGAAAATTCACTTTTACATGGTGTTTGAACATAAATGTGTGTTGGCAGTGTGTGAGCAAAACCACCCTAGAATGATAAAAATCCACCCAGTGTTTGTTTTTTCAATCTCAATAAATCATATATGCACTGTCTCAGAACGAGCTGTTCTGAGATTCAGCTCTTTGTGACGTAGAATTGAGCAGGGGGTTTAATTGACAGTGTGGTTGTGGCCTAGACCCCGCCCTCGGTGATCTGTGTACACACCATCCTTCATTGTTTCAACGACAGCCGGTAATGTCTCTTGAAAACATAAATGTTCTGTCGTGGGTTAAACCTGTTGTTGTGGCTTAAAAGTTAATCCTCAAGTGTGGATCGTCGTCTACTGTTCGCGATCCACCGTCACCTCCAGTAACAGTAAGTGTATTTATGATTTTTGAGCAAATAGTCTTTTCAGTCGATGTTTATGGAAGCCAATTCAACAACAAAAAGTTGTTGTCGTCATAGGATGTCTGTGTAGGCTTTATAATTTAAACCTTGTTTGTATAGTGTGTAACCACACGTTTATAAATATATATATTTTTAAAGATATTGTATTAAAAACTGCATATTAGGGCTGAACGATTTTGGAAAATAATCTAATTGCGATTTTTTTTTTTACCAATATTGCGATTGCGATTTAATATGCGATTTAAAAAAAAAAGTTATTTACCTTCTGTATTAGTCGACAAAGACAAGCAATAAATCATTGTACAGTGGGGATAGGAATCCTTAGATAGCTCATGATCCGATCTACTTTTTTTCTTATTAATTAATCTTAATAACTCTTAAAATATGTATTTAATTACATGTGTAAAAACACATTCTTTAAAAAACAATTATAAAAAAAACCATTTAATTAAACCAATTACATGTTAAGAATTTTAAATAGGCTATATAAAATAATATAGCTTCAAAATATAAAAGCTAGTAAATAAAGAGAAACAAAAAAAAAAAACATTACAAGCAATAAACAAAGAGTGGTCTCAGTATTTAAAAGTAGGCTGTCTGAATGTTTTTCATTCAAGAGCTAGAGTGATTCCCTCAGTTTAGATACGATAAGCTGCATTCACACTAATGCATATATCTCTTTTGAAATTGTACAAAAGGTTTGTCCTGTGGGTTTAAGAACTGACCGTGTTTACATTAATTTCGCGTCATAAAAGCATTTTGACATGCAAGTACATTTACCAATGAGTCGCTCACGACCGCATGCACAAGCGCTCTTCACAAAGCACGCGTTAGTATTTTAAAATGAAAGCAGCCTTCACTGTGATTTTCATGGTTTTAATATACAAGCCAACTGCATTCCAAAAGACATAAATAATGCCTCTGTGAAGCATTTGTAAAGAAAATTCCCGCGGGAGAGAACGCGCACTGCAAGAGCAACGTTATAACATCAAGCAAAGCGGCAAAACCTGTTCAATGAAGCCCGCGAATGTCCTTGTAATTCGGCTCAATCCCGAACTTTATGAAATAACGTTACTATATTTTTGGAAGGTTCGAGCGGTGTCGTGTGTGTGAGTGAGGAAGAGAGAGAGTGAGAGAGCGCGAGAAAATAGAAGCAAGCAGATTCAGAACACCGTTCGTTTCTAAAGCACGCGCAGCGTCATCACGCATCTGTGTTTAAAAACTAGCTCAGACTCGATTCTGAAATTCTCTGAATCCAAGATTGTTGAGGAGAGGAGAGAATAAATAACACAATATCACATACATTAAAAATAAACTGTTCTTTTCTGAACGCCAGACCGTGTAGCGTGGCAAGTTGATACTTTATCTTGCAGACTGCTTTTCTCTCGCGTGTCACGTGACCAGTGTAATCGCAGCTCTTGCGATTACAAAATCGCGTTTCATCATATCGCGATTTTATCGCAAATGCAATTAATCGTTCAGCCCTACTGCATATATGTTCTTGTTCTGTAAGTTAGCCATCTCCTCACATTTGCCACAGAAGCACCTGTATGACAAGCTAAACATGATACAACAGGTCCCTCGCATAAATGTAATTTCGCTTGTACGTAGCAAACTTTATCACAGAATGTGTATTAGTGTTCAACTAACCAGCATTAGTGTTTGTGTGTCTGTGTGTGTTCCACGTCCATAATTGCAAATGGGACGCGATTACAACTCAATTAGTACATAAATGTATCAAATAACCATACCGAGACGTACAGATCCATTCTCATTTGTGTTTATTCTGCCGGAGTCTCTTCGTACTATTTATATATTCCGATTCAAACGTACGCTGAATGACATTCAAAACAGCGGTTTCTCTCACTCTCTCAGTACCAACTGCCATAGGTATCAAGTGACGCCCTCATCCAAAGGCTGGGCGGGGATATGCAGCTCATTTTCATTTAAGGTGGTATACACACGAAACAGCTCATTTTTAATCAGTGCCCAAAATGACATTTTTAAATGGTTATAATAAATTAACTGTACGGTTGGGTATCGAGAATCGAGTCTCGATTGGAACCAAGACTAACTTTTCGTTTTTCCCGGAATCGTTCAAAAGTTAAAATTTCGATTCCTAGTTTCGATATTCACAGTCCGCCGAGCGGAAGAAGAAACCGCTGAACAACACCAACGAAGAAGCGTCTACCGGAAGTGTTGGCATAACCACGCGAGTCGAACATGAGTACCTTACGTCGGCGATCCAAAGTGTGGCTTCACTTTTCTAAAAATAAAGAAATCTCGGCAAAATGCAAAATTTGTGACAAAAGGAGTATTTTTACAGAATGAGGTTCAGGTTCAGGTTTATTGATATAGTCCATTTCATACACAGGTAGCCCAATGTGCTTTACATAATCATAGCAGTTAAGAAACAATTTACATACATCAATCACACACACAAATTCAAAAAATAAATAATCATTACAAAAATAAAAACATGTAGCTTAACAAGGAAATAAAAAGAGTCAGTAGAAAGCATCGTAAAAAAGTTTCGTTTTTAATCTAGATTTAAAAATAGAGATAGTGGGGGAGGTCTTAATGTCTACAGGAAGACGGTTCCAAAGACGGACCGCATAGCAGCTGAAGGCTGCCTCTCCCTGCTTAGTACGAGCGCTGCATTGTACTAGCTCGAGTTTACCAGCAGATCTAAGTGATCTTGAGGGGGTATATTTTTTAAGCATATCTGCCATATATAGAGGTCCTTGACCATTTAGTGTTTTAAAAACAAGAAAAAAAACTTTAAAATCAATTCTATAAGTCACTGGTAACCAGTGTAGAGATTTTAAAATTGGTGTGATATGATTCTTTCTTTTGGTTCTGGTCAGTAGCCTTGCTGCTGCATTTTGGATAATTTGAAGAGATTTTATTGTTTTTTTAGGGAGACCAGTGAAAAGACCATTACAATAGTCCACCCTACTGGAAATGAAAGCATGAATAAGCTTTTCTAAGTCTGCCGGTAATATGAAGTTTTTAACCTTTGCAATATTTTTTAAGTGATAAAAAGACGATTGAGTATGAGTAATGAGTATTTCCTTCAGAAAGGCCGTTGGTTAGCAAGGTTAGCTAAACTTTTTTGACCCTACCTCTTAAAAGAATCAGAATCAAGAATCGTTTGGAACCGGAATCAGCACAAGGAATCGGAATCAGAATCGTTCAAATTCAAACGATACCCAACCCTAATTAACTGTGGGGTATTTTGAGCTGAAACTTCACAAATACATTCTGGGGACACCCGAGACCAATATTTCATCTTGTAAAAAGGTGCATAATATGTGCCCTTTAAGTCTTAAGGCCATTGCACACCGAGTCCGAAATTCGCATCCGAAATTTTCGCATGTTAAAAAAAAAAATTCGACCTCACGTTATGTCAGTCACGCTTGCACACCGCCTCCGAAACTTTCGTCCGTCATAAAATGAATCGGATCGGGTTCGATTTTCTGCGTTTTTCGCATCCAGAGCCAGCATTTTGAGAGGTCTTTTGACAATTCAGGGCCGGGGGGAGCTCGTCCTCAAATCATTGCACATATGCGCCGTGCTTTCAGTTTCGGTTTTCAATTCGATCAAGTGTTTATGTTCTCTTCTCTATATTGGATTATGAAATTAATAAACCTCCCCTTTCAATCAGATTGAAATTTAGGATCGAATAAGGTGTGATTGAGCAGCATATTCGATAACTAATGTATTATTTGGGCACAATATACACAATATAGCCTAGCTGTTCTGTCTGCCCAGTGCTTCCAACGGGCCGCGCGCGGGTGTGTGTTTGTCCGTGTGTGTGTGTCCATACCTGGTCCATTTCAGACACACTGCCAGTCTCCGTTCAGAATCGATTGGTTCACGGAAATTGGTGGTCTTGTTTTTAATATGTGGCTCCAGAATCGCTAGCAAAGCATCAAACTGTCCCACTGACATTCTGAGGTAAATTTTGAATCGCTCAGGATAAATTCGCAACTCTTTGATAACTCTCCTTCCTCTCGGCGCAATTTCAGGATTGGATGGACGTAATATTTTCTCTTTCTTCCCTTTTCAATAAGAGAGAGGGCAAAAATCATCCTCACTGCTTGACGAATCCATTTGGTATTTTTGCGTTTTTTCCCGCAAAGGTTTAAGAAATACGCAACGGACTCGGTGTGCAAGGTTTCTATGCGTGACGAATTTTTAAGCTGACGAACACGAAAATACGCATACGAATATTTCGTGCTCAGTGTGCAATGGCCTTTAGCCTACTTACAGGTTGTGTCCCATCAACTGCTACCTCTGGTTTTAAAGTTGGAACTGCTTCATGTTTTAGTAACAGTTTCTTGTTGAATCCGGCATTGAATTCGTGGAGATTCTGGAAGCTGTCTTTCGTAAAATGCGCAGCACAGAGAGCTAATAAAAGTATGATTGTCGTCATTTTCAGGAACTTAATCAAACATAAATTCTTTACATTGTTGACAAAGGAACGTCCGTGTGAAGCCCCAAACACAGAAGACCTGACAGCTGGGTAAACATAACACACACGACGAGCCGCAGAAATATGGCCATGCCCTTTTTTGCATATTCCGGAGGGAGGGTTGATGTACTGTAAATGTATGGGTTAGTGACGTCTAAAACCCAGCTGTAGTCCCAATCGAGTAATTTTTGTAGGTATTAAACTTTCTGATTTTTAAAAGACGATACCTCTGCTTACATTGAACTTTCATACTGATCAGGCACCAACAGCAACATTACACACTGTTTAAGATGAAAAAAGTGAAATCGCAATCAACCACCCCTTTAAATCAAAGACAAGGTGTGTAGCATCTTTATTTGGATTGTGATTAAAATGCAGTGGTTGTCTCTAATTTCAAATGGCTACAGTTTTTTTCAAGGCAAGTTTGGACTGTTATAGAGCAAATTGACAACAAATAAATTTGCTTGAAGAAGAAGAAAAAATGGCAGCTGCTATCGGAATTGGGCAATTTGCATGTAAAAAAAAATCTGAATCATCCATGAAAAATTAGAGTAGATTTTGCCTTTCATTAAGGCCGAGGTCAGGGATCTTGGGGTTGAAAAGGTTGGTGACAATTGCTCTGCAATAACGAGTGTACAACTGATGTACATGCAATGGCTAGTGTAATGTGTGATTGAAGGAGTGCACTTAATACAACCATAAAGTATAATTGTTTCGATCGTGGAAAATGGCACATTATTATTTACAGAAGATTCTCATGATTAAAAAAAAAAAAAGCCATAATCAAACATAAAGCTCCATAATCCATCACTTAATATCTAAAGATATTCCCTTAATGTAGTTATAACACATAACCACACTTGTTGCCAATTAAAAAAATAAAAAATAAAAAAAAAAACTTAAGGAAACACACACAAATCGTAGATAATGACATCATGACATCATTACTTACAGTGGATGCTCCCGATTCAAATGAGTCCAAAATCAACAAAATCATTTGCGTTGATCACAGGATATTCTTCACGGAAGAGCAACAATTTTAAAAATATCTTCTGGGTGTCAAGGGTTGAACAAAAAGGCTATAACTTTTGATTTTCATGCTATTACCACAATATTTGATCCAGATGCAGCTTATAAATAGGGGAATTTGACCAAAAAAGATTTGTCCTCCTACCTTATTGCATGTCAACTAAGGAAGATATGTCAAATTTCCCTTGAGCACACTTAAAAATAAGTAAATAAATTATCAGCAGTCTTTCAGGATGAGAATGTCCAAATAGATTATTTTTTTCTCTCCAAACAAATTAAAAAGTTTTCTATCAAACTATACCTACCTTTTGATTCTCCTTGCTATAGGCTAGTTCTAGAGTTATTATGAGTCTTTATTTTTGTCTATGGCTCTAAAAATGCCTTCAGGGCTTTAAGGGTTACTGACTGCTACTACTGTAACTTGCATCTTCTTTTGATATTGACCTCTGCTGAAACATTCCATCTTTGTTTGTTTCCATCAAATGCCTGTGAAATTTGTTCAGATATACAGTATATCAATGACTGATTGATCGACTGGGGCAGTCATGGCCTAATGGTTATTCTGAATTATAACTTGAATGTTCAATTCTCAATACCGGCAGGAAATGATGGTACCCTTGAGCAAAGGCACCTAACCCACAATCAGGGTGCAGCAGCAAAAATGGCTGCCCACTGTTCCGGGTGTGTGTGTGTGTGTGTGTGAGTCCATGGTTTGTGCTGTGTTACTGCTCCTAATGTGTATGCACTAACTTGGATGGGTTAAAATCTAGAGAACAAATTTTGAGTATGGGTTACCATACTTGCCTTCACATCATGTCGCTTTAATTTCAGAATATGTTTGAACAAGTCATTTTTGCCACTGTCAAACTTATGTTGATTGTGATGTTTGTGTTTTTTTTTTTTTTGTTGTTGTTTTTTTTCCAGGAAAGCTCAGGAGCAGAATAAGAAGGTGGTTTTAGCGGGATGTGTGCCACAGGCCCAGCCCAGGATGGACTACCTGAAAGACCTGAGCATCATCGGGGTAAATGCGCAAGCTCATGCTGGAGATCATTCTTCCCTTATATATGATGCATTAGTGTTGAAGCTCAATTCATTATTCCAATGGTCATTTCTTTCTGTCCTCCTATTCTGTGTGTTGAAGTGGTGAATGAATGGTGCAATGGTGTGATATTCAGGAATTGACCGTGTTTTTTGCTCAAGTTTTCAGCCCATATTTGCATTAGTTAAAGCTGGAATCAGTCAACACGTGTGGGCGATGATTGTTTGCACTTGACTGCACCCTTCTTACCGGTGGAAAAATCACCTTATGCAAATGAACAGCCGTTTTGCATGTTATGCCTGGGCCGTTTAGTGTCTCAGGATGTGAGCAGGATGTATGTGTGGAGAACTAATCAATGCGTTATTTTCTAGAGAATAGAGCTCTCAAGCTTTTGGCCGTTAACTCACCAGCTGTTAGAGCTAAGCCACTGGCTTACCAGTGTGTTTATTGAAGCAGGTGTGTTTATTAAATTAAATTTATTATTTATGGTGTGTTGTTTGACATAGCATGTGGGATTACCACTAGATTCATGTTTATGAAGGAGACGATTCATAATAAATGGCCTGAGCTTAACTGGTCATATTTTAATAAAACATGGATATGCAAATAAACAAACCTTTATTTATTTATGTATTTATTTATTTTATGGTTTAAAGACAGAGTTGAGAAACTGGATTTAAAATGTGCGAAAGTCTGGTGAGATGCTTTTCGTCCTGATGAGAGATTTATTGACCTGTGCAGCAGTCGGCGGACGATGAGCTTTCGGTCTGCTGCCACTCTCCTCTGCTGTTAAACGTGAGCTCTCTGTAATTCATATGTTAAAGGCACACTATGCACTCTCTGGTTTTTTGGTAAAACAGTGACCTCTAGAGCCGCTGTGGTGTACTTGCACTGTCGTAAATAACCGTTATTCCCCTGTTACTGCATATCTACTGAACTACTGTCAAGTGCTAGACTGCTTTTTAATAATAAAGTTGCCTATCGCGTTTGCTGGCTTATAGCGTTTTTACATGATTTCTGCAAAATCAGAAGTAAATAGCCTATAGTGTATAGGCTACTGTATAATTTCATTCATGTTTTTTGATTGTAATGTAAACATTACAAAATGTCAGATGACATCAATCAAGTTAAATGTACGTCGCATTATTTCATAACATTGGACGTTATGATTTAGACATGATTACAATTATCATAATAGCAAATTGTGTTCAATTATTTACAACCTCTAGGCTTATATGTCCTAATAATTATGTGAGATATTGACTATGTCCTCATAGTAATCGCAAGAATCAACATCAACAGCGTCAAGATTTGATTGATTCATAATCAACACAATTTGAAGTTACAGTCGGGAAGTGTACTGTTAGTCAGATAAACTTGATATAACAGTAACTTACACACGTCATAAGAAATCCGAACCAGACACAGGACTAAAGATACGTGATAAATACACATCACAACACCTGAGTTCAGCTGGCAAACTAGCTCTTGTGGCAAGCTCGGCAATAAAACATAACGAAAAAAACAACAAGACTAAGAGAAACGACTGTTTTTAGGAAGTCTGCTTAAAGCTCTGGTAATCGAAAGCTATAGACATATGTGAGAATTATTGAACTGGTCTTATTATCAACAACGGATGAATGAACAGCACCGTAAAAAATGACATAGGCCTACTACAAGCCAGTGCAGCAACATACAATATAGAAACAAGTATACAAATACAAACAAGTTTATAAATAAGAGATTTACTTACAAGTCCATCAACAAGATCGCCAGGTCAGCATCGCAGTTACAATCCAGTGCAGCTTATAAGCTCGCGCCAACGAGTGAAAGCCCGACCGAGTGGACTCTTGTCCGGTTTCTAGCACGGTCCGATTCTCTTTCCCTTTTTCGAAAGTAGCTTCATACAGTATGATGTTGTTGATGCGTGTGACGTCGTTGCCGTAAACCATTTCGTGATTCTCACGCGCTGTGTCAGGGGCGCCACTCTCAAACTTGCATGGCTGGTTTTTCCGGCGGCGTCCCCCCCAAGCTTTCCTACCAGGATGATTCGCCCTACTATGACTTTGTTAACCACCAAAACGACTTTGAAGCTGTTATATTAAGGTACAGATCTTGCATAGAGTGCCTTTAAGCTGAGCTGGTCGCACTGGTTACTAGCCACAGCTGGGATGATGAGGCTCAGATTGCTGTCCCACAGAGATACTTTTCCAAACAGCATTGACCCCGTCTGTTGCTTCACCGGATCTGTTTATATCTGATGAATATGTTGAATGGCTCCAGGGGCTTCAGTCTATCTCTCAGGGAAAACTAGAGAAGATGACAAAGCAACCACCTATAGAAGATGACAAAGCAACCACCTACAAAGTCTTTGAGAACTGTTTTACTTGAGAAAGCTTTTTATATTGTTTTTGATGCACCAATTCAATTAAGTTATAGACACATTTTTAGACAGTTACTTTTTTTTTTTTTCCGAACAAAGCCAAAGCAGAACCGCTGCAATGCAATCATGGGCTTTTTTTCTGAATGTTTTTGAACAAATCAGTTGTTATTTATTTAATTTTTTAATTTGCTTGTTGTTCAATTTAACAATAATTAAACACCATTATTTCTTATATTTATTCATGAAATAGTAATAGTAATAATAAAAAATGTCTTTAATAATGTCATTTAAAAAAAATGCATCTACTGCAAAGGCAGTGTAGCACATGGATGGTTTAGAGAGTATAGTTGAGTAATTACAAGCATTGGACGAGAAACAAATACTATACTAATGGGAGTGAGTGTTGACAATGCCAATGAGAGTGTCAAGTCACCTTTATTTATATAGCGCTTTTTTACAATACAGATTGTATCAAAGCAGCTTCACAGTGATAACATGAAAATAATACAACACAGATCAATAATATTGTTGAATATTGAATATTGGAAATGTCCCCAACTAAGCAAGCCAAAAGCCAAGGCAACAGTGGCAAGGAACCAAAACTCCATCAGGTGACAAAATGGATGGGTTGGGATGAGTCCAGGCGCAGGTCCACCATAGCGGGTCCCTTGGGATAAACAGAGAGACTAATATTAGCGTAGACGCTATCCTTCTTATGATGTACCAAGCACATCAGGATTTACGGGATGTGTTGCCGGTTCCCGGCTGATCTAAACTATGCAGCCTAACTTTGAATTAAGTAAGTCTTTAGTGTGTTATGTGTATGCTAGGCCAAAGTGATGTGTTTTTAGTCTAGTTTTGAACTGACAGAGTGTGTCTGCTTACCGGACAATGTTAGGAAGATTGTTCCAGAGTTTTGGTGCTAAAAAGGAAAAGGATCTACAGCCTGCAGTCGATTTTGATATTCTAGGTATTATCAACTGGCGGGAATTTCGAGATCACAATATACGTGAAGGACTATAATGCGTTAAGAGCTCGCTCAAGTACTGGGGAGCTAAACCATTTTCTGCTGTGTAAGTAATCAGCAATATTTAAAAAATTATACGATGTTAAATAGGCAGTACGATTGGGCCGATGGACGATATCGGCTAAACATCGTGATGTCCCCCCCCCCCCCGTTTCCATGGTGACACGTCATGCTTGGCACGTGATTCACCACAGCCAAAATAGCACTGCATGACAAATTTAGCGCTTTTATTTCTAAATATAAACAAACTTGCTTAACATGTCATGAACTATCTTCTATTCCGATTCTCAAATATGTGTAAGTGAGTTTTTGTCATGTAAAACTTGATCTGTAAAGTGAGATGGGTGCCGTGTTTGGGCCGCAGTTCAGAGATTTCTGTCTGTTGGATTTATTACAGCTCGTGAATTCATTAGTTTCTCCCGAACTGGGATACAAAAATAGATTTGACTTTATAGTTTACACCGTTTCTCTCTGATATGAATAAAAACTGTCGTCAAATATATTTGAATGAGGGATGTAGAGGACGGTGGCGTGAGTGATGATAATGAAAGACACCTGTGAGGCGCGCGCAGGTCTCGCGAGGAGCGAAAGCATAATGAGACGGCAGATCGAGAGAGAAACAGGCTGATTTTATGATGTTTTGTTTCTGTTGTGTGTAACGTTACAGCAGTTGTCAATGAGGGGCTGCTGGCTTATACTTTTGTTTTGTATTTGTTCATTTTACTTCTAAAATGTTTAAATGTTAGCCGGTTCATGCCTCCTTCTTCCCACAACAACAAACCCCTTTCACGTTACATTGGCAAACTCATTAGTGAATTACTCCTCGTTTGTATTTATTTTTGTATGATGAATTAGGCCTACTGCATAATACCTGGTTGTTCTGTCAGGCGAAACTATCACAACACAAACGTCCGTGTGCTTATAGTTTACACTGTGTCATTCTGATATGAATAAAACTGTCGTCAAATATATTTGAATGGGCTATTATTGCTGCTTCCATAGACACCATTGTGTATTTTACAAACCATAAATGTATTGTTTTACTATAAATTATATGTATTTAAATGTCTGAAACGTAAAAAAAAAACAATGTGGTTAAAAACACTGAACAGTTGTGATATAGGCTAGGCTGTAACAAGCGCTGAGCGCGTCCGTCTTTGGCTCAGTTCCAGCCATAGCGCGATAGTACGCAGTTTGAATCTGGCAGCTATCACGTCACTGTACATTCGCTCTTTGCTGAGCTGCTGCAGAGCGTGCCGAAATCGAAATCGCAGATGAGATAGAGGAAAATATCTATTGCAAATGAGCATATGAGAATGATACCCGCCGATGTCATCGTCCATCGCGATGTTTCACTGCCAAATTGGTAGACATCGCCCAACCCTAATAGGCAGCCAATTACCTGTACGGTTGACAGAACCGGACTAATGTACTTCCTGGTTCTGGTAAGAACTCGAGCTCCTGCGTTTTGAACTAGCTGAAGTTTGTTTATTAAGCGTGCAGGGCAACTACCCAGTATAGCATTACAATAATCTAGCCTTGATGTCATGAACACATTAACTAATTGTTCCGCATTTGTCAATGAGAGCATACTGTATGGTGTAATTTAGATATATTTTTAAGATGGAAAAATGTGGTTTTACAGATACTAGACACATGACTTTCAAATGAAGATTGGAATCAAAGAGCACACCCAGGTTTCAATATTCTAGGCTGTTACGTGTGGAAGTTTTTGATAATTAGAATCTCAGTTTTTTTTTTCAGAATTTAGTCGTAGGAAATTACTAGTCATCCAATTTTTTATATCATGCATTCCTGTAAGTTTCGTTAGGTTTTGAAGAAATATTTACAGCTGAGTATCATCAGCATAACAGTGAAAGCTAATTCCATGTTTCCTAATTATATCTCCTAATGGCAGCATGTACAGAGTGGATAGCAGCGGTCCTAGTTCTGAGCCTTGTGGTACGCCATACTGAACTTGTGATCGATAAGACATCTCTTCATTTACTGCTTTGACTTTAACTTTGACAAACTGATAACGGTCAGATTTAAGTAAGTATGATTTAAACTATGCTAATGCATTTCCACAAATGCCAACATAGTTTTCTAATCTATTTAAAAGATTGTTGTGGTCAATTGTGTCAAATGCGCTTCTAAGATCGAGTAACACTAATAGAGAGATACAACCACGATCGGATGATAAGAGCAGATCATTTGTGACTCTAATGAGAGCTGTCTCGGTACTATGATGTGGTCTAAATCCTGATTGATAGACCTCGCAGATATCATTTCTTTAAGGAACACAGTTGTGAGGATACTGCTTTTTCCAGTATCTTTGACAGAAAAGGCAGATTCGAGATTGGCCTGTAATTAACTAATTCTGTAGGATCAAGTTGCATTTTTTCAACAAGCGGTTTTATCATAGCTAGCTTAAAGGTTTTTGGTACGCATCCCAGCGACAAAGACGAATTAATGATATTAAGAAGAGGATCTATGACCTCTAGAAGCATTTCTTTCAGTAGTTTAGTCGGTTTAGGGTCTAGCATACAAGTTGTTGAATTAGATGAATTAACGAGTTTGCAAAATTCTTTCTCTCCTATAGCAGCAAATGAGACAAATCTTTCCTCAGGGAGACAACAATGCACCCCCTGATGCGATACTGTAGTAGACAGTTGGATAGTTATAATTTTGTCCCTGATATTATCAATCTTATAAGTGAAGAAATTCATTCATAAAGTCATTACTGCTGTGTTGCTTGGACACTTCTGGGCTTGAAGCTTTCTTTTTCATTAGTTTAGCCACTGTTTCAAATAGATGCATATGGTTGTTTATTTTCTTCTAATAGGTTTGAAAAATAAGCAGACCTAGCCGTTTTTAAGGCCTCTCTGTATGCAATCGAGCTCTCCTTCCATGAAATCCGGAATACCTCTAGTTTAGTTTTCTTCCAGCTACGCCCCATTTTTCTGGCTGCTCTCTTAAGGGCCCGAGTGTGCTCGTTGTACCACGGCATTGGACTATTTTCTTTAATCTTCTTTAAGCGCAATGGAGCAACTGCGTCTAAAGTGCTGGAAAAGAGAGAGTTAAAAGTTTCTGTCACAATATCGAGTTCTTCTATGCTATCCGGGATGCTGAGATGATGAAACTGATTAGGAAGATTATTGATAAAGCAATCTTTAGTGGCAGAGGTTATAGGTCTAACATATTTATAACACGGAGTCGGCTTTGCTGCTTTGGCTAAGTGAAGTTTACATGAGACTAGATAGTGATCTGAGATGTCATCGCTCTGCTGCAGAATTTCAACGGTATCAACATCTATTCCATGTGATAATATTAGATCTAGAGTATGATTACGACAATGAGTGGGTCCTGACACGTGCTGTCTAACTCCAATTGAATTAATAATGTCTGTAAATGCCAATCCCAATGCATCTTTTTCATTATCTACATGTATATTAAAGTCACCAACTATTAGTGCTTTATCTGCAGCCAGGACTAACTCTGATAGAAAGTCCGCAAATTCTTTGATAAAATCTTTTTGGTGCCCTGGTGGCCTTGTAGCCAGCAGAATTCTCAAATGTGATTTATCATTTACACTATATATTTTTACACTAAGCACCAATACTTCAAAAGAAGTATATTTAAAACTAGATTTCTTAGTGGTTTTAAGGATATTACTATAAATTACTGCAACACTTCCCCCTTTGCCTTTCAGACGAGGTTCATGTTTATAACTGTAATCTTGCGGGGTGGACCCAACTCAAAAGTTGAGCTGGGCTGGTGGGTTTAGCTTATTTATTGACACAACAGTATCAATAATAAGCTATAATAATAATAATAATAATAAAAAAGGTTTTCTATTTACTAGGAAATGTGGTACCCAACAGTCAAGTCAAGTCACATTTATTTATATAGCGCTTTTTACAATACAGATTGTATCAAAGCAGCTTCACACTGATAACATGAAAGTAGCACAACACAGATCAACAACATTGCTAAACACCAAATAACCCCAACTGAGCAAGCTCAAAGCAAGCCAAAAGCAAGACGACAGTGGCAAGGAACCAAAACTCCATCAGATTGGATGGAGAAAAAACCTTGGGAGAACCCAGGCTCAGTCGGGGGCCAGTTCTCCTCTGGCTTACATTCATATTGTTTAAATATAAATATTAAATATAAATATTGTTTATGAATAAAACGGCGTCATAACATATCGCAGGCGTTGAGTCGTCTCTTCACAGGCGTTGAGTCGTCTCATCACAGGCGTTGGGGCATCCGAAATCCCCGTGAGAGGCTGGACACAAAACTGGACCTGACGAACGCCATTTTTCTCGGGACAAGCGTCCCGAGATAACAGCAGAAAGGCAGATGGGAAATAATTAGCATAGCTGATGTTCATAATGATTTCCGTTATAACTCACAAACTCTCCCTAACCTGAACTCTCCGCAACCCAACCATACGCGCCGACCCGTTTGTCTAAAAGGCTGTCGAGCCCCACTGGTGCGTTAAGCATTTTCAGTGGCAAACGGTTCCGTATGGCATAACAGAAAACTAAAAGGTAAGCATTATGTGAATGCTTGACTAAAGAGATGCGTCTTTAATCTAGTTTTAAACTGTGTCAGCGAGTCAGAGCCTCGGACCGTATCGGGAAGGCCATTCCAGAGTTTTGGAGCTAAATGCGAGAACGCCCTCCCTCCTTTACTGGACTTCGATATCCTAGGAATGACCAGAAGCCTTGAATTTAGTGATCTTAAGAAACGCGGTGGATTGTAGGGCGAAAGAAGGTCCGTTAAGTACATAGGAGCTAAACCATTTAGGGCTTTATAGGTCAGTAGCAGTATTTTGTAATTGATACGGAACTTAATAGGTAACCAGTGTAGAGATGATAAAATCGGTGTTATATGATCATATTTTCTTGACCTAGTAAGAACTCTAGCAGCTGCATTTTGTACTAACTGTAGCTTGTTTATTGAGGATGCAGGACAACCAGCTAATAAAGCATTACAGTAATCTAGTCTCGAGGTCATGAATGCGTGAACTAATTTTTCTGCATCAGAAATAGATAGCATGTTACGCAGCTTAGCAATGTTTCTAAGGTGGAAAAAGGCTGTTCTTGTAACATATGAAATATGATTTTCGAACGACAAGTTGCGGTCTAGTATAACACCCAGGTCTTTTACTGTAGTGGATAAAGTAACAGGACATCCGTCTATATTAAAGTTGTATTGTGAGAGGTTTTGTGAGTAGTTTTTTGGACCAATAAGTAATACCTCCGTTTTATCTGAATTTAATAGCAGGAAATTACGCGTCATCCAGCATTTTATATCTTTGAGACACTCTGTCATTTTAGATGAGTTAGTGTTTTCATCTGGTCGTGATGAAATATATAATTGAGTGTCGTCAGCGTAACAGTGGAAATTAATTCCATGTTTTCTTATAATATTACCAAGTGGCAGCATATATATTGAGAATAGCAGAGGGCCTAAAACCGATCCTTGCGGTACTCCATAGTCTACTGACGTTATCTTTGATTTTTTTCCCATTTAAACAGACAAAATGAGAACGGTCCGAGTATGCAGACCATAATAAATAACCTTTTTACAGCTATATACAAATATATTGAATTATACAATATCATAGCTATTGGTAAGAATTATTTTATTAATAATTATTATAGGCTTAAATTAAAATATCCTGACAGTGAGACTTGTGGCTCACTACCACTGTATAAAAAATGCATAAACAAGTAAGCAATTATACACACAATGAATTATATATTCCTCTACCCCCCTAATAAATCTAATGCAAAATAAATGACTAACATAGTATTCAATATAAATATTCCACATTTCTGCCCAAACCATGGTAAATTATTACATTCATGGTAAATGTTTGTAAGGGTGGTGATTATGGCATTTAGCCTATAGTATTCTAACTTTGTTCATGTTTCTGCTATTTACCTCATCAGTAGTGTTGGGAATGTTAAGGCTGTTTCATCTGATTTAAAACTAGTTAAAATCATTGAGTGATTTGTGGTTTGTAACAGAGAGGAGTGTCCGATTGAAACGCTTCTCAATGGATGTCGCAACACTGTTAAATAATAGTGTCCGGGACCGGGAGTAAACGCAACTCCTTTAAGCTTGCGTTATGTTATCCACTGGACCGTGCTGCCGGTAAACTAGTGAAACAAAGTAAACTAGTGAAACAACTGAAACTAACGCTATTTTGTTCTCTATTTGTTCTTACTGACCGAGAAACCGCTTCAGATGATTCAGTGACAGAACGGTCCGAACAAATCCGAATCGTTTCCGAGTGTTATGCACGCACGTTTGGCCAATTCATGAAAAGCAAATAGGAATCGAACCAATGAATGATTAATACCGCTGGTTCAGTCGACAGAAATACGGGACGCACATAATAACTGCTGAAATATTCGGACTGAAAACGTTTCTCTCAGGTCAGTCGGAGCGCTCATGGTACACACAGTGCGTATAGTCATCCAGCTGCACGCGCCACTGCGGCCACGCGCATATCAAACCAAATTTAGCCGCACCACCAGAAAATAGGAGTGGGAGGTTGGAGTGCCGCAAGGAGATGATTGGCGGGCCGCACTTAGCCCACAGGCCGCCAATTGAATAGCCCTGCTCTATATGATATCTAGGTGAAAGAGGCTCTATGTGATGGGATTTATCTGACCTTGGTGAAGCGAGGCCGCTAGCAGACGGTCGGTTTAGCCAGTCTGTCTGCTTTCTGACCTGGTGCCAAATTTGTCATGTTTTAGCTCTAAGACTATGAGTCAAATTACTAGAGAGAAGAGCAGCACCAGCCAAGGAGGGATGAATACCATCTCTTTTCAACAGGTCAGGCTTGCCCCAAAAACTTTTCCAATTGTCTAAATTCAACATTATTTTGCGGACACCACTCAGACAGCCAACGGTTTAGTGAGGACAGACGACTGACTATCTCATCACTCCTGCGAACATGAAGCTGGCCAGAGCAAATTACAGTGCCTGACATCGTACTTGCGAGTTCACACACCTATTTAATATTAATTTTGGTGATCTTCGACAGGCGAAGTCGAACATCATTTGTGCCGACATGAATAATGATTTTAGAGAATTTACAATTAGCATTAGCCAGCACTTTTAAATTTGCTGTGATGTCATGGCTCCAGGCAAACATGTGACTATGGTTGCTGGTGTCTCTATTTTAACGTTCTGTGCGAATCACCAATTACCAAGGCACAATCAACAGGATTCTCAGCGGGTGTTTCACTGAGTGGGGCAAATTGATTTGTAATAGGAAGCAGAACGGAAGAGTGTTTCTTTGATCTGCGACTAGAGAGATGCCTAATCGTCACTCATCTGCCCTGCTGCACGGGCTCTACTTCAGCCGGAACCGAAACATGCGAAGAGTTCACTATGCTAGGCACATCCAAAACACTATCTAAAGACCTAGCATTCTTACTATCCTCAATTAAAGTTTAAATGCGTGTCTCAAATTTTGAAATCTTCTCCGTCAGCCTGACTGTCTCCTTGCATTTATCACAAACAAATCCTATATAGCTTGTTTTCACGTGACGTCACGCCACTGCGTTGCCATGGCGCAAAATGCAGATGGAGGGCAGGAAGTGATTTTCTATATTTAGGAAGCACTATAACACACTCAAAATGCTTATGTTTTGCGTCGTTTATGGTTGCTCAAATCGATCAAACCAGGAGGAGTTTTTATCGTGTGCCAAAAGTTGTTGTTCATAAGGGTGGAAAATACAAGAAATTGACAGACAAACAGCGGAAAAAAATGCCTTGCAAACCTACGTCTGCGGTTGGGAGGAGCCGAATGGGAAAATGCCTGTGTGCAGTGATCACTTGTGTGCGTCAAATGTGAGTTAATACATTATTTATGTGGCTTATAATTACATTATTCAGGTGTTTAAATACACTTATGTGGCTGTTTGTGTAACGTATCAGTTTCCGAACTTCAAAGTATGTCTGTAAGACGAGTTAGAATCTCTCAATTCAGTTGAAAATCGTTCCTCTTCATAACGTAAGGATTACGTCCAACATATGTTTCGATTTTCTGTTTATATATTTCTCTTGTAACAGCGTCTAAAGTAGTACAGTACGGATTTTCCTCCATCTCTCTTCACTCCTTGCCCTCCATCTGCATTCCGCGCGTCAACACGATCACGTGACTGCAAACCACCTATTGCCATCGGAGAAGGCTATACTAAACATGTGACATGTGACACAGGTGACAATAACAGGACAAGACATTACTCACCGTGTTTGTGTTTATTGATTCTTACTCACCGCGTTTGTTGACTGGTTTTACTCACCGGGCTTTTCCTGAACTCAAAGGCGCGGGAGAAAATAAATAAATAAATTGGCGGGCGAGATAAAATAAATAAATAAATGAGCGCACGGGCGGTGCGTTAACAGGCTACCGAGTTACTAGTGTGTTGTACAAACAATACTGGAAGCTGTGTAAGGTTAATCTGAAAAGTAAAATGTGTTTAGAAGTATAAACAACTAGAAATGATGGTTAAATAAAATTTATTGCACCACCTTGCATCAATCTAGAGCTAACTTTTTTTTTAAGTGTTACCAAAAATAGATATGTAACAGGGCCCCAGACTAACTTTTCCACTGGTTGAACTGGTGCTACCAACTTTCTCAGTTGGTCGCACCAGCGTTTGATTTGGTCGCACTTTTTTTCTTTGCTACCTGCCATGGGATCTTTGCTAATCTATCTATCTATCATCTTTCTATCAGCATCATCTTTCTATCTTTTAAAATCATTAAACATTCAAATGCATGCATTATATTTTAAAAGATTATAGTATTATAATAAGCTAATACAGATTTTTCGTTATCAAAGTTTATAGTTATAACAAAAAAAAATCAGAAATCTCACACTCCTTACCTTCAGCATTTTATAATTATTTTCCTTTTCCTCAGTCGATCGATTACCCTCATCTAACCACTGAAAAGACGTAGGAAGGGGCACACTGTTTCGTGAGACATTTTAATTTTTATATGCCTTAATTCGTGAATTCGTAATTGGCGCGTTTCACCATCACTGTGCAATGCGGGTGACATCTACATTCGTCAATAAATAAACTGCACGTTTCTTGCAGAAGAACACTGTAGCCGGAGCTACTTCTCTCCATTAATGCATATGGCGAGTCACGCAGGCACTGGGCAACTCCGCATCCGATTCGACCCCGGGATAAAATAGTCAGAATATAAACACTTATTGTAGGCATACCGTAGTGATTCAGGATAAGTCAAAAACACGGTTTGGGAAATGGATTCATGATGTAGCCTACTCGTTCATTTTGAGCATAAGTTACAGACTGCAGCAGCTGATACAACGGCGTTCTGTTGCGCGAGCGTCCACTCGCACATATGCGACCATATAAAATTTTAAGTCGCACATTCTCAAAAAACGGTCGCATATGCAACCAATTTGGTCGCAGTCTGGAACCCTGTGTAAATAAGGATTTGAACCCTCATCCACTTGAATAAGTGAAAACTTTCCTGCACTAGATTTTTTTTATATTTTGCATTTATTTATTTAAAACTTATTTGTTGTTAGTTTTTTATTTTATTTTCTGACCGTCATTATCACCGTCACCGTCATTGGAACTGGTGGCTTGTTGCGACACCAGACAGAAGCCTTCAGCACCAGCAGAGCTCCTCCTGTTGCGTTCACTGCTGCAGTTTAAAGACAGAAAGAGGTGAGTACAGGTTTTCGAAAGGCTGTATTGATTGGGAGAGCATTGATGGAGCACTCAACCCGTCCTGTGCCCCCTGTAGGAGAACAAATGCGAGGTTCAAGATTTGTAGAGGTGCCCTGGTGCTCAGTACCTCTTCGGGAACATTTCACCATCGTGGGCAAAGACACATGGACCCACTCTGCTTTGATCAGGTGCTTGGGGATAGTAGAACATGAGCCTGGAAATCTGCAGTCTATAACATTACAATGCACAATCTGCCAACTCCCCAGCGACAAAAGCAAAACTGGCCGATCAAAACTGCAGCCCAAATTTATCTGGAGGCATGGACGGAGGCATTTGATGAAGTTGCCTCAGCACATCTTTGTTTTGTCTAGACAACAAACATCCACATCTAAAGTGGTTCGTCCCTTGTTGCTTTCAAGTAGTTGCTTTAAAAACAACCACACAACCGATTTTGAAGTTCTTCTGACCAGGGCTGGATTTAAAGTATGGGACTGCAGCCGAGGGAGTCAGTAATGCTTAACAGGCTGACTTCCTGCCGCTCCCAAAACATCTCTGCCAGCACATGAAAGAATCCACTCAATAAAATTGCCTTTCTTCTCCCTCTTTGACGTGGTGCTTGAGAGCGTGTAGCATTCAGAGCCCGTCCCACTGTGCTTGGGGCCTAAAGTGCATTCACCTAGCGGATCTTGGACACGTTGGTCCAGCAGGTGCTGCCCAGAGAGGGCCTGAAATTGCACTACCATTAGGATAAAATTGATTTCTGTTTCAGTGTTTTTCATGCAATGTAACTGCAGCCAGTGGAGGCCTGGGGTCTGCGATCTATCTCTCGGCCCACAGTACAGTTAAATTAATGGCCCCGGTGGCTAGAGAAAAACATGCACAGGCCTCGGGTCGGCCATTTAACCACAGGGTGCTGTGCACAATGGACATGAATTCCCTTTAATACTGAAGATCAGCTTCTATAATTTCACAGCCTCCTTGCAGAAATGACCTCAGCAGAGGAGGGAAAGATTACCTGCCTCCAGCCAACTCTCACCATTACAGGATTTTGTTCTTTTCCTCATCTTTTTTTCTGACTCCAACAGAAACAAAAAAAAGATGAATACACAGCTGGTGAGGAATGTCTATAATTTTGCAGTGTTGGGGTTAAATTTCAAAGTGAAAACGTGCAAAATGAGTTCCTGAAGAATTCAGCAAGTTCTATGCGGAGTGATCATTTTAATGTGTTTACATTTACTCATTTAGCTGACGCTTTTATCCAAAGCAACTTACAATTGCTATATATGTCAGTGGTCACACACCTCTGGAGCAACTAGGAGTTAAGTGTCTTGCTCAGGGACACTTTCACACCAAAGGCATGTGTCCTATCCACTGCACCATCACAACCCCGATCAGCTGTTAGGATTTGATTTTGATTATGATCTCTTCCTGTCTCTCGGAAATACTTGATTGTGATTGGTCATACGTCGTGGTATTCTTCACTAGAATATTCTTGTATAGTGACACCACACTATGATTTATTAACTATAACTTAAACCAGATAATTATAGTTTATGTAAGTTGATAAAAATGTGTGTAGTGTAAGTGTAAAAATTTAATTAATTTCATATTAATTTCTTGCTTCTACATATTTTTGTTGTCTTGAAATGGCATTTTACATGTCCATAGAGTTCTGTGTATATATTTGCACCGGTCAACATTTGTTGTAGATTTATTTGTATGCTGTAGAATGTCTTCATTCTCATGACAGACTCATCAGTTGAATAACAGCCAGACAGCTCCACACATTAATCAGTTGTCATATTTCTTTGGTTTATTTCCTGAAAAGAACCAATTTACGTGGCTAATAGTTTTCCCTTTGTCAGAGAGCTTCTTAATTACATTATAATCCTCCTAAAATGAGTTGAATATGGTTAAATGCAGTGTTTAATCTGCTGCCGTTTACCAATGTGACATTCTAGTATTTGAGATTAGAGGTTCATCATGCAGAGGATCTTGATTTGAATCAGCTGTCAGTCAGAGTTATAATGATGATTGAACACTGACACCAGATAGGGACTGATCTGATATACGTGTTCACATCAACACGCACACGACAGACACATTTTGTTTTTGGTTAATGCTTATAAAATTGCTAGTAAAAGCTCAAATGACATAAAATGAATTTAGCTTTTACATTCATTTTATGTCCAAATGATTTCCAAATGAGCTCTGGTATGTTTTTCTCCAACATAAGCTTCTGTTCATATCTGCTCATATGCTATACAACATTTAGTTACTGTCCTCTAATCTGAAAGATCAAGCAATGTTCCAAGAGTGCTCACATAACTGCCCAACAGCACTGGGACTTTCCACAGTTTGTATCTCTCCGCTTGTCTATTTGTGTTAAGGCCTGTTCACACCAAGGACGATAACTACAACCATAATGATTTAATCCACACCACAACTATAATGATAATGATACAGTAGATGCAGAATTGTTGCAGTGACAAAACTGCAGCACATGCTTAAAATTAATAGAAAACTATCATGCGTTGATGTGGACACTAATATGGTTTTCGTTATAGTTATTTTTCTTGATGTGAATTGCCCTAAAGTGGTTGGAATTTTAGAGCCTATATTTTTGCTGATCAGATAGCTATCTGATCCTGAAAAGACCAGTTGTAAATGCCCTCCAAAGAGCCTTCGAGATGAATTTTAATCTGATCACTCAAACCATTTCAGGAGGTGGTTTGAGACTCATTCCAAACGAAACTGGACAAGTGTAAATGCATCTGGTTATTGAAACCACATATGCAATTTTTACTCCTCCCAAAATGGTAAAAAAATAAAAATAAACGTGTGACCTTTTTATAGCCTACATAACTGTTATAGCCAGATATGCCACAGCATCACCATACACCATGTAGATGAGTAGAGTTTTTCTTCTGAAAGCCAACTCGCAAACTGCCGCAAATAAAACTGAAAGTAAGTCTCAGGCATTCAACACATAATCATCTTAATTAAAAGTATTGAGACTAAATCTTACCTGTGCTGATGTCGCTCTCCTATTGTGGTATTTCATCTTGAAATTAGCAGAAAATAAATAAAATGCAGCTCATATCTGTTGCTTTCATTAGCTGTGTTTCCATTACCCTTCAATTTGCGCAAATTGAAATTGCGAAATCAAAATATGCTCAATGGAAATGCGTACATTTCGCAAAAACTCCCGTTTATCGCAAAAAAAGTTTACGCTCGTATGAGGAGGTTTTTCAGGCAATTCGAAAAAGGATTTTTTCGCAAAACTGCAATGGAAACGGATTTTGCGCATTTACGGTCACCTGACTTAGAAGACGGAGTGTGTTTTAGGTCCGTGTCCGCAAATAATAATAATAATCATCATCATTAGCCTAACATTTATTAGGCTATGTAGAAGATGCTTTTATCAAAAAAGGAACAAAGCAGTTAGTCACATCTCATCAGTACAGTTTGGACAATAATGATAATAGGGATAATCATAATAATACATAATAATATGATAAAATAAGATTATCATAAATAAACACTCGATTTTGACCAATATCCAAGAGTGTGTGTGGAGTTTGGAGCACGCACTGGACGGCAGACAGTCGCGGGCGCACCGTGGAAACTTTCATTTTGCCATCAACAGTGGAATCAACTTAAATACAAAAATAAAATGCGAATAAATAATACATTATTTGCAACTAATTTTATTTGCGTAATGTCACAATAACAAGAAAACGTTGTGCTTTTGTAAAATAAAATAAAACAATCAGGCGCGCTTTACTGTATGATCTTCGTGAACTGAAGTGCGAGAACTGAAACAATAGCCTTTATAGACCATTTCACAAGATGTAAACAACACTGGTCCAGAAGCACTTCCTGTTTCAGTTTTTTAACACTACATAAAAGCTGGGATAAAATACAACCAACAGAACATTTAAAACTGAATCAAAAAGTTCAACAAACATCTTTAAGATGTTTCCTTTACATGTGAAATAAAGAAAACAGTTACAAACTGAAACAGGAAGTGCTTCTGGACCAGTGTTGTTTACATCTTGTGAAATGGTCTATAGACTAAAGCTTTAAATGTCCACTTTAAAAAGAACAAATTCGAATCGTCAGCTAATACCTTCTGATTATGTAAGCCGTATGAAAGGAGCAGCTCTCTCTAAAGGTGCATCCGGAGATTATGTTTTTAGCTCGTTATTTTTTCAGACGCATTTAATAACTCACCTATACAGCACTGCGGGACAAATATCATAAATATCCAGGTTCCAATTTGGCCTTAGAAAACCAGTAAAATCTACATTTTGTCCCATATTAATTTGTGAATATTTTAAATGTTTTAAAGGGGGCAAAAAGTCATAAACAAATATCTGAAAATTCGCTGAGATGTATAAAGGCTAGCGCAGCATTGGTGTCAAACTAAAATGTTGGTGTTCAACGTTGCGTTTTAAAAATACAACAACCGTTCATTTTTCGTTTTGCAACTACCGTTTGGGACATAATACGAAATAGAGTTCTTTATTAAATTCATAAAAAGAAAAGAAACAGTAATTACAGGAATAGCCTCAACCTCTAAACCTCAAAGAAATGCCATCAAGACATCAAAGAAAAAATAAGGGAGAAACACAGGAACTCCGTGTCTTTCCCTGCCATTAATGCTTGGATAACACACCACATCTCCTTCCATTAATAATAATAATAATAATGTCTAGTGTGGTGCTTGGCTGTGATATAGGTTATAAACCTATGCCATGATTTTTGGAATGACTCATCGCGAGAGAGAGAAAAAAAAAAGACGTTTTAGTCGCATAACATCGGTTAATGGAAACACCGTCATTTCGCAATAGTTTTTTAACGACATTTGGAAAATATGTCAAAAGTTTTACGCAAATCTGTAATGGAAACGCGCCTATTGACGTGAATTTGCATATAGCTCGGAAATTGAAGATCACAATATATTTGTTTTGTGTATATAGGCACGTGTGTGGCCAAGTGTAAATAAAACCACTTTAAACAGTCTTGGGGAACAGATAGCTATTTGATCAGTAAAAACACTTACAGTAACAAGGTGTAAGTACACTGGTCCTTACACTGACTCTTTCTGCAGTTACATAGTTACACCAGTAGGACCAGAACTTACTGTTTGACTCCATCACCTTTTCTTCTTCAGAGTGTGTGAAGCAGGGCTAATTTAATGTCATTACACTGAATATGTGCAGATGACATTCTGATGTTCTCATAATGTCTCTTTCTCTCTATAGGTTCAGCAGATTGATAGAGTGGTGGAGGTTGTGGACGAGGCTGTCAAAGGTCAGTCTCTCTCTTACACACACTCTCAGCCTGTCTTTCTGTCTATGTAAAGGTATCTGTCTCACTGCTGTGTGTGATCATGGAAGTCCAGCCAGAAGATTACATTGCAGTAATCCAGTTTAGAGATCTTCCTGATGTAGTATAGTGCAAACCTGCATGATCAAGCTGTCTTTGCGATGTTGTCTTTAAAGATCACTTTGAAGCGAGAGAGAAATATAGCAGCAGAATATTTTAGAGGAACAACAGATCCACATCAGCAGCTTCAGTGCTCGTTAGTGTTGCTCAGGATTGTTCATTCACTGCATGACTACGTTTGAAGGGAATGTGTGTGTTGCCTTGAGCATTTCTCAATGTGGAAGTTGTCATGTTACTTTACTTTTATCATACGTTGAATAAGTAGCTGGTCACACGTTTAGTGTTGCTCAAATCCTAGTGCACTGCCTACATTACACAGCTGTCCTTCACAGTGAACACAATCCCAAAAAGCACTGATATAAGCTCTGTGTAATGTATCTGGTCTGCTGCCACAGCATTTAATGAAATATATTTATGCAAATGAGTTATCTAATTTAAAGTACCACATGCAAGTGTAGAGTAAATGTGATAATGCATTATGCTTGGAGTGTAAACATGTTAACATCAAACTCCATTTAAATGAATTGTGTATCTAATATACTTCAATCGTTGAAATTTGTCAGTATTAAAGCTAATAAAACAATCAAAGCTATTAATGTGGATTAATATGGACATAAAGAGCGTTTTTGAGCCTCTTAACAGACACAAAATGCAATTAAAATGTCTGTCCAACATGAACAGGGACCCTACATGTGAACAAGATGTGTTTAGCAACTTAGCCATTGTTTCAGCTCAACTAAATAGTCTTTTAGACGGCAAGCTGTAGTCTCGCGCTGCAGTCCCGTGCTGTCGCCGGAAAAGGTAAACAATGTCCAGGTGGGAGGAGCGTTGATTATGTGCAACAAGTTTTTTTTTTTTTTTTTCAAAAAAGCCAAAAAAGGCTAACTGCATACATGTATCTTATTCCCCACAAAACTAGTGCATTTCATTGTTGCTTATCAGTGTAGGCTGCCGACCATTAGGCATAACAATGTATAACATAGCAACAGAAAATTGAGTGGACCATCTCTGCAGTGGTATTATTTTGTTATTCTTTGATTTGTCCCTCCCATTCATTTGAGATTACATTTCTATTTAGATTTATTTTAGGCGCTTGTTTATCTTCCGCTGTCGTGTTGACTTTGAGAATATCACAACACTATGCTTTATAGCAGGGGTTCTCAACTCCAGTCCTCGTGACCCACTGCTCTGCATATGGGCTCTATGCACGGCGGTATTTCCGGTGAAGCATTAGGGATGCTCGATAACTTCCGCCGATCATAGAGTCCAATGCAATAGCAAGAATTTATATTGAATTTTATACTCCATGGTTATACTAATGAAACCTTAGTCACAAAAACAGATAAAACAGACACCCCTCGTTGTGTTTATGCTTCTTTTTAAAATTATATCAAATAAACATAACTGTATATAAAATTACATCTAAACGTATGTACGTTTCGTTTCAAAGATGGGAGGACAGTAAATATTGAAGACTCTGCCATAATCCCGTTTTCTCCGGTTTTCCTCCGCTTTAATCTACACAACCGGAAATAGACGAGCATCCTTGCGTCAAATGCGGAACTTATGCGTGCATATAGCCCATTGTGTATGTCTCCCTTACTTAACACACCTGATTCAGATCCTCAGCTCGTTAGGATAGACTCTGGCCATTTCTCAAAACCAAGAATGCAAAGAACAGACTTGTGTTCTTGAGAAGAAAGCTCTTGCTAGTTGTTCTTGGAAGAACAAACTCACGAGGTGACGAGCACACAGAACGCTGCTGACAGTTTGAGACGATGTGTTCTTGCTGGTATTGCACAATAGTACCCCCGCACAGATGCCGTCTGCAGTGCCCAAACATAACGAGAATTTTTGACGATAACAGCCAGGCTTTATCACCCAAGCCTTAGGGATTATACACTACAATATAATGTATATTCATTACAATAAAGCAACACCTGTCTCATTTTAATTCTGCTTCTGTTGTTTGTTTGTGTACATCACTAGCTAACGGCGGGGAAAAACGCCAGTAATATTCAGATAACTTAAAGGGTACCTATTATGGATTTTTGAAAATTGCCCTTCATGTAGTGTTTAACATAGATCTAAGTGAAGGGAAACATCCTGCAAAGTTTTAAACATGAAAGTTCATCGTGTACAAAGTTATTGTCTCTCAAAAGTAAGAGTCGACTCTGAGTCGCTGATATGAATCGTTCGAAGAACGATGCTTTTCCTTTGTCTAGTTGACGTCAACTTGACAAGTTATTTGAATAAGAAACGCCCACTTATTGGGCTCGGACACGCCAGGGAAAACCGGAAAACAATCTTGTCGACGAGACGCTGTGTTTTGAAGTGCGACGCAAAAGCGAACTTTTTTCACCTGCCAAGTGAGGAGCATTTGAAGACTAAGTGGCTGCCTGCAGTTCATATATACAAGTATACCACACACAAGTATAGCCCAAACCTTGTTCTGTGTTCGCGTCATTTTGAAGATGATTGCTTCACAAACCTAAACGCTATAAAGCACATGTGTCAAACTCAAGGCCCGCGGGCCACAACCGGCCCGCAAATGAATTATTTTTGGCCCGCATGACAAAATGTATTTATTTTTAGAGCTGGCCCGCCGTCACTGTGTCACGTGACAAGCAATGACGCGTCACCATGGAAACATGACCGCGAAAGCGTGACATTCTGGGCGGTAACCCGGATGAGTGGCCATTATGGGGGCACTCGGATGTAAACAACAGCATTTACTGCACTATGTATGTACTACGGAACACATTGTTACACTAAAAAACACAGAAAAAACCCTTGGTAGGTACGAAATCATATAGAGATGGACTTACCAAGCAGGAGAGAGCGTAATATTTTGACAAACTAAAGTTAATATGTGGTAATGGTGAGCTTCTATAGCCCGTACTGCAATTCTTCCTTCTATTTTCTTGTTCCGACATAGGCTACGCTCAGATTGTCAGTCCAAAAAGCACATGAAATCCGTTTCAAGCTAGCAGCTACATCCATATGTGGTTTGAAATCCTATTCAAATACCATATGCCTCAGTCTGAACGATCGGATTTCGGATGGAATGCGACTTTCACGCCACATAAAATGTAACGTTAAACATCAGTTTTAGAGGAGACATGCTGCAAGTCGCTGCCGAAACAATGCTGTGTTGTTGCAAAGTGCCGGACGAGCAGAAAAATATTATTTCTGAAACATGTATTGAAACCGGCGCTGACAAGAACGCGGAAAAAGCCGTAACGTTGCATAACAGATTCCTACCGTTCTGCAGCTCAATACGCAATTCCACCAGAGGCTGTTTTAAAGTCCCTAATATAGTCCAGCGCGGCGGTGGCTACACACATCCATGTTGTAAAAATTAAATAAGAAAACATCACTATTGCAAATGCAAACCCCTCCATCAGTGTCAATGTCAGTGCCGTATTGCTGATGTTGTGCCTCTGTCAACCACAAACGCCTTCTTTCATCAGTTTTTGCACTCTTCTCTTTAACGTTTGGTAGTCTGTAACTCAAAAGGTATTTTCCCCGATGTGACAGTGACAGATTAGTACAGACCAAACTCGGCCATTTTTCAGCATAAATAATCAGCCAAATTTGAAGGAAGGTGAACTTTGAAAAGGTGGACTTTCATTTTTGCATTTCTTTCTCTTGCTATAGGACATTTGATTTTCCTTTGAAGTAAATAACTTTTGTAAATAACCATAAGAAATTAGTGAAACTGATTTTATTTATTAATTTTATTTTATTTTATTTCCTAATTAATGTTGTTTTATTGGCAATAATATATAGACCTTGTTGTTTTCAGGTTCATAATAATAATACGTTGTTTCAATAAGTGTTTAACCTGTCCGGCCCTTGACCTATAGCAATTTTTTGATCTCGGCCCACTGTGTATTTGAGTTTGACACCCCTGCTATAAAGTATGGATTTGCGAGCCGGCTCTAACAAGCTGAGGATCTGAATCAGGTGTGTTAAATAAGGGAGACATACACAATATGCAGAGCAGTGGGTCGCGAGGACTGGACTTGAGAACCCATTTAAGGTGATAGGCATTCCGTTTTCGACAAACTCTGCACAGAGAAAACCAATCACAACTGACTAGGTCATCTGACCAATCACCGCAGATTAGCGTCACGCAAAGGCGGGTTTTGGAAAAAGGACTCGCTAAACGATTCATATGGGAGTCGGTGAGCAAATCAGGTAAAAAGACTTACTATAAGACAACAAAAGTGTTGTAAAAAGACATATTATAAGACAACAAAAGTGTTTTTTGTCATTGCATGCTTGTAAAACTGTTGTTGGGGACTCCCAGAAAAATATTAGGAACATTTTAAATGCCATAATAGGTACCCTTTAAAAATGACCTGCCTCTCTCTGCTTCCCGCTCCTCCTGCGAATGCCGAAATTAATTATGGGATAGTTCTGCGTCAAGTTCACACAAGTTACCAACCGATGCATCCTCGGTAAAATGGGAGTGTCAAGAACACATCCGGGATTTTTAACCGTTCTTGCCAAAATGCAAACTTGCGTATTGGGACGCGACTGATGACGTTTCACAAGTCCACAAGAACACAAGTACAGACAAGAAGGCATATTGAGAAACGGCCTCTGTGTCTATCCTAAGGAGCTGAGGATCTGAATCAGGTGTGTTAAATAAGGGAGACATGTACACAATATGCAGAGCAGTGGGTCGCGAGGACTGGAGTTGAGAAGCCCTGCTTTATAGAATTTATATCTATCAAAATTTATTTTAAATGCTTGTTGTAGCTCTAATTGTGAGCCATCAGAATGCTTGAGAATTGTTGTGTGAATAAAGCAATTGCCCATGTTGTTGACTGTGATTTGGGACCATGTCCAGGTGGCTCATGTGAGAGTATGCCACAGTTCAGAGAGCTCTTGGCCTCTCCTCATTGTTACTGCTGTCGTCAGAGGAATCTGGGAGTTCATTTCCATGATGTTATGCTTTATGAAGGTGTGTGTGAACATCTGTAGGGTTGAGCTCAGGATTTTCTACACTATGAGGAATCAGGATAATTCATGGCCACGTCTCTTTATCTTCTCGGTCCGCTCCTTTTCTCTCTCCTTATGCTCTCGGCTCAGTCAACATGCAGCAGACACTCTCCCTCTTGGCTTGAACAGCTATAGGTGTTCTGGGGAAATGACAGCTCACGGCCTGTCTCTTGTGGCCTAAAGTTAATGTGTGATTATGTTGGAATATAACACAATCCTTTATTCTCTTTGGCATCAATCTGTATTCATGGCTTGCGGCATGATGAGTTTGTGCCATTGCTTGTGTGTGACGCTGTGTTTGTGTTCAAGGTCACTCTGTGCGTCTTCTGGGTCAGAAGAAGGAGAAAGGGAAACGACTGGGAGGAGCGCGGCTGGATTTGCCCAAGATCAGAAAGAACCCGCTGATTGAAATAATTTCCATCAATACAGGGTAAGCTGTGTGCCTTACAGACATTCATGAACAATTCATAGTCATCAGAGATTATAGATACATTGTTTAAGCCGTTCAGGTTTCTTTCATTAAGAATGCGGCTCCTCTGGGACTGCTGGTTCTTTGCTAATGCTGACTTTGGTCGCTGAACTGCAGCCTTGACTGATGTGGCTGAATCGAGAAGCATTTTTATTCGTTCATCAGCACAGCCACATCATATTTTGATGCTCTTTTTTGATACTGTTATATGGATGTGGATAGGCTACTATAGTTATTTACCTGTAGTACAGAGTCGTTCATTGTTGCTTCATTGTTGACAAACAATAGAAGCCATTTACAAGTTTGTTTTCTGCATTGCAATGGATTGTAGGTAAATATCTGGGCCATTCTACCGAATTTACCGTTCACAAAGACCCGCCCCCTTTAGTTACTGTTGCTATGTCTGACAAGCCACGCCGCTCTCATGCCACACTATGCTTAAAATACATTGTGGAGCAGAGATGACACTTACAACTCGCTGACAGAAAGGACAGATCAGGTTATATTTGATATGAAAAAAAGTCTCACTTTTCAAATTTGGCCATTTTTTAATTAAAATTTAAACAATAAATACCGTTTTTTGGCTCTTTAATGTTTCTGACAGATTCCTGTTTAGCCTTAATTTTTGCCATTTAAAAAACAAACAAAGTTTTCACAGGTAAATTAGTAACAATTACAATTTTTACAATATTTCATGTGTAATTTATAAGATTTGTTGTATTTTGAACCAAATCTTTCTTTATAAAAGTCATTAAGTTAATCATACTGATTTCAAAGTTAATGATTTAATAGTTTGAATATACATTGAACCAAACACTATAATAACATCTCGGTTGATAATTCAGTGTACTTCAGTAAACAAAACATCCATGTTTCGGTCGTGACGGCACATTTTCTGTAGTGAGATTAATGTTTTGGTAGCGGCCGGTCACATCACGCTACAGAATTTTAACTCTAAAACTCGTACTAAAACACTACTGGAACATATTAAGATATTAATGATTTGCATAACTGTACTAAAATTTTGTTTATTTCCCCCAAATAAATGATTGTGTTCCCTTTTTTCACTACCAAAACAATGATGACATGTTTCGGCCATGACTGTTTCGGTAGTGCAAGCATGGACTTGTGCATGCTTAATATACGACACCTGTATGTCACTGTAATTATCTTACCTCTATTACAATCATCATCCATCAAAACTTTATTAGCTACACTCTTTTTTCTATCCAACTGAGAGATGTAGTTTGTGTTAACTATGATCATGAAGAGGTTAAGTGTTTTGAGCTTCAATTCAGTTTGTATTTTACACAGCATGATGAGAAACTGCTTGGGCTGCTCCGAAACAATAACAGAATATGTACAAGATGGGCGGTGGTTTGTTAATTTTTTTTATTTAAAGTATTCATAATAAAATGTATTCATTAGATTAATACATTTAAATTAATTTTACGTTATCTCGTGTCCCCCTGGTTGAGAACCCCTGCTATAGATTTACGTTTAAGGTTAGGAATTGGTCTAGAGTTAGTTACTTGCAATTATGCATAAATAACTGTTATTACTATAGTAAGTACATGTACTGTAGTAACGTGTAACTAGGTCACCTTAAAATAAAATGTTACCGATTTATGAGATATCACTTTACAGTGTGAGAAACTGCTACAAATAATTCAATGCATGATTCAAATCTGAATGAATCAAACTGAATCAAACAATTTTGACAAAGCAGTTCAAAAGAGTGATTTATTCATGAATTTGGCATTGCCTGTTCTGATTCTAAACAGCTGATTGAAATCACACAATATGTTTGCAAATATTATCAGGGAAATATTATCAGGGAAAATGATTCTCAGGTCTTGTATACTTGGTCCATTGTCAGGCAAATAATTTATGAGTATTGTTTTACTGGCACATTGTGGTATTTCACCGGGGCTTGTGCATCAGTGGTCTATCAATGCCCCTCGTTGAATACCAACATGATGTTCTGCTGATGGTGAAGCATGGAAGAGTGTGATCTCTATTCCATTAGTGTCACCAAACAGAACTGTAAAAATGATGCCACCCTCCCTGTCTTCCATTGGTTGAATGAACAGGTAGTTCAGAATTGGTGTTATAATGTCATCCTAAAAAGTCATTAGGACTTTTCACACTTGTAGTTAACCCTGAGTCATTCTAAACCCCGGTAAAGGGAACCCTGGGTTATCTTGCTTCATATTTCAGGCTTATATAATTAATAATTTCACACTTTTATAATTAACACAGGGGTTAACAATTAATCCTGGGTATTCATAAGCTGACATTTTAAATTCCTAAACCTTAACGTTCTTTTTTGCATATTTGTGGTGTCGGTGTCATTGATTGCATGAACGTAGCACGCGACCTGTTTACACAAAAGCTCTAGCATCCTCGTATTGCCAACTGTACTCCTATTGAGTTTATACTGAATGGAAATTGTGCAATATAAAGGTTAGAATTAAACTCTCTCTTCTTATTTGCATATTTGTGGTGTCGGTGTCATTGATTGCATGAACGTAGCACCCGACCTGTTTACATAAAAGCTCTAGCATCCTCGTATTGCCAACTGTACTCCTATCGAGTTTATACTCAATGGAAATTGTGCAATATAAAGGTTAGAATTAAACTCTCTTCTTCATTCATATTTTTGTGTTTTCTGTCAGCATTTGAGATTTTTTCTTCTCAAACGTTGAATTTACTGTTAAACATTGCACAGTGATTGGTTTTCTGTTGCTAAACATCCAGCGGTAACAAATCTAACACTACGAGCACACTGTGTAGCCAGGGCATCAGTATTACAATATCATGACAGTGGCATTTGCAGTAGTCAAAACTCTGATTGCATATTTCAAGGGGTTATGGGCAATATTGACCCCAGAACATGTCCTTCAGTGAATTGACAGCCAGACCTGAGCTTTCAACACACCATAGACCACTTTGGACTGTTATTGTTTGACAGTGACAGTTTGACTCCTTTTAGACCAGCAGTTGTTGGGGAAATCATCACTTTGGAATAATCATACTTATTTTCCAAAACACACTTAAATATACATTTGGATTGTGGATTACGAAAGGTGAGCAAAGTTCCTAAAAGGCACAAACATCTATATCAATGAGGATTACTCTGACAAGGTCCGCACAAAGTAAAAGGAACTGTTACCTGAACTTAGAGAAGAGAGGGAAAAGGGGAACATTACCTTTCTAAAGTATGACTAACTGATTGTACATCCTCCCTGATCCAGTTGAAATGCCTTACATGTAAAGGTATTTAACTGTTGTCTGTTTTTTTTTTTTTTGTTTTTTTTTTTTTTTTCCTTATGTCATTTTTACACAGTTTCTCTACAGGTAATTTGGTCTTTAATCCAGTTGATATTGATGAGGAAAGATCATATAATGACTGGGTTGACCCAGATAAAAATAGTTTAAACTTAAGGCAGAGAGATACATGTCATTAATATAATGAAGTTGAATTTAATGCACTGTTCAAAAGTAAATTAAATTATAATGTGGACATGTTTTCCGCTTTTCATTTGAATACCCACAGTCTACCTAAGAAATTTGACTTACTCATACAGTTTCTATCAACTATAGAACATCAGTTGTCTGTGCTTGCCTTGACTGAAACGTGGCTAAATGAGGACATAAGACAAATTTACTCCTTACCTCAATACAACGCAGTACATTTTTGTAGAAAGTAGAAAGGGTGGTGGAGTTTCCCTTTTTATTCATGATGATTTTGAATTTTTTGAAAGGAAAGATCTGAGTATTCATTTTTCTGAAACTGAGGCAGAAGCAATTTTTATAGAAATTTCAAAATGTGGGTGTTTTGGGGGTCAAACTGTAATTATTGGTTGCATTTATCGACCACCTGATAATGATATTGACATTTTTAATGAAGCCTTGTCCTCTATGCTGGAGATTACAGTATAAGTGCTAAGAATAGGACTTGCATTCTTCTTGGAGATTTCAACATTGATCTTTTGAAACACCAATCAAATTCTTCTATTGAGTTCTTAAATACAATCTATTCATATTATGTTTATCCATTTATTGATAAACCAACAAGGATAACATGCTCATCGGCAACCTTAATCGACAATATTCTAACTAATAATTTTATAAATCCAATCACATCAGGTGTAATGCTTACTGATATTTCAGACCGTCTCCCTGTATTTCTGCTTTTTACAAATTCTCAGCAAAAAAAGCCTACCTATAGTATGAAACATCGTAGACTTACTTCTAAATCTGTTGAGTCTTTCAAAAGATCATTGGCTGAGACATCATGGAATCATGATTTTGGACACCAGGATACCGAAACAGCTTATCAGACATTTATGAATATATTTTCATCTTTGTTTAATAAATGTTTTCCTTTGGTACAAAGTAGAAGTAAAAACAGAAGTATTTCTAAGCCATGGTTTAAACCTGCATTAAGAAAATCCTCTATTATTAAAAATAAGTTGTATAAAAAAATCTCTCATTAGCCCTACACCATTAAATATTGCATACTATAAAAAAATATATATATAAAAACAAATTCAGCAAAGTTCTAAAAGATGCCAAGAAAAAAATATTTTTCTGAGAAATTGGGAAATTCTTGTGAAAATACAAAAAAGACCTGGAATGTTATAAATGAATTATTAAAATAAAAACAAACAACTCGAGGATTTCCAGGTCAGTTATCCGATGGTATAGAGAATTATCAAAACCCCATCGATATAGCAAACTGTTTCAATGATTTCTTTGTGACTGTATGTCCTTCACTGGCAAAAAAAAAAAAAAAAAAACGAATATAGGAAAATTTACATCTCAGATTTTTGAATTTCCATATCCTTGCTTAAATGAATTTGATCCTCCAACTTCAAATGAAGTGCTTGAAATTATATTAAAGATGAAGGACACAGCTCCAGGACATCATGAAATTAGAGCTAGTCTTATAAAGAAAGTATTTGGCTCTATTATTGAGCCTGTAACTTATGTTCTCTCTTTGTCACTCAAAACAGGCGTTGTACCAAGAGACTTCAAATTAGCTAAAATAATTCCCTTGTTTAAATCTTGGAATTCACATGTATTTAACAATTATCGACCTATTTCACTATTACCTTTGTTTTTCTATCCCCACATTCTGTGCTGTAATATTGTTTGGGGTGCAACATGTAAAACATATTTAAATAAGATTTTATTAAAGGAGCAAAACGCAAGTATCTGATTTTTTGCAGAACTACGCCCCCTCTGGCGACAAGCGAAACTGCGTGTGCGCTCACACACACATACACACACGTTTGCACGAGCTGTTCATAACCAAAGGAGCATCAGCCGCACACTGTGCGGCACACGTCTTTTGTTAGTCATAATGAGGTAATACAGTTATAAATCTGCAGGTCATTTAAAATATATGAAAGGAAAGGCATTCGAGTGTGTGTGAGGGGAAACAGGGGTAGTAGAAAACTTCATTTTTTGTTTCCATCTATCTCCATGTTGAACTGTTTTATATGCTTACTGTATCCACGTATGATTGTATAATTATGGAAGCACGTTCATGAACAATATAAGTTATTACTTTGTATAGGACCCGTTTGAGCCCGAGAGCAGACCGGAGATCTCTCCGTTTGTTGAAAGCCTTTCCGATGTTGACTCTCGTCTTATTCCGACGACTGGAACTGGACAGACAGAAGTTTTCTTTGTCTCACGTGGAGTTTGCGTTGGGGTTTGAAATGAACTACAAGCCGGTCTCTTTGGGGCTGTTTACACCTGGCCTCAATGTGTTTTCTCAGATCGGATGGCTATCTGATTTATCAAAACGATTCCATTACACCTGGTCACTTAAATGTGTTTTTGCAAAACGGATATAATCTGATCTTCAATTCCCACGCTATATAGGCTACAGAATTCATGAAGTGCACGTCACCGAAAGCAACAGATATGAGCTGCATTTTATTAATCATCGGCTAATTTCAAAATCAGCAAAGACAACAATAAGAGAAAGCGACAACAGCCCTGGTAAAGATCATTTTATTTCTTTACTTTTATTGAAGATGGTAGTGTTAAGAGTCTGCGACTTACTTTCACTTTGATTTGCGATAGATACAATCAGTGAAAATTAGACTATTAACATTGTAAAATACATTATTAAAAATCAAAACATTAACAAAATATACTCATTGACTAATTTTGTTATAATTTAATATTAATATTTCGTATTAAGTACAGTTGTATGTTTGCATAGAATTCATTTTGAACGCTACATTACATGCTTTCAAAATCTGAGGTAAATTATCCGTTATCGCTTGTGGCACAGTGACCTATTTTTAACTAAAAACAAATAATGTGTACTCATAACCAGTGTAATTTCTTCATTCTGTCAGCCGCGACGTCGCAGAAATAGGAACCGTTTCTGAATTGGAAACTTTGCGTGACGCCGTCGCGTCTGGTTAGGACAAAAACTCTGATTAACATGGAAAAGATACCTTTTATCACGTGTCGCAGCGTCGCGTCGGAGTCCTGAAGAAGGAGTCCTATCGGGCCTGGTTGGCTTGTGGGACTCCGGAGGCAGCTGACAGGTACCGGCAGGCCAAGCGGACTGCGGCCCGAGTGGTTGTGGAGGCAAAAACTCGGGCCTGGGAGAGAGAGAGATCTGCAGAGAGATGGAGGCGGCAAGAGAAAAGCTGAATACTGGGGAGTGGAAGCTCCGCAAATACACAAATAGAAAGAGTAAAAGTGTGGGAGACATTTGCTGAAATAATGAAAGATGATGACCAAAGTGCTGGCTTTGCCTTTGTTATGTGTAGGCCTACGTCTTCTTGCGAGTTGCGATGCTGTGTTGTTACATGTCTATGGCCCAAAAAATAAAATGCGGTCAGGAAGCGGGTCGGGTACAATATTTTTTTTACTTTTTTGCGGTCCGAGTTGCGGGCGGGTAGTTGAAAATGTCGGTCGGTTGCGGGTTGTTTATACATTGACCCGCGCATCACTGGTTCCAACTACAGTGGGATCACACTTCTCAGCCTCCCGGGGAAAGTCTATGCCAGGGTACTGGAGAGGAGAATACGGCCGATAGTGGAACCTCGGATTCAGGAGGAACAGTGTGGTTTTCGTCCTGGCCGTGGAACACTGGACCAGCTCTATACTCTCTACAGCACATGTGTCAAACTCAAGGCCCGCGGGCCACAACCGGCCCGCAAATGAATTATTTTTGGCCCGCATGACAAAATGTATTTATTTTTAGAGCTGGCCCGCCGTCACTGTGTCACGTGACAAGCAATGACGCGTCACCATGGAAACATGACCGCGAAAGCGTGACATTCTGGGCGGTAACCCGGATGAGTGGCCATTATGGGGGCACTCGGATGTAAACAACAGCATTTACTGCACTATGTATGTACTACGGAACACATTGTTACACTAAAAAACACAGAAAAAACCCTTGGTAGGTACGAAATCATATAGAGATGGACTTACCAAGCAGGAGAGAGCGTAATATTTTGACAAACTAAAGTTAATATGTGGTAATGGTGAGCTTCTATAGCCCGTACTGCAATTCTTCCTTCTATTTTCTTGTTCCGACATAGGCTACGCTCAGATTGTCAGTCCAAAAAGCACATGAAATCCGTTTCAAGCTAGCAGCTACATCCATATGTGGTTTGAAATCCTATTCAAATACCATATGCCTCAGTCTGAACGATCGGATTTCGGATGGAATGCGACTTTCACGCCACATAAAATGTAACGTTAAACATCAGTTTTAGAGGAGACATGCTGCAAGTCGCTGCCGAAACAATGCTGTGTTGTTGCAAAGTGCCGGACGAGCAGAAAAATATTATTTCTGAAACATGTATTGAAACCGGCGCTGACAAGAACGCGGAAAAAGCCGTAACGTTGCATAACAGATTCCTACCGTTCTGCAGCTCAATACGCAATTCCACCAGAGGCTGTTTTAAAGTCCCTAATATAGTCCAGCGCGGCGGTGGCTACACACATCCATGTTGTAAAAATTAAATAAGAAAACATCACTATTGCAAATGCAAACCCCTCCATCAGTGTCAATGTCAGTGCCGTATTGCTGATGTTGTGCCTCTGTCAACCACAAACGCCTTCTTTCATCAGTTTTTGCACTCTTCTCTTTAACGTTTGGTAGTCTGTAACTCAAAAGGTATTTTCCCCGATGTGACAGTGACAGATTAGTACAGACCAAAACTCGGCCATTTTTCAGCATAAATAATCAGCCAAATTTGAAGGAAGGTGAACTTTGAAAAGGTGGACTTTCATTTTTGCATTTCTTTCTCTTGCTATAGGACATTTGATTTTCCTTTGAAGTAAATAACTTTTGTAAATAACCATAAGAAATTAGTGAAACTGATTTTATTTATTAATTTTATTTTATTTTATTTCCTAATTAATGTTGTTTTATTGGCAATAATATATAGACCTTGTTGTTTTCAGGTTCATAATAATAATACGTTGTTTCAATAAGTGTTTAACCTGTCCGGCCCTTGACCTATAGCAATTTTTTGATCTCGGCCCACTGTGTATTTGAGTTTGACACCCCTGCTCTACAGGGTGCTGGAGGGTTCATGGGAGTTTGCCCAACCAGTCCACATGTGTTTTGTGGATTTGGAGAAGGCATTCGATTGTGTCCCCCAAGGTGGCCTGTGGAGGGTGCTCCGGGAGTATGTGGTCCGGGGTCCTTTGCTAAGGGCTGTCCGGTCCCTGTATGACCGAAGCAGGAGCTTGGTTCGCATTGCCGGTAGTAAGTCAGACTTCTTCCTTGTGCATGTGGGACTCCGGCAGGGCTGCCCTTTGTTGCCAGTTCTGTTCATAATTTTTATAGACAGAATATCTAGGCGCAGCCAGGGGCCAGAGGGTGTCAGGATTGGGGACCACACGATTTCGTCTCTGCTCTTTGCGGATGATGTTGTCGTGTTGGCCCCTTCACACCAGGACCTTCAGCATGCACTGGGACTGCATGCACGTTTGCAGCCGAGTGTGAAGCGGGGAAGACCTAGGACACGCTGGAGAGACTGTCTCCCGGCTGGCCTGGGAACACCTCGGTGTCCCCCCAGAAGAGCTGGAGGAGAGGTGTCTAGGGAGAGGGACGTCTGGGCATCTCTGCTTAGACTGCTGCCCCCGCGACCCGGCCCCGGATGAGCGGAAGATGATGGATGGATGGATGGATTTTTGAGCAGTTAAAATGCTTTCTGGCTCTCCCTGCTCTGATCCTGCAACTCTACTCATAGAGATGTGCAATGTTAAAAACATTGTCTTATTGCTTTGGCTTATAGCGCGAGTTACCATTGGCTGTGTCCCTGTGCCATCAGTAAATCCTCTAGACTGGTGGAGCACATTTTGCAGGGGCTGAAAATGTAACACCAGACAAATGTTTTCCTTACTATGCGTTTTCCCTTTAGTTTCTGAGTTGGTGAAACATCCACAGATGTTTAGACAAAGCAACACTGTTCTGTTTGTAAACAAAACACATTTCACCATCTTGCACTGGAGTCTCTTTGTCAAATGATTGCTGTTGATAACTCTCACTATCACCAGCTGGAGTGCCCAGAATATCCACCAGAGGGTACTCCACCCCAGACCAGTGCCATTCCACTATGGACTACAGTTCCCATAACCCATTGCCGGGACTCATTATTGTTTGATCTCTTCCACTTATGTGACATTACCCTTGTTATCTCTGTCTATATATAGATGGTTTATTCAGTAAGTTTTTGCAAAGTCTTGTCTAGTGTTATGCTATTCTATGTAACACTAGACAAGCATTCTGTCTTTGATTTCCTTTATGGTTTTGATTCCCATGCCTGGATTCTCGGATTTTCCCTGTTTGCTCTGTGTTCTGCCTTTTGATTGTTTTGGCCCTTGGTTCTGACAGGTTCCTTGCCTGTATTTTGCATTTCGATTCTGGATTACCCTCAAATAAAGCTGCATTTGGACTCAGTAGTATGTAACAGAACACCAGATCACAGATGCGTCCAGCAGTCACCCTAGTCCAACTACGTCAAGGAACTCACTCACTGATGACACCACATCAGAGACCTTTTGGACATTGCTAATACCTGACCTCCTAGATTTCACTTTGATTGACTTCTTTTGCCATGGAATCAATAACCCGATACAATCTAAAGTCATCTGTGATGGTACTTGAAGGGTCACTGAATGAGTTGCTAGATTATGCTCTTCAGTTGACTTGGTCCCCCTTCACTGTCGGCGAGATTGAGGAGAACATTTGCCCTAGACGTTTTTTGAGAAGAGGCAGTACCAAGCTCCTGTGGCCATGGAGCTTGGCACATCATGCTTTCCAGCAAGTCCAGTTTGGATGGTCACCAGCCCTGTACATTCCAGTTCGGTTATCCCCACACCCAGAGCCTGTCCACAACATGGCCACTACACCAGAGCCTTCATTCAACATGGCCACCACATCCAGAGCTTTCAGCTGTCATGGACACTATTAACAAACTTTTAGCTATGACTTTTGCCTCCAGAAAATGTAGGGGTATACACCGTAAATCAACATGTTAACCAAACATTCACATTTCTACTAATTTCCACTGTATTATTAATAAATACTTTGATATTAGATGCAGAAATGACAATGTGTTGTTTTAAATTCACATTTTATTGTGCACTTTTATAGATGCAACAACAAGGTAAACCGACAGCACCAATATGAAAAATATATTCCATTGATACATTAAGACAAAAAGTGCTTAGTAACAAGTTACAAACAATACTTGAAATATCTACACATTTGGTGCACTGGTCAATAACATTCCACTAGAACTAGTAGGCCAAAACAACTTTACTCGCCTTTATTCCCTCCCCCTTAGAGAAGATCCTCCTGTGTTCCACTAAGAGGCTCAGAAGGCCAGCCCTTGTAATTTGGCTTCCTAGACCTTTTACCCTGACTGAACCATGTTTTTAAAGCTTCCTTGACATCAAACTCTTGTAAACTAGGTCCCTCCATGATAATTTGAATCAAGTCCTCCAAAGTGTCTACATGCAGGGACCCCCTGACATCATATTTAATCCTCTTCTGAGCAGAAAATCCCCTTTGACATACAGAAGAGGAGACTGGGAGGACCAGCATGATGTTCACAAGATGTAGGGTGTTCCACAAAGATTGGATCATTAGTGTAGGTTTTATTTAATCAAAAAGTAATAATTATCAATTAAATGTACAAGGATGTGATCAAAATGTAGTATTTTGTAATCGGAGCAGAATGACAACTTTGTTACCATCATCTTCCATAAGGCATGATAAGACTTGTCCATGTAGTTCCTAAAGATGAATGTCTTCATGGATTGATAATCCTCTTTAGCCAGATTGGAATCACTGCCATTTCTGAAAAGAGTGAAAGGAAAAACTGACCAAACAATCTTAGGTGCAAGCAAAGTGCAGTCGATGGTTGCTCACTGGTTGTTGCAGCTTAGGTGTGCTTGCCATGGAGAGTCCTTCCTTTCCCAGCCCAGCAGCTTCACATTTAATAATGATCATCTGAGTTCACACAACATTTTAGACAACAATAATAATAATAAAAAAAAGAATAAACATAGACATGATCCACCATGGAATTTTCCTTTGCACAGATGGCGTTGCGTGCTCCAGTCTACAATTACAAATAATTAACCTTAAAATTATTAAATTATTTAGGCTACTACCTTATCTTTATTCTGAAGGTTCACATACCTATGTGAACCTACCCACCCTACATATGTGGCATGCAATGAAATGGGACAATAAAACCCCCTGCCTCAGCTTGGAGGAGGGCTATTACCCCTCCTTTATGTCCGAGATTGACAGCTGCACCATCATCTCCCATGGCAACTGTCTTTTCTAACCACGCTGTTTCTGTTCCTAGATGCTGAAATGCCTCTTTAGTGGCATCATATACACCTTAAAATGCAAGCATGTTATGACTATGGTGTACAATTATGTCTTATATTCCCCCCGTCATCATCATTAAGTCCCCCTGTCATCATCACACCTCACAGTTGAATCATTATGGTACCTTAAGTAATATTTTAAACTAATACATATTCACAGTAAAGACAGCTAAACAATTCAGTAATGGGTATAAACACATTTTAAATATATAAATATATAAAATATAAAGCATATTTTGAGCATGTGCATGTTTAACTTCGATGTGGCCAATCAAAATATTCCTTGGTTTCCCTTTGTTTAGGATCCTTGTGTTTATATGATATTTCGCATTCCTTTGTTGAAACGTCGGTGTCTATGGAAGAATTAATTGGACTAATATTTGTTACCCACAGAAGACCATCTACAAATGTGTACAATGATGTGCAAATATTTCACTATCTTCAAATGTGTATTTTTACATTTGTGATGTGTAAAATCATATCCACAAAAATACAGGGTGACGTGTACAACACAAAACGAATCGGTTACCTAACGTAACCTCGGTTCTCTCTAGATGAGGGAACGAGTATTGTGTAAGCTAGCTTATGCTACGGGAAAGATTAATCTTTTTCTGAGAAGTTGAAGCCAAAAAAATTATCCTTTAATTTTGTATCCATTGTCAATGCAGTTCATCTGCAGCAGACCATGAGCGAGCTAGCTAGCAGCTCATTGGTTTGCTCAGGGAGAACTGCTACAGCCTATGAGGGAACTCGGTTGAACCTGCGGCCAATGAGAAGCTGACACGTTCTCATTGCGTCAAAGCCCGCCAAAACGGCTTGGCCCGAGTCTATAAATAAGCGAGTTTCCCGCTGTTTTCCGGTTTTCATTGAATGAAGCGAGAACACTAGTAGTGCAAGCACGGCCGGGAACACAATACTTGTTCCCTCATCTAGAGAGAACGGAGGTTACTTTTGGTAACTGATTTGTTCTCTTGCGAGAGGTTCTCTCGTATTGCGTAAGCTAGCTTACGCTACGGGAACACATGGTCAACGCCGTGCGCACTAAGTATCCACAATGAATCCCAGGGGAGGGATCCTGGGGACCCTATAAGTGGGAATTAATAATGTACGTGAACATGAAAGGGCCAGCAAGCGGGCCGGGATTGTGTAGTACATAAGCACGAGGGAAGAACAAGCGGCACGCCGGTTGTATGAGTGTGACTCCCAATAGTGCAGCTCAAAACAGAAGAGCTGAAGCATACTAGACTGCTAGTAGTTTAGCCTGCAGGGCGGGTACTTCCAGATTGTAAAATCTGACAAAGGTGGAAGGGGAAGCCCATCCCGCTGCCACGCATATGTCTTGAATGGAAATGCCGCTGGACCATGCCCACGATGAGGCCATGCCTCTAGTGGAATGAGCCCTGATGCCCAGAGGGAGGCTTTCATAGCTTCGACAACTATAGAAAGATCCCAAATGCGAACCGAAGGGGGGCACGAGGGGTTCATCCTTCTAGCTCCCCTGAGGAAGTGGATGACTAGCTCATCTTTTCCCAGAGACTGAGCGCGTCTGGGTTCAGCGAACGCCGCGACAGCTGCCACGTAAACCTTGAGAGTGGATGGGGACCTGCCCTTGTCCAGCATCTCCTGAAGGAAGACGAGCAAAGACGACACCTCGCACCACAGTGGGTCTAGGTTTTAGTCGGTGCACCATTTTGAGAACACAGACCATTTTGACGCATAGAGCTTCCAGTAGAAGCCGCTCTGGCATTTATGATCGTGTTTAACACTCCCTCTGGCAAAGCAATGGATAGTCGTTGATCACCCAAGCATGAAGCGCCCAGCGCTGAGGATGGGGATGCCAGATCGTTCCACGAGTTTGATAGAGGAGATCTGCTCTGACTGGAATGGGCTGAGTGAGCTCTGGGAACCAAGCCTGACTCTCCCAACGCGGGGCTATGAGGAGCACCGAGTGGCGTGTTTCCCTGATCCTCTGTAAGACCTGTGGCAGCAGGGAGACTGGAGGGAATGCATAAAGCGGGCGGCTGGGAACTTTGAGAAAATATTGGGCAGTGAGCGTTCTCCTCTGACACGAAGAGATCCACCTCTGCTCTGCCGAATATTAGCCACAGTTTAGAGCCTTTATTTAAACTTGGCACAGTAGCCAAGTTTAAATTAAGGCTTTTATATTTATTTTCCTTTTGAGTGCCTCAGAATTACTGTTTATCTGGGAACACTTTGGATCTCCAAACTGAAGAGCACCAAAGGAACACACCTCGTAACACCCAAGTAGCACTCCTAGTAATTCATTTGTGGACATTAGCCACAGTTTCTGGACTGTTTGAACGTGCAGGGACCATTCTCCGGAAGGATGGGGTTCCTGGACTGTCTGTCTGGGCCGTCGTTCAGATGGCCCGGCACATGCGTCGCTCTTAGCGAGAGCAGGTGGCTCTAGGACAAAACTAAAATGCGTTTCGGCAGCAGGAAGAGGTTCCTGGATCTGACACCGCCCTGACGGTTGAGATAGGAGACTACAGCCGCATTGTCCAAGCAGATCAATACGTCGTGATCCCGAATGCGCGGGAGGAAAAACGCGAGCGCATTTTCGACCGCGATCATCTCCAGACAGTTTATGTGTAGGTAGCTCTATTGAACTGACCAGTGGCCAGAGGCCGGTGAGCCCTCGCAGGCCGCGCCCCAACCTGAGTTGGATGCGTCTGTCGAAATTACTTTTCGGCGAGAGACGGTCCCCGTGGTAACGCCCCGTTGAAATCATTCTGCCACTGTCCATGGCTGCAGAGCCAAGATGCAGGTCTGCGTAACTTTGATCAGCTGGCGGCCCATGGTCCATGCATGGTGAGACACACGGCTCTGAAGGGGGCGCATGCGCAGTAGACCCAGCTGAAGCACTGCGGAGGCTGAGGCCATGTAACCCAGCGCCTTCTGAAAAGTTTTAAGAGGCGTGAGGGTGTCCATCTGAAAGGATGTGGTGAGACGCTGAACACGGCGCGTGCATTGTGTAGATAAGCGAGCCGTCATAGACACTGAGTCTAGATCTATTCCCAGGAGGGAAATTGTCTGACTTTACTGAAGTGAGCTCTTTTTCCAGTTGACAGAGAAGGCCCAATGTGTTCAGATGGTCGAGGAAAACTGTACGATGAGACAGTAACTCCGTCTGTGATTGTGCCAAAATCAGCCAGTCGTCCAAATAGTTCAAAATTCGCAGCCCCTGACTCCGCAGGGGGGCGAGCGATGTATCCATGCACTTCATGAACGTACGGGGTGCCAAGGATAGGCCGAACGGGAGGACGGTGTATTGATAAACCTGGCCATCGAAGGCGAAACGTAGAAAAGGCCTGTGACGGGGATTTATCTGGATCTGAAAATAGGCATCTTTCAGATCTAGAGAGATGAATCAGTCCCCCTGGTGTACATGCACGAGGAGTTTCTTGACTGTAAGCATTTTGAACGGTCTCCTCATGAGCGCTTTGTTCAAAAATCTGAGATCTAAGATCGGTCTGAGGCCACCGTCTTTCTTGGGGACAAGAAAATAACGGCCGTAAAACCCTGACTCGCTCATAGAAGGTGGAACTCTCTCTATAGCCCTTTTGCACAAAAGCTTTGCTATCTCTGAGCCAAGCGTGTTTGCTGCTTCTGAACTCACTGCAGTTTCGAGGCACACCCGAAAGCGTGGACGGCGGCGACGGAACTGTAACAGATAGCCGTATTTTACTGTGCTTAGCACCCATGGGGAGATTCCCGGAATAGCTTCCCACGTTTAGAAGCGCGACGCTAGCGGTGATTGGCTATATCGCCCTGATTGTTGCACATAGCGGGCTGGACACAGTGTGTGG